>SJYX01012979.1:491002-533406 GCA_006410675.1 Oreotragus oreotragus | reverse complement strand
CCACTGCTGAGTTTTCCAAATTTGCTGGCATATTGAGTACAGCAGTTTCACAGCATCATGTTTCAGGATTTGAAATAGCTCAACTGGAATTCCATCATGTCCACTAGCTTTGTTCATAGTGATGCTTTCTAAGGTCCACTTGACTTCACATTCCAGGATGTCTGGCTCTTTGCAAGTGATCACACCATCATGATTATCTGGGTCATGAAGGTCTATTTTGTACAGTTCTTCTGTGTATTCTTGCCACCTCTTCTTAATATCTTCTGCTTCAGTTAGGTCCCTACCATTTCTGTCCTTTATTTGATATTACTGTTTCTTATTCTTCTAAAAGATTTACTTTTATATTTAAGTCATTTATCTACTTTATGTATATTTTGTGTTTGGGATTTGACTCTATGATTTCCATAGGTATAATTAGTTGTGTTAGGATCATTTATTAAATAATCCATCATTTACCCATTGGTCCAGAGTGGCATTCAGATATCAACTTCTCATCCAGACATAGCTCTCATTTCAGTGTTGTATTCTGTTCTACTTGTATGTTGACTGTTCTGTAATAATGTTATACACTCCCTTTTTAATATGCAATATGCCTTTATGTTTAATTGGGGAAGTCTTGGACCTTTTCCTCTTCTACATTTATTACATAATCATTTGTTTAAATACAGTGAAAATCGCATTGGCTGTGGGTGAAAGTTGTATTAAAGTTTGTTAAAGCTGTAGATGAACTTAAGCAGTGTTCATATCCATGAACATGGTATATGTATCCATTTCTTTAACTTTAATGAGTTTCTAAAGTTTTGTAATATTCTCTCATCATTCCTAAGTTCGTTAACATCTTTGTTGCGCTGGTGCATGAGAATTTTGTTTTTTCTTTCAGAATACAATATTCTTTTTCTTTTATCAGTTTTTGCCAGTATAGTATATATTAATATAATTAATACTTGTATAAGCAAACTTTTTGAATGACTGTATTAAAAGTAATAATGTACTTATAAATTCTTTTGGGTTTTCTATTTGGACATAACTTGATTGGACTTTTTTATGGTATTTTTTCTTATATTCCTCTCCTGGTTAGAGCCTCTAGTACAAGATCAAATAAAAACAATGATCTTGATATAGGCACTATGGAGAACAGTATGGAGATTTCTTTAAAAACTGGTAATAAAACTGCCATGTGGGCTTCCCATGCCATGTGGGTTGTACTAGTGGTAAGGAACCTTCTTGCCAATATAAGAGATATCAGAGGTGCAGTTCTACCACTGGTCATATACTCTGAGAAGACCGTAATTGAAAAAGACACATGTGCCTGCATGTTCATAGCAGCTCTATTTGTAATAGTCAGGACATGGGAGCAACCGAGATATCCATTAATAGATGAAGGGATAAAGAAGTTTTGGTACATATCAGCCATCTAAAGTAATGAATGAGTCAGTGTGAGGTGGATGAACCTAAAGCCTGCTATACAGAGTAAAGTAAGCCAGAAATAGAAAAATAAATATCATATTTTAACACATATATATGGTATTTAGATAAATGGTACTCATGAACCTATTTGCAGGGCAGGAATAGAGATGCAGATATAGGGAATGGACTTCTGGACACCACAGGGGAAGGAGAGGGTGGGAAGAACTAAGAGAGTGGCACTGACATATGGACACTACCAAGTGTGAAACAGGTAGCTAGTGAGATCTGCTGCACAACCCAGGGAGCCCAGCTTGGTGCTCCTGATAGCCTAGAGAGGTGGGGTTGGGGAGTAAAAAGGGAAAGGCTATATGTATATTTATAGCTGATTGATAGCTCAGTTGGTAAAGAATCCACCTGCAATGCAGGAGACCCTGGTTGGATTCTCGGGTTGGGAAGCCCTGCTGGAGAAGGGATAGGCTGGCTGCCCACTCCAGTATACTTGGGTTTCCCTTGTGGCTCAGCTGGTAAAGAATCCACCTGCAATGTAGGAGACCTGGGTTTGATCCTAGGGTTGGGAAGATCCCCTGGAGAAGGGAAAGGCTACCCATTCCAGTATTCTGGCCTGGAGATTTCTATAAACTGTATAGTCTATGGGGTCGCAAAGAGGCGGACATGACTAAGCAACTTTCACTTTCACTTTCATGTTGTTGTACCACAGAAACCAACACAATATTGTAAAGCAATTATCCTCTAATTTAAAAAAAAGCAATGATAGTTGCCATCTCAACTCTTTCATGAATTTAAAAGCAATGGTCTTAATAACTGTTAAGAATAATATTTGATGTCAGCTTTTTATTTTAAAAGTTGACTAGTATTTGTAGTTTAAGACCTTTGTTTTGAATATTGCATATTATTAAATGACTTCTACTTCACTTTATAATCTTTATTAATTTAATCTTCAAANGCCATCTCAACTCTTTCATGAATTTAAAAGCAATGGTCTTAATAACTGTTAAGAATAATATTTGATGTCAGCTTTTTATTTTAAAAGTTGACTAGTATTTGTAGTTTAAGACCTTTGTTTTTGAATATTGCATATTATTAAATGACTTCTACTTCACTTTATAATCTTTATTAATTTAATCTTCAAATTAAATTAGAATAACATCAATAGATTTTCAAATATTAACAGTAAGTCCACTACATATGAATGAGTTCCATTCTGAGACCACATTTGTAAATCGAATTTGTTCATAAGTCCAAAAATTTAGTTCAATAGTCAACTAACACAATTGACTATATAGTACTGTACTGTAATAGGCTTATGATACTTTTCATACAAATAATACATAAAAAACAAAAAAAAAAGAAAAATTTTAATCTTACAGTATAATCTTTCACTTACACAGTATAATATAATCTTACGCTACAGCAGAAAGCTGGCATACAGGGACTGCAACTAGTGAACGGGCAAGAAGAGTTACTGACAGGGGAGAGAGAATATGTGGGAGATGATAGAGCTGAAGCATCATCAGGGCTGGGAGACAAGAGCAAGCTGTAATGTCACACATGTCTGATGCTCATGGCGCAGGTTCTGGTTCTTGCTGGAGCCAGATACACATTTGCATCTTTGAAAATTCAAAACTTGAAGGTTAGTATGTAGGAGACTTACTTTTATATGCAATCTGGTCATATTTTACTGTATTTTTTTACATTACCTGATCTAATTTGCTAAGTTTTATTTAAGAATTATATTTAGTAACCTGTTGCCTGATTTCAGAATTAAGAATATATTAGTAGAAGTTCTTTGTATATGTTCGAAAATGGTGTATTAAACATTGAGTTTTTGTGCTTTTTAAGTGTTTGACATAATTTCCTTGAAAAACTTCTGGTGTCTGAAGTTTTATTATTTGTGGATTTTAATAAATTGATATAATTTTAAAGATAGTAATGACTTTATTTAGCTTTTCTATTTCCTCTGAACAAATTTACTAAGTTAAATTTGTTTAGGAAAATGCCTCTATGGTCTAGATTTTCTGATCAATGCCATAAAATTGTTCACAGTGTTCACATATTATTTTAAAATATGTGATGTAACTACTTTATTCCTTTCTTTAGTTCCTAATATACTTTGTGTCTTTTCTCTTTTTTCTTCATAAGACTTGGCAGATGTTCATTTGCAGCTTAGTATCTACTCAAAAAACAAACGACTGTTTTGAACCTATTTGTTTAATCTTTGTTTTATTTTAATAGCAATGGAAGCTTCTTTTCACTATTTAATATTACTAATTTTTTTCCAGCTTCTTGTTTTCTGACTTTTTAAATGGGACACCAAAGCTCTAAATTGTCCCCTGACTATAGCTTAGTTTCATATGAAGTATATATCCTCCCCTAATTTGCTTCATAATATTGAACTCAAATCCTGAGTTATTTATAATATTCTTTTAATTTCTGAAATAAAGTGAGGTTTTCTTTATAATTTCTATGTTTCTGATATCTAATTTTATTGCATATTTCTCAAGAAATGTGATCTATTTCATATAACTTTTATTTTTAACACTTTTTATATGGTAAATTTTATAAACGTTCATGAATCAATGACAGGAATGCATATTTTTAATTGTTGGATGATGACTTCTATTTATGCACGTCCATTAGTTTGTTAAATTTTTCCTGCTTTATCTATAAATTGCAAAATGATTCATATATAATATTTTATAATTATTTCTTGCTCCTTTTGCCTTATATATTCAAGACTATGTCGTTAGCTCTATATATGCTTAGAAATTTTGCATCTTCTTGATGAATTATAGCATTTTACTATTACATAGTGTCCTCTTTCATCTTCATAATGCCTTTTTTTTCCTCTTAAATTGTCTCTTATTTAATATTAGCATAGTCTTCTCTTTTGTTTTATTGGCCTACTATATTTTTTCATTCTTTCACTTTCAAATTTTCTGTGATTAGAATTGCCTCTTTTAGACAGCTTAAATCAAAATTGTTACTGTCTTGTTTTAGCAAATTTTTCAACTTGTGGATTTTCTATAAATGACTGATATTTATAGTGATTACATATACGTTATTGTATTTTGTGATTGTTTAGTCTTTTATTCAAAATTATTTCTGCTTTCTTTTTGATTAATTACTTTTTATTCCAACATTCCCCACTTTTTAACCTTAGCTTTCTATAAACTATTATTGTTATATTTATATTATTTTTCTTATTAAATTAAAGACAACTTATTAAGTTGTTCGACTTAAGTTTGAAATTAATAAATGTGCCTGTCATCTAAATTGTATAAGCCTTTAAAATTCTTTAAGGATTACCTCCTTCTTAACTTAAATGTTATTGCTGGTTATTACTTTAGTTAGTCTATCTTAGTCCATGCTTATGTGTTTATGTATAACTTTGCTTACTGGTCTTTTCAGTGTTCCAGTTTTAGTTAAGCATACAGATTCTAGAGCCATACTATGGCTCTTGCACCTTTATTATTTCATTGTTTTTGTTTGTTTGAACTTTGATCTTTTTTCTGCAGTTTTTAGTTTCTCAATATCTAAATGGAGACTAAGGTTACTGATTTTAGATCTTTCTTCTCTTCTAATATAAGCACTTAATATCATGAACTTTCCTTTAAGGTTTACCTTAGCTTTATTTCACAATTTTGATATGTTGTATTTTCATAGTTCAAAAAATTTTTTTTCATTACACCTTCTTTTTTGACTTTGGGTTATTTAGGAATGTGTTGTTTAATTTCCAAACATTATAGAGCATTCCTTCCAGGTATCTTTCTATGATTGATTTCTAGTTTAATTCTGTTATATTTCTAAAGCATGCTCTGTATGATTTTTACTCTCTAGATGTGTTAAATTTTATTTTGTGATCGAGAAAATTGTCCATCCTGGTGAATACTCCATGTGCACTTGAAGAGAATGTGTTTTCCACTGATGTTGGATGGGAGTATATTCAATAAATTCAATTAGATAGTTGGTTGATTATGTTGTTTAAGTCATCTGTGTCTTATTAAGCTGATGTTCTGTGTTCAATAAGTTACTGAGAGGAATGTTGTTGTGGATTTAGATATTTCTTTATGCAGATTTATGAATTTTGCCTTACGTATTTTGGAGATCTTTTGGAACTTATATATTTAGAATTGTTATGCCTGCTTGAAAAATGACCCTTTTATTATTATATGAGTGTAGGGTTCTTCCTTGGTGGCTCAGAAGATAAAGAATCTGCCTACAATACAGGAGACCTGGGTTTGATCAAACCTGTGTCTCCTGCATTGGCAGGCAGATTCTTTACCACTAGGCCACCTGGGAAGCCCAGTTTTTTTTCAACTTGGTGTTAATTTTCACTAATTTCATTTTATCCTGAGTAAAAGATTCTGCCCCAGGAATTACAGTTGTTGTGCTAGTATATTAGTTCATTAATTAAACAAACTTTTAAAAATGTGCATAGTATCAGTTGACTGTGGAGATACTGGGGTTATGATGAAGTATAAAAGATTGTGTCTGCATACTTAGATTATACCAGAATATATTTGATGAACATTATTTTTATAAAAACATTTCAATAAATAAAGTTTTAAGTAAGTAAAGATTAAGCAGTTCTTTATAATCTCCAAAAGGCTGAAGCATGTTATCACAATTGAGCCTTATAATTTTCAAAAAGAGTGAACGTTTTCACAATTGACTCTCATTTAAAATATGTTTAATTTAAAATGAGGACACATGAACTAAGTCTACTATATGTAGGTCAAAGTTTCTCAGTCAGAGCATTATTGATATTTGACATAGATAATCACTCTGTTTATAGCATTCCTGGCCTGTACCCACTATATATCAGCATTACCACTGTTTCTAAGTTGTCACAACCAAAAAGATCTCCAGACATTTGTAAATTTCTACGCTGAGGGGAAATTACCCTTCAATGAAGACCATTGCTATAAGCTTGGTTACTTTCTTAATATGCCAACCTAAATTTTGGTGAAGCAGTATTTCATACAAGTTAGTGTAAATATAGAATCATGTCATGCCTATGTAATATAAATATTCACTGGAATTTGGTTACTTGTCTTAACAAAATTAGTTGAAACATACCACCAAATAGTGTGTAAGAGAAGAAGCAAAGTTTTTGGCACCAGAAAGGCTTGTTTTGAAATCTCTGTTCTCTGTAGATAATACAAGGGAATAATCCTTGAAACCACAGGATAATGAATTTCTTATCCTTCACGCTTTACCTAGATTCTAATTCAATTTCTATAATCAAGGCATTTGAACATTCTATCATTATCACATAGACTATCTAAGAACTCCCTGTTGCTGCAATGACTTCATGTAGAAAAAATTTTAATCATTGAGTTCATTTTCTTCTTTCCTCATTCATACAGACACATTGACCTCCCTGCTAGATGTATAATACACTAGTTTTCCAATGTATTGGACCCTAATAATGAACAACAAATGAAAAAAGTGGAAAGTATCTATGTAAATCTTAGTTTGGGTATGTTGAAGGTACCAGCAAGCTGGTAGAAAGTAGTCTGTAAGAAGGCAGATGTAATTAATGAACTATTGTAAATATTTTAGACTAAAGAGATCTAATAACTTAAAAAAATATTTCTAAAGTCCATAAGAAGAGAATATGAAATTTAGTTAAAAGATTACCAAGACATTTCTTTAAAACTTAGGCTGATTTAAGTGATCAGAAACCAGTAATTCTGGCTATTTTTCATTCCTGCTCCTGGCTTGGAGAATTCCATGGACTATATCATCCTTGGGGTTGCAGAGTTGGAGATGACTGAACAACTTTCACTCATTACATTATTGCAGTGAGGTTTTACCGTATATGACAAAAATGAATTCCAGAGAGAAAAGGGTTAATCAGAAATTGGGGACATAAAATTACATTTTGCAATGGACTAATTGCTATAATAAAAATTTGGATTTGTGTTTCTAAATAGTGATAGTAATTTTAAATGCATGAGATTCCAAAAGAATATAGCAACAAGGTAAAGAATGAGCATTTATGAGATGGATGAAGAAGGACAAAAAGGAGTTGCCACACAGGTAAAGATGGAATCAGGATAACAGAATTTTAAATAAAACCAGTATTTGGTAAGTCAGAAGCAGATTTCAAGTAAAGCTAATGAAGCTTAAATGTCAAGACTCATCAGTTGCCTGAGCCCCTTCTAAAGCCCTGGTTAGGGCACTGTGTCTAGTAATTTGTTCTTCCTTGAAAGTGAAAGCTGCTCTTCCATGTCTGACTCTGCGACCCCATGGACTGTACAGTCCAGGCCAGGATACTGAAGTGGGTAGCCTTTCCCTTCTCCAGGGGATCTTCCCAACCCAGGAATTGAACCCCAGTCTCCCACATTGCAGGCAAATTGTTTACCAGCTGAGTCACAGGGGAAGCCCAAGAATACTGGAGTGGGTAGCCTATCTCTTCTCCAGGGGATCTTCCTGACCCAGTTCTTTCTTAAGAGCCCTCAAAATTGTGTAAGCTTCTTTTCCACGAAAAAACATTGATTACCACACAGTTGTAACATATATATACATATATTTACTTGGTTTTACTTGGTGTTTATTTTACTCATTTTATGTTAAAAATAGAAGGCAATGGCACTCCACTCCAGTACTCTTGCCTAGAAAATCCCATGGGCGGAGGAGCCTGGAAGGCTGCAGTCCATGGGGTGGCTGAGGGTCGGTCACGACTGAGCGACTTCACTTTCACTTTTCACTTTCATACATTGGAGAAGGAAATGGCAACCCACTCCAGTGTTCTTGCCTGGAGAATCCTAGGGACGGCGGAACCTGGTGTGCTGCCATCTATGGGGTCACACAGAGTTGGACACAACTGAAGTGACTTAGCAGCAGCAGCAGTAATGCTATAAAAATTATTCTAAGTTCTTAACACATAAGTAAGACATAATATTTTTGCCCCTAGCATTTTGATACAAATATGTATTGAATTTATTTAAATTCTACACATTCATGACTAACCTAAACTTTTCTAGAGGTCCATTTCCTGACTTAAGTTGTTTTTTCTTTTTTTCGTTTCTACTATGACTGAAGGGAGAACAGTTAGAAAAGTATTATATCTGTTATCATAATGCGTATTTTTAAATTAAATTGCTGTGATTAATGTGAATGTAACTTCCCTGGTGGCTCAGTGGTGAAGAATCCACCTGCCAGTGCAGGAGAGGTGGGTTGGATCCCTGGGCTGGGAAAATCCCCTGGAGGAGGAAATGGCAAGATTCTCCAGTATTCTTGCCTGGAGAATCCCATGGACAAAAGAGACTGGCGAGCTACAGTCCATGGGNTTTGGCATTGCCTTTCTTTGGGATTGGAATGAAAACTGACCTTTTCCAGTCCTGTGGCCACTGCTGAGTTTTCCAAATTTGCTGGCATATTGAGTGCAGCACTTTCACAGCATCATCTTTCAGGATTTGAAATAGCTCAACTGGAATTCCATCATGTCCACTAGCTTTGTTCATAGTGATGTTTTCTAAGGTCCACTTGACTTCACATTCCAGGATGTCTGGCTCTTTGCAAGTGATCACATCCTCATGATTATCTGGGTCATGAAGATCTATTTTGTACAGTTCTTCTGTGTATTCTTGCCACCTCTTCTTAATATCTTCTGCTTCAGTTAGGTCCCTACCATTTCTGTCCTTTATTTGATATTACTGTTTCTTATTTTTCTAAAAGATTTGCTTTTATATTTAAGTCATTTATCTACTTTATGTATATTTTGTGTTTGGGATTTGACTCTATGATTTCCATAGGTATAATTGGTTGTCTTAGGATCATTTATTAAATAATCCATAATGTACCCATTGGTCCAGAGTGGCATTCAGATATCAACTTCTCATCCAGACATAGATCTCATTTCAGTGTTGTATTCTATTCTACTTGTATGTTTACTGTTCTGTAATAATATTATACACTCCCTTTTTAATATGCAAGTATGCTTTTATGTTTAATTGGGGAAGTCTTGGACCTTTTCCTCTTCTACATTTATTACATAATCATTTGTTTAAATACAGTGAAAATCGCATTGGCTATGGGTGAAAGTTGTATTAAAGTTTGTTAAAGCTGTAGATGAACTTAAGCAGTGTTCATATCCATGAACATGGTATATGTATCCATTTCTTTAACTTTAATGAGTTTCTAAAGTTTTGTAATATTCTCTCATCATTCCTAAGTTCGTTAACATCTTTGTTGCGCTGGTGCATGAGAATTTTGTTTTTTCTTTCAGAATACAATATTTTTTTTCTTTTATCAGTTTTTGCCAGTATAGTATATATTAATATAATTAATACTTGTATAAGCAAACTTTTTGAATGACTTTATTAAAAGTAATAATGTACTTATNTCCATGAACATGGTATATGTGTCCATTTCTTTAACTTTAATGAGTTTCTAAAGTTTTGTAATATTCTCTAATCATTCCTAAGTTCGTTAACATCTTTGTTGCGCTGGTGCATGAGAATTTTGTTTTTTCTTTCAGAATACAATATTTTTTTTCTTTTATCAGTTTTTGCCAGTATAGTATATATTAATATAATTAATACTTGTATAAGCAAACTTTTTGAATGACTTTATTAAAAGTAATAATGTACTTATAAATTCTTTCGGGTTTTCTATTTGGACATAACTTGATTGGACTTTTTTATGGTATTTTTTCTTATATTCTTCTCCTGGTTAGAGCCTCTAGTACAAGATCAAATAAAAGCAATGATCTTGATATAGCCACTATGGAGAACAGTATGGAGATTTCTTTAAAAACTGGTAATAAAACTGCCATGTGGGCTTCCCAGGTTGTACTAGTGGTAAGGAACCTTCTTGCCAATATAAGAGATATCAGAGGTGCAGTTCTACCACTGGTCATATACCCTGAGAAGACCGTAATTGAAAAAGACACATGTGCCCGCATGTTCTTAGCAGCTCTATTTGTAATAGTCAGGACATGGGAGCAACCGAGATAGCCATTGATAGATGAAGGGATAAAGAAGTTTTGGTACATATCAGCCATCTAAAGTAATGAATGAGTCAGTTGTGAGGTGGATGAACCTAAAGCCTGCTATACAGAGTAAAGTAAGCCAGAAATAGAAAAATAAATATCATTGGTTAGAGCCTCTAGTACAAGATCAAATAAAAACAATGATCTTGATATAGGCACTATGGAGAACAGTATGGAGATTTCTTTAAAAACTGGTAATAAAACTGCCATGTGGGCTTCCCATGCCATGTGGGTTGTACTAGTGGTAAGGAACCTTCTTGCCAATATAAGAGATATCAGAGGTGCAGTTCTACCACTGGTCATATACTCTGAGAAGACCGTAATTGAAAAAGACACATGTGCCTGCATGTTCATAGCAGCTCTATTTGTAATAGTCAGGACATGGGAGCAACCGAGATATCCATTAATAGATGAAGGGATAAAGAAGTTTTGGTACATATCAGCCATCTAAAGTAATGAATGAGTCAGTGTGAGGTGGATGAACCTAAAGCCTGCTATACAGAGTAAAGTAAGCCAGAAATAGAAAAATAAATATCATATTTTAACACATATATATGGTATTTAGATAAATGGTACTCATGAACCTATTTGCAGGGCAGGAATAGAGATGCAGATATAGGGAACGGACTTCTGGACACAACAGGGGAAGGAGAGGGTGGGACGAACTAAGAGAGTGGCACTGACATATGGACACTACCAAGTGTGAAACAGGTAGCTAGTGAGATCTGCTGCACAACCCAGGGAGCCCAGCTTGGTGCTCCTGATAGCCTAGAGAGGTGGGGTTGGGGAGTAAAAAGGGAAAGGCTATATGTATATTTATAGCTGATTGATAGCTCAGTTGGTAAAGAATCCACCTGCAATGCAGGAGACCCTGGTTGGATTCTCGGGTCGGGAAGCCCTGCTGGAGAAGGGATAGGCTTGCTGCCCACTCCAGTATACTTGGGTTTCCCTTGTGGCTCAGCTGGTAAAGAATCCACCTGCAATGTAGGAGACCTGGGTTTGATCCTAGGGTTGGGAAGATCCCCTGGAGAAGGGAAAGGCTACCCATTCCAGTATTCTGGCCTGGAGATTTCTATAAACTGTATAGTCTATGGGGTCGCAAAGAGGCGGACATGACTAAGCAACTTTCACTTTCACTTTCATGTTGTTGTACCACAGAAACCAACACAATATTGTAAAGCAATTATCCTCTAATTTAAAAAAAAGCAATGATAGTTGCCATCTCAACTCTTTCATGAATTTAAAAGCAATGGTCTTAATAACTGTTAAGAATAATATTTGATGTCAGCTTTTTATTTTAAAAGTTGACTAGTATTTGTAGTTTAAGACCTTTGTTTTTGAATATTGCATATTATTAAATGACTTCTACTTCACTTTATAATCTTTATTAATTTAATCTTCAAATTAAATTAGAATAACATCAATAGATTTTCAAATATTAACAGTAAGTCCACTACATATGAATGAGTTCCATTCTGAGACCACATTTGTAAATCGAATTTGTTCATAAGTCCAAAAATTTAGTTCAATAGTCAACTAACACAATTGACTATATAGTACTGTACTGTAATAGGCTTATGATACTTTTCATACAAATAATACATAAAAAACAAAAAAAAAAGAAAAATTTTAATCTTACAGTATAATCTTTCACTTACACAGTATAATATAATCTTACGCTACAGCAGAAAGCTGGCATACAGGGACTGCAACTAGTGAACGGGCAAGAAGAGTTACTGACAGGGGAGAGAGAATATGTGGGAGATGATAGAGCTGAAGCATCATCAGGGGTAGGAGACAAGAGCAAGCTGTAATGTCACACATGTCTGATGCTCATGGCGCAGGTTCTGGTTCTTGCTGGAGCCAGATACACATTTGCATCTTTGAAAATTCAAAACTTGAAGGTTAGTATGTAGGAGACTTACTTTTATATGCAATCTGGTCATATTTTACTGTATTTTTTTACATTACCTGATCTAATTTGCTAAGTTTTATTTAAGAATTATATTTAGTAACCTGTTGCCTGATTTCAGAATTAAGAATATATTAGTAGAAGTTCTTTGTATATGTTCGAAAATGGTGTATTAAACATTGAGTTTTTGTGCTTTTTAAGTGTTTGACATAATTTCCTTGAAAAACTTCTGGTGTCTGAAGTTTTATTATTTGTGGATTTTAATAAATTGATATAATTTTAAAGATAGTAATGACTTTATTTAGCTTTTCTATTTCCTCTGAACAAATTTAAATTTGTTTAGGAAAATGCCTCTATGGTCTAGATTTTCTGATCAATGCCATAAAATTGTTCACAGTGTTCACATATTATTTTAAAATATCTGATGTAACTACTTTATTCCTTTCTTTAGTTCCTAATATACTTTGTGTCTTTTCTCTTTTTTCTTCATAAGACTTGGCAGATGTTCATTTGCAGCTTAGTATCTACTCAAAAAACAAACGACTGTTTTGAACCTATTTGTTTAATCTTTGTTTTATTTTAATAGCAATGGAAGCTTCTTTTCACTATTTAATATTACTAATTTTNACAAAATTAGTTGAAACATACCACCAAATAGTGTGTAAGAGAAGAAGCAAAGTTTTTGGCACCAGAAAGGCTTGTTTTGAAATCTCTGTTCTCTGTAGATAATACAAGGGAATAATCCTTGAAACCACAGGATAATGAATTTCTTATCCTTCACGCTTTACCTAGATTCTAATTCAATTTCTATAATCAAGGCATTTGAACATTCTATCATTATCACATAGACTATCTAAGAACTCCCTGTTGCTGCAATGACTTCATGTAGAAAAAATTTTAATCATTGAGTTCATTTTCTTCTTTCCTCATTCATACAGACACATTGACCTCCCTGCTAGATGTATAATACACTAGCTGTCTCTTATACACATCTCTAATTTGCTTCATAATATTGAACTCAAATCCTGAGTTATTTATAATATTCTTTTAATTTCTGAAATAAAGTGAGGTTTTCTTTATAATTTCTATGTTTCTGATATCTAATTTTATTGCATATTTCTCAAGAAATGTGATCTATTTCATATAACTTTTATTTTTAACACTTTTTATATGGTAAATTTTATAAACGTTCATGAATCAATGACAGGAATGCATATTTTTAATTGTTGGATGATGACTTCTATTTATGCACGTCCATTAGTTTGTTAAATTTTTCCTGCTTTATCTATAAATTGCAAAATGATTCATATATAATATTTTATAATTATTTCTTGCTCCTTTTGCCTTATATATTCAAGACTATGTCGTTAGCTCTATATATGCTTAGAAATTTTGCATCTTCTTGATGAATTATAGCATTTTACTATTACATAGTGTCCTCTTTCATCTTCATAATGCCTTTTTTTTCCTCTTAAATTGTCTCTTATTTAATATTAGCATAGTCTTCTCTTTTGTTTTATTGGCCTACTATATTTTTTCATTCTTTCACTTTCAAATTTTCTGTGATTAGAATTGCCTCTTTTAGACAGCTTAAATCAAAATTGTTACTGTCTTGTTTTAGCAAATTTTTCAACTTGTGGATTTTCTATAAATGACTGATATTTATAGTGATTACATATACGTTATTGTATTTTGTGATTGTTTAGTCTTTTATTCAAAATTATTTCTGCTTTCTTTTTGATTAATTACTTTTTATTCCAACATTCCCCACTTTTTAACCTTAGCTTTCTATAAACTATTATTGTTATATTTATATTATTTTTCTTATTAAATTAAAGACAACTTATTAAGTTGTTCGACTTAAGTTTGAAATTAATAAATGTGCCTGTCATCTAAATTGTATAAGCCTTTAAAATTCTTTAAGGATTACCTCCTTCTTAACTTAAATGTTATTGCTGGTTATTACTTTAGTTAGTCTATCTTAGTCCATGCTTATGTGTTTATGTATAACTTTGCTTACTGGTCTTTTCAGTGTTCCAGTTTTAGTTAAGCATACAGATTCTAGAGCCATACTATGGCTCTTGCACCTTTATTATTTCATTGTTTTTGTTTGTTTGAACTTTGATCTTTTTTCTGCAGTTTTTAGTTTCTCAATATCTAAATGGAGACTAAGGTTACTGATTTTAGATCTTTCTTCTCTTCTAATATAAGCACTTAATATCATGAACTTTCCTTTAAGGTTTACCTTAGCTTTATTTCACAATTTTGATATGTTGTATTTTCATAGTTCAAAAAATTTTTTTTCATTACACCTTCTTTTTTGACTTTGGGTTATTTAGGAATGTGTTGTTTAATTTCCAAACATTATAGAGCATTCCTTCCAGGTATCTTTCTATGATTGATTTCTAGTTTAATTCTGTTATATTTCTAAAGCATGCTCTGTATGATTTTTACTCTCTAGATGTGTTAAATTTTATTTTGTGATCGAGAAAATTGTCCATCCTGGTGAATACTCCATGTGCACTTGAAGAGAATGTGTTTTCCACTGATGTTGGATGGGAGTATATTCAATAAATTCAATTAGATAGTTGGTTGATTATGTTGTTTAAGTCATCTGTGTCTTATTAAGCTGATGTTCTGTGTTCAATAAGTTACTGAGAGGAATGTTGTTGTGGATTTAGATATTTCTTTATGCAGATTTATGAATTTTGCCTTACGTATTTTGGAGATCTTTTGGAACTTATATATTTAGAATTGTTATGCCTGCTTGAAAAATGACCCTTTTATTATTATATGAGTGTAGGGTTCTTCCTTGGTGGCTCAGAAGATAAAGAACCTGCCTACAATACAGGAGACCTGGGTTTGATCAAACCTGTGTCTCCTGCATTGGCAGGCAGATTCTTTACCACTAGGCCACCTGGGAAGCCCAGTTTTTTTTCAACTTGGTGTTAATTTTCACTAATTTCATTTTATCCTGAGTAAAAGATTCTGCCCCAGGAATTACAGTTGTTGTGCTAGTATATTAGTTCATTAATTAAACAAACTTTTAAAAATGTGCATAGTATCAGTTGACTGTGGAGATACTGGGGTTATGATGAAGTATAAAAGATTGTGTCTGCATACTTAGATTATACCAGAATATATTTGATGAACATTATTTTTATAAAAACATTTCAATAAATAAAGTTTTAAGTAAGTAAAGATTAAGCAGTTCTTTATAATCTCCAAAAGGCTGAAGCATGTTATCACAATTGAGCCTTATAATTTTCAAAAAGAGTGAACGTTTTCACAATTGACTCTCATTTAAAATATGTTTAATTTAAAATGAGGACACATGAACTAAGTCTACTATATGTAGGTCAAAGTTTCTCAGTCAGAGCATTATTGATATTTGACATAGATAATCACTCTGTTTATAGCATTCCTGGCCTGTACCCACTATATATCAGCATTACCACTGTTTCTAAGTTGTCACAACCAAAAAGATCTCCAGACATTTGTAAATTTCTACGCTGAGGGGAAATTACCCTTCAATGAAGACCATTGCTATAAGCTTGGTTACTTTCTTAATATGCCAACCTAAATTTTGGTGAAGCAGTATTTCATACAAGTTAGTGTAAATATAGAATCATGTCATGCCTATGTAATATAAATATTCACTGGAATTTGGTTACTTGTCTTAACAAAATTAGTTGAAACATACCACCAAATAGTGTGTAAGAGAAGAAGCAAAGTTTTTGGCACCAGAAAGGCTTGTTTTGAAATCTCTGTTCTCTGTAGATAATACAAGGGAATAATCCTTGAAACCACAGGATAATGAATTTCTTATCCTTCACGCTTTACCTAGATTCTAATTCAATTTCTATAATCAAGGCATTTGAACATTCTATCATTATCACATAGACTATCTAAGAACTCCCTGTTGCTGCAATGACTTCATGTAGAAAAAATTTTAATCATTGAGTTCATTTTCTTCTTTCCTCATTCATACAGACACATTGACCTCCCTGCTAGATGTATAATACACTAGTTTTCCAATGTATTGGACCCTAATAATGAACAACAAATGAAAAAAGTGGAAAGTATCTATGTAAATCTTAGTTTGGGTATGTTGAAGGTACCAGCAAGCTGGTAGAAAGTAGTCTGTAAGAAGGCAGATGTAATTAATGAACTATTGTAAATATTTTAGACTAAAGAGATCTAATAACTTAAAAAAAATATTTCTAAAGTCCATAAGAAGAGAATATGAAATTTAGTTAAAAGATTACCAAGACATTTCTTTAAAACTTAGGCTGATTTAAGTGATCAGAAACCAGTAATTCTGGCTATTTTTCATTCCTGCTCCTGGCTTGGAGAATTCCATGGACTATATCATCCTTGGGGTTGCAGAGTTGGAGATGACTGAACAACTTTCACTCATTACATTATTGCAGTGAGGTTTTACCGTATATGACAAAAATGAATTCCAGAGAGAAAAGGGTTAATCAGAAATTGGGGACATAAAATTACATTTTGCAATGGACTAATTGCTATAATAAAAATTTGGATTTGTGTTTCTAAATAGTGATAGTAATTTTAAATGCATGAGATTCCAAAAGAATATAGCAACAAGGTAAAGAATGAGCATTTATGAGATGGATGAAGAAGGACAAAAAGGAGTTGCCACACAGGTAAAGATGGAATCAGGATAACAGAATTTTAAATAAAACCAGTATTTGGTAAGTCAGAAGCAGATTTCAAGTAAAGCTAATGAAGCTTAAATGTCAAGACTCATCAGTTGCCTGAGCCCCTTCTAAAGCCCTGGTTAGGGCACTGTGTCTAGTAATTTGTTCTTCCTTGAAAGTGAAAGCTGCTCTTCCATGTCTGACTCTGCGACCCCATGGACTGTACAGTCCAGGCCAGGATACTGAAGTGGGTAGCCTTTCCCTTCTCCAGGGGATCTTCCCAACCCAGGAATTGAACCCCAGTCTCCCACATTGCAGGCAAATTGTTTACCAGCTGAGTCACAGGGGAAGCCCAAGAATACTGGAGTGGGTAGCCTATCTCTTCTCCAGGGGATCTTCCTGACCCAGTTCTTTCTTAAGAGCCCTCAAAATTGTGTAAGCTTCTTTTCCACGAAAAAACATTGATTACCACACAGTTGTAACATATATATACATATATTTACTTGGTTTTACTTGGTGTTTATTTTACTCATTTTATGTTAAAAATAGAAGGCAATGGCACTCCACTCCAGTACTCTTGCCTAGAAAATCCCATGGGCGGAGGAGCCTGGAAGGCTGCAGTCCATGGGGTGGCTGAGGGTCGGTCACGACTGAGCGACTTCACTTTCACTTTTCACTTTCA
The DNA here is from genome assembly GCA_006410675.1 of Oreotragus oreotragus. Taxonomy (NCBI): domain Eukaryota; kingdom Metazoa; phylum Chordata; class Mammalia; order Artiodactyla; family Bovidae; genus Oreotragus; species Oreotragus oreotragus. The sequence goes on along the minus strand of SJYX01012979.1, from coordinate 515,719 downwards.
TACATTGGAGAAGGAAATGGCAACCCACTCCAGTGTTCTTGCCTGGAGAATCCTAGGGACGGCGGAACCTGGTGTGCTGCCATCTATGGGGTCACACAGAGTTGGACACAACTGAAGTGACTTAGCAGCAGCAGCAGTAATGCTATAAAAATTATTCTAAGTTCTTAACACATAAGTAAGACATAATATTTTTGCCCCTAGCATTTTGATACAAATATGTATTGAATTTATTTAAATTCTACACATTCATGACTAACCTAAACTTTTCTAGAGGTCCATTTCCTGACTTAAGTTGTTTTTTCTTTTTTTCGTTTCTACTATGACTGAAGGGAGAACAGTTAGAAAAGTATTATATCTGTTATCATAATGCGTATTTTTAAATTAAATTGCTGTGATTAATGTGAATGTAACTTCCCTGGTGGCTCAGTGGTGAAGAATCCACCTGCCAGTGCAGGAGAGGTGGGTTGGATCCCTGGGCTGGGAAAATCCCCTGGAGGAGGAAATGGCAAGATTCTCCAGTATTCTTGCCTGGAGAATCCCATGGACAAAAGAGACTGGCGAGCTACAGTCCATGGGGTCGCAACAAGTCGGACATGACTTAGGGGCTCAACAGCAAGAACAACAAAGTGAATGTAACACTGCCTGGCTGAACAAGCATTTCATTTACTATTATAACCCAAAATCACAATGCAATTACTGGCTTATGGTTTTTTAGGGTTTTTTTGTTTGTTTATATTTTAATTAAAGATTTGGAAATGGGGTTTTTACTTTTAGGGCCCTAGAATTTAAAAGTTAATATATAATTTCCTGTAACAACAACAACAACAAAATAACTCATAAACATTTGGAGGTTGGCTTAGCAAAAATGGACAAATGTGTGTTTACTGCACATTGAATCTCCTAAAGCTTTTAACACACTGATACCTGACTCCCACCCTGGACATTCTAATGTAACTGGTATCTGCTACAATTTTAGCCTTGGGATCTTTAAAAATTCCCCAGATGATTCTAATATACAGCAGGATTTGTGAATCACTGGTCTAATATATTAAGCAATTCCACATTACTTGAGTGATGATAGCTTCTGATACTTCAATTTTGAAAATTAGCACATTGCCAAAAGCCATGACTTTACCTATGATGTTTGGTTCAAAATGAATTAATATTTGTTTGCTTTTAATATCATTTTAGTTGCCTGTATTTTTATTCCAAAAGATATACTTCATTTTGATATTTTTTAAAAAATTCAATATTGCTTTTTTCAAAAGGAAATTTACATAAAACATGGTGAAATATTTAACATTTCAGTTGAGTTGACCAAATACCAAACTATATTAAATAGAGATGCAAAATCTTAATTAGTTTTATCTAAATAAAATATCACGTTAATATGTTGTTGTTGTTCTCCCTTTGTATATAAACAAGCTTTAAGGAGAAATGTTGAGTGATTCTTGATGCTATGACTGTGTATATAATCTATTATGGGGCTTCCCAGTGGCTTAGTGGTAAAGAATCTGCCTGCAGTGAAAGAGACACAGGAGATGTGGGTTTGATCCCTGGGTGGGGAAGATTCCCTGGAGGAGGAAATGCCAACCCAACCCGTTTCAGTATTCTTGCCTGGGAAATTCCATGGACAGAGGAGCCTGGCAGGCTACAGTCCATAGCATGGCAAAGAGTCAGACCCAGCTGAGCCCACACACCCACATAATCTATTACTGCATTTTTTAAATGAAGAAACAGTAAAACTCTTATGTATGTGTATGTGTAAGTATGTATGCTTTGGGCTCCCAGATGCAAAAGTTTACTGTCAATATAATACATTTATTCAAAATGTTCAAGTTTAACAGTGTACTCAGCATAGTAGAATCCCATGGAGGGAGGAGCCTGGTAGGCTACAGCCCATGGGGTCGCAAAGAGTGGGACACGACTGAGCGACTTCACTTCACTTCACTTCAGCATAGTAGAGCTGCTGCTATTTTTATTAAGCATTATACCTGTTTAGAACATATGTGAGATAGGTACTGGCCCAAACTGATAACTTTCTCTCAATCATTTTGCATAATGCAGCATCTTTGGTATCAAGAGTGCCACAATTATCTTAAATATTCTGACTGACTTTGCTGAGTTTGCAGTGGCAACAATGATAACGCCGATTGTAAAAAGCAAGTGCAGAACAGTGACTGTCAAATCCTAACATGTTCCTTATAGCCAGACTGATTTTTAAAATTTTCCTAACTAGCATAATCTATATTCCAGTTAATAATTTAGTAATAATCAGCTCCTTATCTTCTGAAAAGGAGAGTCTGTTTTGAATCACAAGGCAACTGACCTTGAAAGTAGGTTTAATATATGCAGATTTCTCATATCACCTCTAAGCTTTTATTCAGAGTATTTTCTTGGTTACATTTAGGTCTTAGCTATGCAGTCCTCCTTTTGTCTATCCTAACAGTAACTGATTTAATTGTTATACCAGTTTTCACTCTCCTTTAGTTTGGGGTTTTACATTTATTGTGTAACTAGTTTTAAATAAAAATATGATGTTTTAATGAGCAAATTGAAAAAAAATGAATAGCTGACATAAGCTGTGAATATTATAAAAATAATAATATATTTATAATCTAATTCACCTATTAACAAGGTGCTGTGTATCTTTCTCTAATCTACTTAACATTTTTTTTAGTAGTGATGTGAGTTATTTGCATTGATCAGATTGAAGGTGGATCTAAAATAAGGGTTTAAAATCGTTTCCTTCAGGAATTGAAAAACTATGACTTGAGGAGTGAGCTATGGAATAATTTAATTGTTTAAAGGGAATTAGAAAACTTTGTAAGCAAGATTTATGAAAGTTCAGTTTAATTTCAAATGTTGTCCAGCAATTCTAAGTTAGGAGTATATATCAATAATAATAATATATATTTTTAATGTTGGTAATGACTTTGGTTTAAAATACCTAATGAATTATATGGCTTTCCTAGTCATTGCATGATCATCAGCTGGATCAAAGTGGGGGGAAAAAAGACAAAGAAAAATTGTTTTTGGTTATCTAAAAATTATGTATAGTCTGGGCTTTAAGAAAGGACTTATTAAGTTCTTTGAAACCTAAAATCCCATCCCATTTCAAACTTCTTTCTTTGCAGATCAGTGATAGCAACTTTGAAGATTAAAATAAGTATTTTGATTTGTTTTAATTTTTAGGTATGTTTGTTTTCTCTCATCCTCATCCAGAAATGATAAGAGACAAGATTTCTATTTCAGAAAAGAGAATGATGGTCAGGTTAAGACAGTGGCAGCAAGGAAAATAATGATGTTTTAACTGACTTTTTTTGAGACACAAAAGGTGGCTTTGCTTTGAACTAATAAGACATTTTATTGGGTAGCATTCTCCTCTTTGCTTCTTGTTTACATTGAAAAATAGACTGGGTTGATTTGGGTTGCTATTCTTCATGTAAATTTTAGTGATCTTGATACTTGGAAAAGTGGAACATGGAAACAAAAAAAATGATTAATGTGCTTTTGGGATCAGTATAGTACTTTGGGTAATGAAAAATCATCTCAAAGGAATACATTTACAGAACAAAAATAAAACTTTAAAATAAAAGGGCTTCCCTTGTGGCTCAGCTGATAAAGAATCTGCCCACAATGTGGGAGACCTGGGTTCAATTCCTGGGTTGGGAAGAGCCCCTGGAGAAGGGAAAGGCTACTCACTCCAGTATTCTGGCCTGGAGAATTCTGTGGAATGTATAGTCCATGGGGTTGCAAAGAGTTAGACATGACTGAGCAACTTTCACTTTAAAATAAAATGTTTTAATATTAATATTCCAAATTATTTCATGAAAACTCTTTTATAAAAATAACTTTGATTTTTATTAGCTTATTTTCTATGTTAAATCATGGTCTGAAGGAATGAGTTAATTGAATATAAAGTATAGAGCAGTTTAACAGGCTTAATAGTCTTGCAGATAAGATAGAAATGTTTCAGCTATTATCTTGAATAGTTAGTCAATAGTGAATTGAGTTGTCTTCTTTTAATGCTATGCTATTTTCATCTATTGCTATGTTGCTCTAAAGAAGTTTAAATATCATATTTCACATGCCAGTTTAAGGAACTGTTGCTTTAAACTTTTTCTAGAATGTTAGTTGTGCTATTTAAAATCAACCCTTTATCTACAAAAAGATGTTTTATGCATCTTTCTCTCTGAGGTACTTGAGCTGACTAGGTCTAAGAAGGTACATTTTTGTCTGCAAACTATGAGATCACACTAAAAAACAATAACATTTTGTTCAGTGTACAAACTAGATATTGCAAAGTGATCTTTGTTTAAAGAGTTTTCAGTAGATCATAGTTTACCATGTATATTTATATTTGTGCATGTAGATTAAGTCCATATATCTCTATTTTAGAAAATGTTTGTTATTACAAATTACTGTCAGAAATTAGTATGAATATTTGATGACTCTCCCAATTAAACCATAGGAAGTAAATTTAAAATTGCTCATAAATTTGTTTGAATGTTTAGTAACATAAGTCCAATTTATTAAGGGCAATTATGCCTTTATCACCTAAGCATAAAATTAATACTTTCTTTCTTACAGCTACTTAAATGTAGCTTAATGAACTTATCCATAAGAAGTGCCTGATGAAGCAATTATAAAAAGCTCCCTGAGCTCTTCATCTGTCCCTTTCTTGAAAATAAATGAATTTTAATATGAAAATGTATAAGCAGATGCCATAACTGTTTTATGCACCTACATTGTACACAATTAATTTGTATAGTTTTATTTTGTTCAATTGTGCCTAGTGACATGTTTCCCAAAGTCAGTTACTAAATTATGAAAATGCCATAATCAGTATTGAATGGGAAAACACAAAATATCAAAGAGTGTGACACTTGCTTGATTATGGTGCATAATCAAAAATAGAAATGTAACCATGACTAAAATTATTTCTATGTGACCTTTTCTTTTTACATTATCTCTTTGTTTCCTTTCTTTCTCATTCTCCTCACTGTCCTTCTCTACTCCTCCTTAAGCAAATAAAAATATCTGAATGAAGCCTAATGAATTTTCAAAGTAGAGAGATTTTTCATATGGAAGAATGGAGATTAATTTTTAAATATAAATTATTTAATGTTAAAATCAATTCAAGAAAAAATCTAATATCTACTTAGTCAGCTCTCTGTATTGACTCAGGTTCTCAACTTCCTTTGTGGAAGATCTTAATTATTAATAGTTTCTAGGGTAGGTTACTTTCTTTAAGGAAAAGGCATCTTTTTTGTTTTAAAGAATATTGATTGTTTTATTTTGCATTTCTTGTTTACTAATGTGGTTTGTCATTATCTCATGCTATAGTTCAGTTCTTCATCATAAATCTTTTGATCTTATTGTGCTAAGAACATCTATTATGAGTGTGTACCTTTTTAACAAAATTTCAAGTTGTGTGATACATTATTACAGTGTTGTATGGCAGATTTCTAGAGCTTATTGATCTTGCTTCACTAACATTTTAAATCCATCAGTTGGTGACTGCTTTCTCTGTCCTGTTGACTCCAGGTAACCACTACTCCTCTCTTTGAATCTACAGGATGACTACTTTAGATATCTTCTATTAGTGGAATCATGCAGTATTTGTCTTTCTGTGATGGGCTTATTTTACTTATCCTAATATCTTTAAGGTTCATCCATTTTGTCATATGTGTCATCAGTTCATTCCTTTTTAAAGGCTGAATAGTATTCCATTATATACCACACCTTTTTTTTTTTTTTACCTATTCATTCACTGGTGAACATTTATACTGTTTCCACTGTGGTTATTGTGAAGTCCTGTAGTGTCTGACCATCTCATCAACTCTGTACTGTTATCAAGTGTTACTTGTATTTGTTACTTAGCATGTTAGTGTCATTTATTCTTATTTTTTAGTTCTATAATTTAGTTAAATATTGTATAATCTGATGAAACATGAGTGGAAAAAGAAAAAAAAATTCCCTATGAACACTAATAGAAATACTTTGAAAGTGAATAAAAGCAAGTTGATCAAAATATATTAAATATTTCAAAAACTATAAAATTCCAGAAGGCCTCCATATTCTGATTGCTTTATAAATAGCTTTGACTTCTTTCTCCACATTAAGAAAAAATGAGAAATCAAAAGCAGTGTATGGGATTTATAAAAAAACAAATAATAAAGAATCCAAATGTAAATTGCTATAGTCAGCAAGGAGAATGGTATGGAGGTCACTTAAAAAACTAAAAATAGAAATATCATGATCCAACAATCTTACTCCTGGGCATATAGCCTGAGAAAACTCTAAGTCAAAAAGATATATGCACCCTTGGGACTTCCCTGATGGTTCAATGGTTAAGATTTTGCCTTCCAATGCATGGGGTGCAGGTTTAATCCCTGAGTAGGGAGCTAGGATCCCACATGCCTCAGGGCCAAAAAAGACCAAAACACAAAATGGAAGCAATATCATAACAAATTCAATAAAGACTTTAAAAATGTTGTGCATCAAAAAATCTTTTTAAAAAAGAGAGAAAAGATAAATGCACTCTAATGATGATAGCAGCACTGTTAACAACAGCCAAGACAGAATAAAACTAAGTATCCATTGACAGGTGTGTGGATAAAGTAGAGTGGTATATCCGTAAAGTGGAATATTACTCAGCCATGAAAAAGAAGGATCTAATACCATTTGCAGCAACATGGATGGACCTGGAGATCATCACACAAAGAGATGTAGGCCAATCAGAGAAAGACAAATATCATGGGATTTCACTTATATATGGACTCTTAAAAAAATGATACAAATGAACTTATTTGTAAAACAGAAACACACTCCCAGACATAGAAAACAAATTTGTGGTTACCAAAGGGAAAGGGAGGCTGGAAGAGGTAAATTAGGAGCTTGGGATTAACAAGTACACAGTATTTTATATAAAATAGATAAATAATAAGGTCCTATTGTAGAGGACTGGGGACTATATTCAATATCTTGTAATAACCCATAATGGAAAAAATCTGAAAAAGGATATATATATATATGTAATATGTATAATATATAACTGAATAATATATATATGCCATCTATGGGGTCGCATAGAGTTGGACACGACTGAAGTGATTTAGCATAACTGAATTACTTTGCTGTGTACAGAAACTAACAGAACATATAGTAAACCAGCTATACTTCAATTAAAAAAAAAAGAACTCCACACAGTGGATTTTTACTCAAATAAAAGGTCTTAGTTATCTAACAAAACAGTAGCAATTATACGTATTAAGTGTGGATATACCATTTTTATGATTCTCTGTTCAATTAATTTATTTATCTAACTAATTCATTAAATTACTAATTCTAGAACTTAAGTAAAGAGGAATTCTACTCTACTTTGTAATTTCTTTGAAGAAATAAAGAAAAGAAAGAGACTCTTTCCTTCCCTAGAGTGAGGCTGACTGGATGCTGTAGGAATTTCCACATCTGAATATAATTAGGAGAAAGACTGCCCCTACTTTAGGAGATATGCTTTCTATTTAGATCTACTATATCTTCTGGAAATTCTCAAGTTTTTATTCAATAAAATAAGAAAGATAATTTACAGTAATGTACATGGGAAAGGGGTTTCATCTTGAAAGCCAAATTTGAGGATTTGTGCTGAGATGAATTTAAAGCTCCTTCCCCTTTTGAGTGCAATGCCCTGATCCCCGATGATGCTACCCAGGAGCATGGGATGGGGTACACTGAAAACAAAGACTGAATCAACTATGGCAACCTTGTTCTCCTGTGAGAAATGTTCTCACATCTGTCTTTTAATCACATTTTTCTTAAGCATTTTGCAGTCTTATAAATGAATGGTTCTCTACCTTTTTCCTTTCCTCTTTTCCTTCTATTGGTGCCCGTCCATTGGTGCCCTACCTCAGTATTGGTCAGTCACTGTATGCATGGGAAAGAATGTGGGCAATGTGCCATACACTCTTTGGGTTTACACAGGTAACACAACAGGTGTGTGCTGCCTCAGCCCAAATGGGAACTACTTCATGCAAATGAAAACCACAGGATTTGCATGCTGTTCCCTTCAAAACCTGAATTACTACAGTTAAACTTCTGAACAAAATCAGCCCCTAAAATTTATGCCTCCCCCAAATACTATCCTCACAATTAAGAATGCTACAGACTATGGAGGCAAGAGGGCTATTCCAGTGATCACTGTTGATATAGCGACTCTGACTGCTAAAATGCTCTGCTGTTTTCTTCACAGTTCACACGGCTTTGAATTTCAGAAGCCAGGCTTCTCAAATGAAAAATATAATAATTTCTAAGATGTAATAGTCACAAGGTTTATGGTATTGAGAAATTGAATAAGAAATACTACTTTGCAGTAATCTTTTTAAAATGTGCAAAATAAAATTCTTTTATAATGTAAATGTGACTGAAATTCTTTGTTAGAAGATAAAATTAGTAAATGTATTCTCAGAATATGTTTTTTTAATAAAAAATATATTTATATATGTAGAAATACAATCTTTTTTTTAGCTCTCCTGTAACTTCATTTAAAAAAAATTTTTATTGGAACATAGTTGCTTTACAATGCTGTGTTAGTTTCTACTGTACAGCAAAATGAGTCAGCCATACATGTACATATATCCCCTCCGCTTTGGAGTTCCTTCCCATTTAGGTCACTACAGTGCATTGAGTAAAGTATGTTCTCATTAGTTATCTATTTTATACATAATTTCAGTAGTGTATAGGTATCAATCTCAGTCTCCCAACTCCTTCTATCCCATTTCCCCCTTTGGTATCCATATATGGATTCTACATCTGTGTGTCTATTTCTGCTTTGCACATAAGATCATCTGTATCATTTTTCTATATTCCACATATGTGCGTTAATATACAATATTTGTTTTTCTCTTTCTGCCTTACTTCACTCTGTATGACACTATTTCAATATTGTCTTCTAAATGTTCCCACTTTCTAAATTCTCCTTGTCACATATACACATAAACGATACAGTGTGCTGTGTAGATGTTAGATGTGAGAAAGTTGATGATGGGAATGTGTAAATCCACACATGTTAGGGATAATCTTACTTAGGTTGTAAGAATGTAATTGGCATTTAAAGCAAAAAGAAATGAAACCTTATTCATGCATGAATAACTTTGTTTTTGACTTTTTGTTGTTTTCATTTTTATTGAAGTTACAGGAGCACAGATTTAAGAATCAACTAATTCTACAATATTTCTCCCAAGAATTCTACAAAAGAAAAAAACAAACAAAAAAACCTAGTGGGCATCATTCTCAGAGGCACTTGTTTTAGCCTCCTTCCTTTCTCTCTCTTTTTTTTTTTTTTTGCCCACTACTAGCCCGTGACGTTAAGTGACACACTGCTTCATGACTTTTTAGTTTTAGTGTTATCCATGGACTCTCCACGATGGAGAAGGAGGAACCAGCTTTCCTTCCTTCCCTGTCTTCATTGCATACTAGAATTCAGCCTCGAGCACATCTTTTCCAAGGGGTCTCCTGAAAGCAGTTTTTAAGGGCTCCCAGGTGGCCTGCCAGAGCAGGAGATGTAAGAGATGTGAGTTCTGTCTCTGAGTTGGGAAGATCTCCTGAAGGAGGAAATGGCAGCCCACTCCAGTAGTCTTGCCTAGAGAATCCCATGGACAGAGGAGCCTGGCGGGCTACAGTCCATGGGGTCACAGAGTCAGGCATGACTGAAGCAATTTAGCACACATTCAGGTGGCACACTGAGGCAAGCTTCTGAACATCTCTTGGTTGTCTAACAATTATTTATTGAAAGCCTGCAAGATACTCGCAGCTGTACTAATTCTGCCCATTTATAAACCTTCAAGGAACACTGAATCATAAGTTGATAGTTAAAGAGAATGTGTTTCAGGCCACATTAGGGCTATGTCCAGGCTTCTACTAGAATGTATCATAAATAAATCCCTTGTCATTTCAAATCACAAATTTGTTTTTCCTCAACATAAAGTTAGCTTTACTGGATGGGTAAGAAAACTTGAAATTATCAAGTGCTTATGGTAAGTGTTAACTTGTAGTCTTTGACTTACCAAATTTATGACAAGTCAGTCCCATTTTTTTTTTTTCAGAACATGTGGCATGCAGTTTCAGCCACTTAAATGGGATAAATCAGGCTCTAATGATGGTTCAAAACTGGAGATACTCTCTTTTCTATTTTTAATCCTCTTAGTGACATCATTTATTGTCTACTGGAAATCAATTTAGGAAATCATGTTAGTCCACTAAGCACTTCAGATAAGGTGATTCCATGAAGCATTCCAACATTATCACAAGGAATTGCTTGCCATAAAAGAAAAAGAAGTAAGCAGAATATGGCCTGCTGAAGGAGTTTACAGTTTTACAGCCCCTCCCACTGCAGCACATAAGTCACTCAGTTACAGTTAACTTTGGATTATCACTCACAGATTGAAAGCCCAACAGCCATCACGCAGTCTGGGCCTGTGGTGCCACTTGTATGTGTGTTTCTAAATCAATGATGAGGGTATCGGAACCGATACTGGACATGGAGATGGCAAATTACAGTGAAGTCTTGGACCCAACTTACACAACTTTGGAGTTTGACACTATGCAGATTCTGTATAATTCAAATGGTAAGTTCTCATCTGCTTGCCGATAAAGAGAAAAGTAAGTATAATGAGAGAGGTAAAACTGAGATTCCTAGGGGGCAGCTCTGCGTTTTATTGCTAGAGAATTCGGGGCTTGCTTTTTCAGTCCACGAATCTGAGGCTTTTGCCTTTCATCACAAAATTTAAATGAGTAATGCTATGGCTATTTTATGTTTGAAATAGAAAAAGCTTAGTTACGCGTCATAAAGTAAGCTTGGGATTCTGTCATGGGCCAGTCAGGTAAAAAGAGTATTTTCAGCAGCTATTTTATTTATTGTAAATCACAGTAGTGAGTTATATTGGCAGATTGCCTGTAAAGTGTATTTTCTATGCAACATTTTAAATGACATACAGAAAAGTTTCCTTAGAACACTGGAGAGTTTTACTGGTTGCTTCCTCCTTTTATTATTCTAGTTCTCGATGACTGCTGATGAGAAACTGTATTTAAAATTACTATCAAGTTTTTGCCTTGAACACAAATATGTAAAGAAAGAATGGTTTATATTATAACCGTACTTGACAAGCTAATGTTTAGCCTCACAAAGCTCTTGGTATTTATCTACTGTAACATTTTAACTTTAAATAAGACATGACTTGTTTAGAGCTCATGTCTTTATATAATAGAATGCAGTTTACCACTGACTTTGAATTTAGGTATATTTTTCAAGTAAAAATCTTGTCCAAAATCAGTTATAATTGTTAGAATTCCTAAACTGTGCTAATTATGTATGCTTTAGAAAAATGTGTGTATGTGTGTGTTTATGTGTATGCTTAGCTCAGGACTGAAAATGTATCTTGTATTCAGGATACCTTGAGGTTATACTGTGGTGTACAATTTCAGTGACTGTGACAGCTGTATTATTAACAATAAACAACAATAATTTCTAAATTATAGGAAGATTTCTAAAAATATTCAGAAGATGAATTATGAAATTTTAGCACAAAGGAGTTAAAATCAATTTTAAGTACAATTATTAGGAAGTCACTATTTTGAAACTTTATGTTTAGACTTGACTAGAAGTATTTAATAAAGTATTTACTTCAGTAGACTCATGAATTTTTTTAAGGCTATAGATCACTAAATAATAGGGAATGACTTACCATATTTACTAAACAACTGACTTTTTTGGCTCTTTCTAAAGTGTTGTCTAACTTGTTTTCTTGTACTAATGTGTAAGTTTCTAGTTAGTAATATGTAAGTATGACAATAAACTGGAATCAAGAGTTGAATATTTTTTTGTAGTTCCATATAATCTTTCAGAACACAATCAATTCTTGACACTTTTGCCGTATTTCTAATATCTATTCTATTTATGTTATGAAAAGAAAAATTCCTAGCATTTAAATTCTAAAATGTCACATGATTGGCCTTAAATATATTCTCACTGAAGATATTTTTTAGTTTTATCAAGTTATATATGACACTATTTGTCAACTCAGGAGTATTAGTAAGTAGAATACATATATTGTCCCAGAATGTAGTTGGGACATGACGGTCTTTTATCTTTTTATAATAGGAATATAGTAATGAATTATTATATTTATATTATTATATAATGTCATGATCAATTAAAGTTTATAATATATTCTTGTATATTCAATATCTTTTGAGCACATAGAGAAGTGTTAAGATGTGTGCTCAGCTGTCAGTCATGTCTGACTCTTACGACCCCATGGACTGTAGCTCGCCTGATTTCTCTGTCCACAGGATTTTACAGGCAAGAATACTGGAGTGCGTTGCCAGTCCCTCCTCCAAGGGACCTTCCCAACTCAGGGATCCAAGCTTGTGTCACCTGCATTGGCAGGTGGATTCTTTACCACCAGCGCCACTTGGGAAGCCCATAAAGGCAACATTACTGAGGACTAGTGAACAGGATGAAAAATAGTGTGAAATAATGAGATCAGAGAGGTGAAAGGGGGACCTTTACACTCAGGGCTGTACAGGCCATGGGGAGATGTGTAGGCTTATTCTGTACCTAAGGATTGAATGCAGAAGACTAAGATGATGTGAATTTCTTATGCCAAGAGCACATTAGAGGCTTTGGGGCAATAAACAGTGGGGAAACCAAGGTGGAAGTATTTGAGAAACTAGATAGGAAGCTGTTGCAATAATCCAGGGGAAAGGTTATGTTTAATTGAATAAGGGTGACCATAGTGAAAGGGTGAAAAGTTGTGAATGCAATATGTATTTTAAATATGATTTGTTGATTGGATATGAGCAGTGAAGGAAAGAATTCAGTGAAGAGGTCAAAATTATTGACAGTAGGTACCAGATGGTACCATTAACTGATGAGGGAAGACGAATGAAAGAATGAGTTCTAGGAAAAAAAAAAAAAAAGAGTTCTGTTTTTGATACATTAATTTGCAGTTCTTATTAAACTCAAAAGTGAAGTTATTCAATAGATATGTGGGTATTTCAGACTGATACCCATGGGAGACATCAGGACTAAAGATAAGATGTGGGGATTTGTCATCATACAATGATTTTTAATGACGTGGGACTGGATGAACTTCCCTAGGGAAAGGGTATGGTTGAAGGGCTGAGACCTGTGGTATCCCAAAGTCTAACCCTCAGAAATAGGAGTGGGGAGGTTGGAATGGAGACTTGGCAGAAGCAGCTAGTGGTTAAAAAGAGAGTGCTGGTGTGGAGCATCCCGGGAGCTGAGGAATGGACTACTTCATGCCCACGAACAACTCGCGCATCTGCAGCTGCTTGGTCGCTCCGTCGTGTCTGACTCTTTGTGACCCCATGGATTGTAGCCTGCTAGGCTCCTCCATCCATGGAATTCTCCCAGCAAGAGTACTGGAGTGCGTTGTCATGCCCTCTTCCAGGGGATCTTCCCCACACAGGGATCGAACCCGAGTCTCCCATGTCTCCTGCATCGCAGGCTGATTCTTTACCACTCAGCCATCAGGGAAGCCCTGAAGAATTAGCAGGACCATGCCTATAAGAAATACTCGGTGCTAACTTGCATTCTCCTCTTTCTTTAACAGATAGTTCTGTCCCAGAGACAACAAGTATGAATACTGCAGACAACGGTGTCAACTGTCTGTGTGCCATATGTGGGGACAGAGCCACAGGAAAGCACTATGGAGCCTCCAGCTGTGACGGGTGCAAGGGTTTCTTCAGACGCAGCATCCGCAAGAGTCACGTGTATTCCTGCAGGTACTTGAAATGCTCCTTCCAGAAAGGTGATCTTTAGCGATGTTTCAGAATGCCATGCAAGAAGTAAGGGAATAAAGAGCTTTCGAATTTCTATAACTCTAAGAACAAAATGTATAAGCTCTGTTAAAAGTGAGTATGTGTGGTACATATAGACAATGGAATATTACTCAGCCATTATAAAAGAACAGAATTGTGCATTTGTGTCACATTTGCAGAGATGTGGATGGACCTAGAGATTGTCATAGAGGGTGAAGTAGATCATAACGAAAAAACAAATATTGCATATTAACACACATACGTGAAATCTAGAAGAAAACAGTATACATGAACTTATTTACAAAGCAGAAATAGAGACTCAGATGTAGAGAGCAAACATACAGACACCTGGAGGGGGAGGAGGAATACATTGGGAAATTGGGATTGACAAACATATACTACTGTATATAAAATGGATAACTAATGACACCTAATGTATAGCATTAGTAATTAGTTATTAGTAACAACTAATGTATAGCACAAGGGGGATAAAAAGAATGGAAAAAAGGGAGTACATGTGGATATGTATACGATGCATTCACACTGGTGGTTTTTTTTAATGAAACATCTTAGACTTATATATATTTAAAAATCCACATACTTATCACCCAGTTTAAACCAATATAGTTGAAGCCTCCTGTGGACACCTCCCCTCTCCCTTTTTCTTCCTCCCCTCTTTCCTAGAGGTAACTACTATATAAAATGTGGTGTTGTCTTTTCCTTCTGTTTCTTTGTTGTATACCAATAGACATATGTAAATCTATATTTAAATGGTTTCACAGATTGTGTGTTTTTCTGCACATTGCTTATCATTTTAGCATCATCACATCCTGATCTTTAAAACAAAATTATAAAAGTGCAGATGATTTTGGCAGCTTGTTGATGTTCATAAATAAAATGAAATTTTTAGCTCTAAAATTTTAAATATGTTTTTCATGACAATTTTGCCACTGATTTTAATGTTTTGTCTAAAATTTATTTAATTATATTGTATGTGTCACATTTCTAGTAGGTTTTTTCAAAAAAAATAATATCTAGGCAAACATCACATCACAGTTTAGGTTTAGATATTTCACCTTTAATGTTCAGAATAACAGTTCTTGAATGCAGATATGGTCTATTAAGTATGGGCTATTCAAAGGTGACTGATTTTAACAGGCGATATCTGTTTGCTCTGTCTTTGAAAGTCATGTGTAGGATTGTTAAAGTGTTTTTGGCACAAGTTGAATATTTAGGAAGCAGTTAACTCTCTCACATTATGATGACATTTGACTTCTAGGGATGTGGAAAAGTTAATATATAACTCACAAATATCTAACTAGTGTTCTCTAGTAATTTTTGTAAGAGAGTTTAAAGTAGGTTTAAAGATGTAAATTAGCAATTTTTAAAACCTTCTTGGTAAGCAAAAGAAAAGTATTTCTTGCTTTTATATACAGCCAAACTTGAGAGGTATAAAGAAATCAAGTGGATTTACTCCATCAAAAGCATTTTCTGTATGATTCCCTCAAATATTCAAGGCATCTAAAAGATTAATATTTTTACAATTTTTAAGTCAGATGTGCTGCCAAAGATGAAACATATATGTGTGTATATGTATATGTATATATGTGTATATGTATACATATGTATGTGTGTGTGTGTGTGTGTGTGTGTGTGTGTATGTATATACAGGCTATCCAAGCAACTGAAAACAGTAACTTTTTTTCCCTTTAATTTTTTTCTTTTATTTTGGAGTGTAGTTGATTTGCAATATTGTGTTAGTTTCAGGTGGACAACAAAGTGATTCAGTTATCCATATACATATATCTATTCTTTTTCAGATTCTTTTCCCAGATAGATTGTTACCGAATATGGATTTGAGTACTCCAACAACAAATTCTGAGTCATAGAATGACTCTTGAACACAAATAGATTTCAAGATTTTTACCCTTCCTGTGTGGGAAAAGTGAAAAAGGAATGTTTCCATACAACTTTTGGAAATTTAAAAAATACGCCAACAACACCCCATCATGAATACTGCTGCCAACTTAGCCTTCTTTACATATACTGATATTAAGCAAATTCTATGATTTTTTCCATTTGGAAAATTTTATATTGATGTAAGTTTAGGGGAAAAAATGTTTTTTAAAGTTTAGGCTTTGCTAATCTCCAAGTCTTTTAAGTATGTTCGGATAACAACCTGTGCTGGCAAGTCCTCCCTATTTTATAATTGTGGGTTGACTTGGTATGTTAAATGACCTTCCCAAGTTCTATGGACAGTGTGTGGTGGAACTGGGAATCAAGTTCAGGTCTAACTCCAGAGACTGTACTTTTTTTTTTTTTTCAAGTGCACAATTTAGTTTATTAGTATTTCACAGAGTTGTGCGATCATCACTGTAATTAATTTAGAATATGTCACCATCCTATAAAGAAACCTCCCAGTCCCCTTTAGTAGTTACTTCGCATTTCCTCTAGCTCCCTCCCCACCAGTGTGAGGTAACTACTAATCTACTTTCTATTTCCATAGATTTGCATCTTTTGCACATTTGATATAAGGGAAATTATCCAATATGTGACATTTTGTGTCTGACTTCTTTCACTTAGGACAGTATTTTCAAGGTTCATCCATGTTATAGCATGTATCATCAGTTCATTCTTATTTATTGCCAAGTGTATAATATTTCATTATGTGAGTACACGACGTTTTGTTTACATTGTATGTTTATCAACTGGTGGGCATTTGGGTTGTCTCCACTTTTTGGCTATTGTGAATAATGCTGCTATGCACATTTATGTACCACAGTCTGTGTGAACATATGTTTTCCTTTCTCTTGGGTGTAAACCTAGGAGAAGAATTGCTGAGTCATAGGATAACTCTTGGGTACCTTTTTGGAAACTGCCACTTTCTTTCTAAGCGGCCACGTCGTTTTGCATTATACCCAACAATGTGTGAGCCATCCAATTTTTCAATGTCCTAATCAACATTTGTTACTGTCTGTTTTTTTCCTTATCTTAGCCATGGTAGTGGGTGTGAAGTGGTACCTAATTGTACTGCGATTGTATTCTTAATGCTTTATTCAACTGCCCTTCGATATATAATTTGGAATTTAGAGTAAACTCCACTTAGATATGAGAGAAAACTACCAGAAGAATATTTACATAGAAAACTCATGGAAGGGCAGAGGAGTGAAGTTCCCCACCACACTGAACGCATTAGTAGCCAGCGTGAGAGGCTGTATTCTAAAGTTTTCCTTCTGAGTTTGGCTTTCATGGCACAGGTTAGAAATGCCCATGGATACTGGCCAAAAGCGAGATACCATTCAGTTTTGTTTTATTAGAAATATGAGAGAGGTGAGGCTTGAATTTTCATGCTGATCATGAGATTCGAAAATTCATAATTATCCTTATACATTTTTTCTGTTGGTCTAAATTTAACTATATTTTTAAAAGTCTGTCTGCTTGCTTTTTTGATGAATGATAACTGTCTGCAAATATATCTCTTTTTTTTTTGGCATTGTAGGTTCAGTCGGCAATGTGTTGTTGACAAAGACAAAAGGAATCAATGTAGATACTGTCGATTAAGAAAATGCTTTAGAGCAGGAATGAAAAAAGAAGGTAATAATATATAATATAACGATAATTAACATTACTGATGAAAACTGCTATACACACATGTTCTCATTTAATCACCATAATCTTTACATGAGTTCTGATTTTCCTCAATGAAGGATCTGAGATTCCTTGAGTTTAAGAATTTACTCAAGGACACTGGTGAGTGATGGAGCCAGTCTTTTTACCTAGTGTCTGACTTGACACATTCTGTACACTACTGCATTACCCCTGGCAACAAAATTACTATCTAACAAACATTCCAGTGTCTTTTTCAAAAAGATAAATGGCAAAATATACTGATAGGATGCATTTTAATATATTTTAAATGCATTTTTAATCTCAATAACAATTGAATATCTATTTCATAAACATCAACTGAACACTGACTTTTCACATATTAATTTATTTATCTAACAAATTTATCATACACTGCTGCTCTCCAAACATTGTTGTTGGTGCCAAGGTTTAGTGTACATAATAGTGTTCACTATTATGTAGTGAACATCATAGACAAAATGATCCCCCCTTTCAGGGAGCTTATATTCTCTTCAAGGACAGAGCCAATAGACTAGATGCTCTATTTCAATGTGTAGTAATTTCATTTTGAACATATTAAATAATCTAAGTATACTATCCTATGTTCTACGGTTAATTAACTACAGTTAACTTAGCAACAGATGTGTTTAGCACATCTAAATATTTGGCAGGGGATAGTTCCTATCAGCGGAGAAGGCAATGGCACCCCACTCCAGTACTCTTGCCTAGAAAATCCCATGGACGGAGGAGCCTGGTAGGCTGCAGTCCATGGGGTCACAAAGAGTCGGACACAACTGAGCGACTTCACTTTCACTTTTCACTTTCATGCATTGGAGAAGGAAATGGCAACCCACTCCAGTGTTCTTGCCTGGAGAATCCCAGGGATGGGAGAGCCTAGTGGGCTACTGTCTATGGGGTTGCACAGAGTCGGACACGACTGAAGCAACTTAGCAGCAGCAGCAGCAGCAGCAGCTCCTATAAGGGGGTTTCCCCTGTGGCTCAGCAGTAAAGAATCTGCCTGCAATGCAGGAGACAGCGTAGGGTTTGATCCCTGGATTGGGAGGATGCCCTGGAGAAGGAAATGACAACCCACTCCAGTGTTGCTGCCTGGAGAATCCCATGGGCAGAGGGGCCTGGTGGGCCACAGTCCATGGGTTCATGAAAGTGTCGGACACAACTTAGTGACTAAACAAGAAGCTGCTATAAGATTTTGTGCTTGCCATTTGCCATATGCTTGTGCCTTTCACTATCGTATACAAGGAGATATTTTTCAAAACTATTTCACATACTATTAGAAAATTAAATCACGTCTGTATAGTACAAATATGTGAAAATGTCAAACTTGTCTTAAACATAGTTTTTTTCCTTGTCACTCAATATTTTCAAGAGGCAAAAATTCCATTTGTTTTACTAGTTGCTAGTCTCAAAAAAGAAAGCAAAATAAAGTTCACAAAATTAAAGTTATAACACTTTCATTTCAACATGACTTATTTCTAGTGACATATTTGGTTGTTTATGGCATTCATTACATACATTATCAATTATCTTCATTCATTTTGACTTGAATCTCTGCTTCGTTCCTACCATATGAAAAGCAAATAACACTTCTACATTTCCATTAGGAATTTTGCAATTTGTTAAATAAAATTATTTTTAAAATAGTTAAAGCATATCTTATGCTGCTCATAGAATAATGCATTAATTTTTCCTAGATAGGTTAGGAAGTAATTTTTTGCTTTCAAAGTAGATATACTTCTCTTATTTACAGTAATAGCATAATTTTAAGGTTAGTTAAATGGAAACATACATAAATATGGTTTTATGTCAGAAATAGTAGCAGCAGGAAGATTACAAATGTCACAATATCTTTTAGCATTTTCTAAAGATTGATNAGATAGGTTAGGAAGTAATTTTTTGCTTTCAAAGTAGATATACTTCTCTTATTTACAGTAATAGCATAATTTTAAGGTTAGTTAAATGGAAACATACATAAATATGGTTTTATGTCAAAAATAGTAGCAGCAGGAAGATTACAAATGTCACAATATCTTTTAGCATTTTCTAAAGATTGATCATGTAATGAAATCCATAAAACATAGCTTACATTTTAATGTTTTATCTCCACATACACATTTCCAAATGAGTCAGTTTAGGCTAAAAGTCAATGACAGTATTTGTTAAAAGAAAAATAAAGAAAGAGGAAGTAAGCTACCAGTAAATATGATTTTAAAATAAAATAATGATTCACTCCAACTAAAGATTCAGTTCAGTTGCTCAGTCATGTCTGACTCTTTGTGACCTCATGGACTGCAGCATGCCATTAAAGGCAAAAAGTTTAGTTTTTTCTCTTTCAAATTAATGGATTTGATAGGTAATAGTTTCTTTAGTTAGAAATTGGTGAATTTCTTTTAAAAAGAATAATTATAGTAATAAACTCTGATAGTTTAATGTCTTATCTTTCCAGCAAAATTGGGTAAAGCATCAGGGTACATAATTTAGAGGGTACAGACTTTGTTTCCATTCTTTTTGGTTAAGAGAAGACAATTTTACCTTTTTTGTTTTGAAATCCAACTTTGACTTCTGATTTATATTATTCTCTACATAACAAATATACAAATCTGTACCAACCCACTTCTGCTTCCTTATATTTAAAATTTGCGTATAAGCATTATTCTTTATGTTTATTTGCTTCTGAAACAAAGAGATCTAGCTCCTTCTTGGAAGACTTTCATATAATACTTAATATTTCTTCATTGTTCCAAAATGCTGATATTCAAATCTGTTTTCTGAAGAGAGACCCCTACCTGCTGCAACCCCTGCCTTGTTAATGTCTCTAAACTATCCCGAAGATATTGCTTCATAAGAGATCATAGGATTGTGATCACCTTAACTAAAATAAACGTACTTTCCATTTTTGCAGCTGTTTTAGAAGAAAAAGAAAAATGGGAGTTTCGAAGCATAGGACTCATATTTTTTGACAGTGAATACACTCTTATCTTTAACCTGATCAGTCTCACAGGTGGTACTCTTCCCCTAGATATCTTATGGCTTTATTAACTTTGAGACAATGGAAAACCAGCCTACTGAAAATACAGCGTGGCTGGACTGGCTGACCTACCACTTGGTGACATGCGCACCATCATGAAGTCCCCAAAGGCAGTATTTTCTGTGTTCTAGTGACAAGCTTGGCTTGTCCTACTTTTAAAATGGTACCGAATGAAAAATATCTATAGTCAGACTGATCTCTGCACCCCTTACCAGGTCTTTCAGAAATATTCCTTCTCTCCTTTTATACTAATTTTTTTTTTTTTTTACTTCAAAGAGCATATTCTGACTTATGTTGAAGAAAACCAACCAATAAATACTGTGATTTTCTCCCCTAGCTGTACAAAATGAACGTGATAGAATAAGCACCAGAAGAAGCACATTTGATGGCAGCAACATCCCCTCCATCAACACACTGGCACAAGCAGAGGTTCGGTCTCGCCAGGTACTGCTGCGCCAGCATCCCGCCCTATTTAATAGGATCAAATGCTTACTTAAGAATAATTCAAAACTGATTCAAGTTCATTCACATGTGCTATTACTATAATAAACTCCACTTAATGCAACTTCAAGTTTCACTTTGAAAATGTTAGTTGATTATTGACTTACTTTTTACTTTTCCTGGGCAATTCCCCATTTTTTGAGTGGAAAAAAAATGAGATACATTTCGATCTAAGATTGTTAAAAGTTTGTTTACAAGGTTGATTTAAAATACTTAATGCTTAGCACAATGCCCTGGGGCAATATCTTGTTATATTGGTTGAATCTGGAAATCCATTACCACAGCTTTTAGGGTGTTTAGTTGAAAACTATCATTAGTGTTTTCTTTCTTGAAAATGATGCCTAGATTCAAGAATTCACCTTAGCACCTGCTTTGGAAACAGGTACTTCAGGGAACAGCCAGAATTCAGAAAATACAAGAAAAAGTTTATTGTTTGAAATTTCTCGAATGAGAACATCAATTCTAGAGTTAAAACTGTAAGTGACCAGTTATATAAATAAAAGTAAATCACTTAAGAATCAAATAAAGAAACCTTTTGAAGAAAGTTTATTTTAGCAGTATCCCTATTAGAAATGTTAATGATATTTTTCTCTTGTAAAGTAAATTATGAAATAGCTAACTATTAATCGGGTCTTATAATGAGTCAGTGCAACTACTTTCGTTTTTGATAACACAAGGGTAATATGATGAGGTTAACTTCACCATTATCATCCTCATTACTTGAAGATTACTTGATGGTCCTATAAAGCATTTTGAGAATGGCCTTAAAGGAACTGTGAGGAAATACACATACACGGCAGAAAGACACGTACACACACACACAGACATGTTCAAAAATGACGCTTAGAATAACTTTTAGAAAGTGATTTTTTTCCCCAGCAGAAAGGCATTTGAACACTACTTATATCTTAGATAGTTCAAAATTGTATATCCTTTAAAAATTAATCATTGTATGTTAAGCTTTTCAGGTTGCTGAGTCAAAGATTGGTGGTGTCTTACCTTTATTTGAACAGGCTTCCATTGAATGCAGCAACATAGTCTGGCTTCTCATCTAAATCTATTCTCCTCAGTTGGTGAACTTTACCAATGGAAACTTTCCTTCATAACTTATAACAAATTAAAGGTGGACTTTCTGACTGGGACTATCATCTTTAATTAAAAATAAAATCACACAGCGTTAGTTCAATGTGGATACTCCACAGCTCTTTGTATCATCATTTTGAATTATTAAAAACTCCCCCAAAGTTGTGGTAACTTGTTTTACGGAGTTGGCCAGTGAAAACAAGATGCTGCTCCCGGACGTGGCAGTGAGTGTTCTCACTCTAACTCGAACTGATAGGTATCTGATTCATCATTTTTAAATGTTTGGTCTATTTCAAGATAGTGTGAGAAAAAGAGTGCCCACTTCAGTGGTGTTTACTTATTGCAGAGGCAGAAAAAAGAGCTATATTGGTCTTGTGTTATTTTCAATGACAGGTTAATATAATGTTCTTAATACTAGATCTCAGTCTCAAGCCCTGGTGCGAGCGCTGACATAAATGTTAAGAAAATTGCCAGTATTGGTGATGTCTGTGAATCCATGAAACAGCAGCTCCTAGTCTTGGTGGAATGGGCTAAATATATTCCTGCCTTTTGTGAGTTACCACTGGACGATCAGGTATATAAGAGATTACAAAACTTTAAAAAGTGTTTTTTGAACTTTGCTAAGTTTGTGTGTTCTTTTAGTTATATTTGTAGTATATTTTCTAAATGTGACAAATGTTAAATGGTCTTATGAGAGAAAATTGGTTTTCTTGTTCATTTACCCTGTTTCATTAAGAGGCAGACTGTTCCATTTCTATTTTAAGGGTCTTAGAAATTTATTGACTGGATAAGTTTAAAAAGCTTATAATAGGGACTTCCCCAATGGTCCAGTGGTTAAGACTCTGCCTTCCAATGCGTGGGTTGTGGGTTCAATACCTGGTTAAGGTCCCACATGCCATGGGGTGTGACCACAATTTTAAAAAATAATATTAATAGAATAAAATATTTAAGGATGGGAGAAAAACAGATAGCAGGTAACTGCTATTGTAAGACAAAGTATTGGAATACTTTTGTCTCAGAGGCAGATGGTATCCATTATGTCTTGGTGTTTACTAAAAGTACATAGAAAATTCTTCAGAAATACCAGACCACTTCTAGAGAGAAAACACACAGGTTGTATTGGTGTCTCTGTAGGCACTTTTATGCAATTAACATATAGAATTGTGCCTTTCATGTTGTCAATTTTATTCTGGTAATTACTATATAAAAATTATATATTTAGTAAAAAAAAAAGTCTGTAGAACTGTGCTCTGAAATCTACAGAAAATAGATTTCAGATATAGTGATCTTTTCCTAATATATATTTCATACTTTGTCATATTTATGTTAAGATATTTTAGTTAGTAATTAAGAAGTTTAATTTTCTAATGTCTGTAAAGATTGGATTATTAGTTTCAGATTAAATTTTAACTCTTCTAAGTATTATATAATATTCTATAGATGTAAATAATATGAAAATTTCCAATTCCCCCAGATAAAGCACAGTATGTAATAGCATGTAATATAACCAGTGTCTATTTTATACCGTCTTACCAGAGCTTTTTATCACTGATACACAAAAATGAAGAAACAATCAAAGGGAAATGTGTATGATTGTCTAAAAACTGAAGAAGGGCAAAATATTTATACACCAGAAAATAAAAGTGATCACAGGAAGTTAGCAGTTATATTTCTAGAAGAGCATTTCACCTGGTTACAAAAAGAAAATACTGTGAAATCTGAAATCATTCTTAAAATGTTCTGTAACTCCCTTCCTGGTATGAGTCATGGTTATGGACATATCATAAAGATAGCTTGGCTCAGAAGGCTGTTTCACAGTGAATAATGCTAAATTGCTAAAACTTACTTGTCTCACCCCAAGCCATATAAGTAGGTTTATGTTATTTATCAGTTTTATATTTTTATTATCACTCTTTAAAGTTGCTGACATATATACAGTGATTTAAAAATTGGGAAATTGAAATCCAGTAACTTGTCAATAATAGTTTTTATTTACTAACTGTTTAATATTAACAGTATACCATTAATAGCCATGGATTGGCAGAATCTATTGTGGATAAGGGATTTGGATATTAGTTTTCAGTTGCATTATATGTTACATTATTTAATTTAATAGTCTCAGGAGCTCTGTGGCATGTTTTATAATATCCACTTAACAATTTCTAAAACTGAGACATAAATCAGTTAAGTTCACTCAATATATTCATCACACAAATAGTTATTAGGACTACTGCTCAGTTTTAAGAATTGTGACTATACTGTGGCAGGAAAAATACAGATTGCATCACTATTCTCATAAAACTTGCATTCTTGTTGGGAGAGACAGACAATAAAAATGTCCACATTCTGAGTAAGATAATTCTAGGTGGGGATAAGTTCTATAAAATGAAATAGGACAAGTTGTTGGGGAATAATCACGGGTGGAGTGGTAACACATCCAGTTAATTGGGAATTAGAGATTTTTCTTGAGACCTGAGTAGCAAGGGGCTAAGTTTGTCAAGATCAGAGGAAAAGGCATTCTGGCTTCAGGAAGAGCGAATTCCAAGGCCCCGAGGCAGGGCAGGCAAAATGTCTAGAGAAAAGTGAGCAAAGGATGTTGCAAGAAGAAACCTGAG
>SJYX01012979.1:463175-490470 GCA_006410675.1 Oreotragus oreotragus | reverse complement strand
GTGATGGACAAAGCACTGAGCCATTACCTCAGGTTGACCCTATGGTTGAGGTGTTCAGATTTCACTCTAAAGACAGTAAGAAATAGTTAAAAAGATTTTAGCAGAGGAGTGATATTAATTGATGAATATTATACAAGATATCATCTTAGAAGGTTTGTCAAGAAGGACTTAAGATGGAGGAACCAGAAAGGAAGCAGGAAGGCCTAGTAGATCTTTGGAAGGTATTTTGGTAGGCCAGGTGAAGAATGGCCTGGGTATGGACAGGGATGGTAGCAATGGAGAAGCCGTGCTAGGATGTGCTGTGCAATTAGAGAGGGATCCAAATGGACCCTTGGTTTTGATGTGAAAAAGCATTTTGGATGACTGTACCTTTGACTAAGGAGATGCAGATGCTGGAGAAGCATTCACTTTGATGAATTAAACTTGAAATGCTTCCTGTTCTTTCTGCTAGTGATGTTCAGCAGGCAATCCAACTCCTCTGAGAGCTTAGTGCAGAGTTAAAGGTTCAGTCTAGAAAGTATCAGAACCCAGATCCCGCATACTCATTTCATTATATCACCCCTCTTTACTTTACTTTTGTTTGTGGGTGCATGCTAAGTCACTTTAGTCATGTCTGACTCTGTGCAACCCCATGGACTGTAACCCACCAGGCTCCTCTGCCCATGGGATTCTCCAGGCAAGAATACTGGAGTGGGTTGCCATGCCCTCCTCCAGGGGATCTTCCTGAACCAGGAATCAAACCCTCCTCTCCTACGTCTTCTGCATTGGCAGATAGGTTCTTTAACCACTAGCGCCACGTGGGAAACCCTTTGCTTTCGTTTGTTCAGTTTAATTATGTATAACAGATCATGTTTGACATATATTTTTCTCCTTTAGTCCTCATGACTACACTTTGAGATTTTCATCACTATCTCCATTTGATAAATGAAAACAAATGAGTCCCAAACATACTGGTTAACTAACCCAAGCTTAAACAGGTAGTAAGTGGAGAAACCAGAATTTGAACTATAGTTTGTTAGACTCTATTCTCAAATATCATTCACTCCCAAACACTAGATTATTCTTTTTTTTTTTCCTTTTCTTGCTGCCATCCTATTGCCTTATTAGCTTTAGAAATTTTGTAAGTAAAACTCTATTGATGTGCATAAAATAGAAGGCTTAATAATGGTAAGAATCTATGAATATTGTAGTTTGTTAAACAAACAAAAAAATGTTCCAGGCTTAAAGAACACTAAGTTAATCAGACTTATATTATAAATCTTTTCATCATTATGTTTTATAATTAATTGTTAAACTTGGAATTTTTCATTAAGGTGGCACTGTTGAGAGCTCACGCAGGGGAACATTTACTGCTTGGAGCTACAAAGAGATCCATGATGTATAAAGATATTTTGCTTTTGGGTAAGTTTCTTTTTTTTTTTTTTTTCATTTTAATTTGAAAAAATTATGCTTGCTTGATACTTACAGCGGGTCTATTCTATATGTACCAGGCACTCATAGATACTGTCAAATGGTGCTATCACTTCACAGTGGATTTAGGTGGTCAGAGGCTCTGTTTTTCCTTTCCTTTATTGCAAGGAAGTTCAGAAGAGATGTTCAGTATGCATTAAATATAAGAGAAATGTTGCTCAATAAACAAAATATCAAGGTATGTTTATTTCAGGACAAAGAATTAGTGATTTGTGTCACTATCTTATGGAATTCCATACATTTTAAGTGTCTACCTAATAATTATACTATATATCATTTTCTAATCTTCTAAAGATTATGTTTATCTCCTAGGATCTCATTGCCTATGATATGCTACAAAATCCCAATTAAAAATTTCATAACAATGTCTGAAAAATTCTCATAGTTAAATAGCAGTGCTGAAACAGGCAAAATCATGACAGTGAGTGGGATAAGGCACAAAGGAAAAGCTTGTGTCTTCATTAAGGAAGAACTCTGATCCCCGCCCCTTTCAGTTCAGTTCAGTTTAGTTCAGTTGCTCAGTTGTGTCCGACTCTTTGCAACCCCAAGAACCGCAGCATGCAAGGCCTCCCAGAGTGTACCCAAATCCATATCCATCAAATTGGTGATGCCATCCAACCATCTCACCCTCTATTGTCCCTTTCTCCACCTGCCCTCAATCTTTCCCAGCATCATGGTCTTTTCAAATGAGTCAGCTCTTCACATCAGGTGGCCAAAGTATTGGAGTTTCAGCTTCAACATCAGTCCTTCCAATGAACACCCAGGACTGATCTCCTTTAGGATGGACTGATTGGGTCTCCTTGCAGTCCAAGGGACTCTTAAGAGTCTTCTCCAACACCACAGTTAAAAACCATCAATTCTTTCCCTTTACTCACCTTATAAAATTAGGTTTCCTGTTCAGAGAGCATCAATTCTTCCCCTTTACTCACCTTATAAAATTAGGTTTCCTGTTGAAGAGAGTTGAAGTCTCTCTAATGCTTAGAAGCTGTCTCTCCCTCTGGCTGTGCAAAATGATAATTAAATTGTCTTATTCCATTTTTTAGACAGATATTTTGTCCCAAATAGAAATAAACTGAACATAATATCACAATAGCTAATAGTAAGTGAGGACTTACTATTTAAAATATATGCATTTAAGTGCTTTAACATATCTCTCTATTTATATACACTCTCTCATTTAATCCTCAGAATAACCCTGAGGGATATGTACTATTATTTTCAACCTGTTTTGTAGGTGAAGAAATGAAGGCAGAGTAAGTTTCTCTGAGGTCACAAAGCAAGTAAGGGATTGAACCAGGATTCTAAACCACATAATATGACTGCTTTTAAATTCTGCTAAATTTTCTCTTATAATTTTAGCACTCCTACAATACTGTTCTCCTTATAAATGTGAATATAATAAGCATAGAAAACAAAACAATCTTACCACATAGTTCTAAATAGTCTTATCCTAAATAACTAGATAATTCAACTTTTCATAAGAGGAGCAGGGCTACACTTTTTAAAACACTTTTGCATGTGTTGTTATACTGAAGATTGTCTTTGCCTGGTGAAAGAATTCAGAATACTCTGCCTTTTATAAAACCAGAAAATAAAAACTTAGCAGTTATTTTAGGCGCTCAAATAAGCTTCCAATTTTCCAATATTTTAGAAGCTATAATATTGTCATATTACAGCCCAAGACTTTCTAAGGTAGAACATATTTCAAGATTAGGTGGTCCAGATTTCTATCCAATTTCTGGATTCCCTTGAATTCTGTTGCAGACGTTAGCCTTGTGATTAGATGATCTTCCCATCTCAGAAGCCCAAGATGAGAGAATTTACTATTTAATGAGGCAACTCATAAGAGTATACCTGATAGATTACAAAAATTAGCCTTGTCTACTTAAGCTTATTAAAATTGTGTCTCAGTAGTTGTTATATGTTTAAACACCTATACCACTGAAGGAATGCTAGTTTACTTCACTAGAAGCAAGAGAGATTCTTTAGGCTTTGTATCATGCTCATTAATGAGTAAGGCACTAACAGATAACTGACATAGTGGAAAGCTAATCATTATATCTTGTTTCTCCCTTGTCAATAATTAGCTTGTTATTAGTCTGTACTTTAATATTATCACCAGTGACCGAGGCTGTTAAAATGCATGTGATCATATTATCAATGTTATTGATCCTGTAAGTATTCTTAAGTTTTTCCTAACATAATTAACAACACTACTGAGAGAGGAAGTACTATTCATGTTTCTTCAAGGGAAAATCATTTAAAATATTGGTTTATAAAAGTTTAAACAAAATCCGACAGTGTTGCATGTGTGAGAGGGTTGATTGCTTAATTATT
This sequence comes from Oreotragus oreotragus, assembly GCA_006410675.1. Classification (NCBI taxonomy): domain Eukaryota; kingdom Metazoa; phylum Chordata; class Mammalia; order Artiodactyla; family Bovidae; genus Oreotragus; species Oreotragus oreotragus. The sequence goes on along the minus strand of SJYX01012979.1, from coordinate 486,663 downwards.
ATTATTTTTTTTATGTAGGGAACAACTATGTTATTCACCGCAACAGCTGTGAAGTCGAGATTAGCCGTGTGGCCAACCGGGTTCTAGATGAGCTGGTCCGACCATTTCAGGAAATTCAGATTGATGATAATGAATATGCTTGTTTGAAGGCAATTGTCTTTTTTGATCCAGGTTTGTTTCCACAGTTTCAGTAAAAATGATTGCAGTGAAAAACTGCCTTTTGTTTTATTTTTAAATCATTTTATCTGTTTATTTGCTTTTGGCTGCACCGGATCTTCCTTGCTGTGCAGACTTTTCTCTGGTTGCAGTGAGCGGGGGCTACTCTCCAGATGTGGTGCACAGGCTTCTCACTGTGCTGTCTTCTCTTATTGAGGCACTGGCTGTAGGACACACAGGCTTTCGTGGTTGCAGCACGTGGGCTCAGTAGTGGTGGCCCCCAGGCTCTGAGCACAGGTCCGGTAGCTGTGGTGCACACCCTTAGTCGTCTGGTGGCATGCAAGGATCTTCCCCAATCAGGGATCAAACCCACGTCTCCTGCCTTGGCCGGTGGATTCTTTACCGCTAAACCACCGAGTGGTTTAAAAGTCACCGACTTTTAAAACATTAGAATATTTACTCTCACACTCTGGTAAGACAGAATATTTAGGCTGCTCTTTTTATTCCTGTACTAGACGCAAAAGGGCTAAGTGACCCCGTGAAGATTAAGAACATGCGGTTCCAAGTGCAGCTGAGTCTGGAGGACTACATCAACGACCGGCAGTATGACTCCCGGGGCAGGTTTGGGGAGCTGCTTCTGCTCCTGCCCACGCTGCAGAGCATCACGTGGCAAATGATTGAGCAAATACAATTTGTCAAGCTTTTTGGAATGGTTAAAATTGACAACTTACTTCAGGAGATGTTACTGGGTGGTGAGTTTATTTAAGAATTTCTATTTTATTTCTTAGCATCATATTACAGTGCTTTAGAGCAAGTTTGAACTGTTTACTTTTTGTCCATGATATAATGAACTCAATTTTTATTTTGCATTTAGAAAAATCTATAAAACCGATTGGCTGGGAACAAAAATACTTGAACATATTCTAACCTCCCCTCCATTCATATTCGACCTCCACCACCTTTACTCCACCCATCCCTCTTACCTCAATTTTCAGATCCTCCCAAATATGGTAAATGGAAATATATTTCTTATTGTTGGTACTTCTTGGAGTATATTATATTTTTTCTATGTCTCTCCTTCTCTAAAAGCTCACCGATGGCAAAATAAAACAACAACAACAACAAAATACGTAGAGTAAATAGCTTAAAAATAAACATTCTGCTCCCGAAAGAAATTAAATGACACAACACAATGAGAAGGGGAAAATGAGATTTCTTTGCTGCAGTAGATGTCAGGAATAACTTAAGAAATCATTTATTTTGTGTTCTGATCTAGATTAAATTTCCTTGTAAAATCTATTTTATTTTATTTTAGTTTTAGTTTTCTAGTGGTTAATGTGTTTCTAATGATATCTTTCTGAAATAAAAGTTGTTTATGCTATTGGGGTGATCCTAAATACTATAAACTTGAGGTAAGTGATTCTTGGAATTGCCTTAACAACAGGCAGCAAACATAATGATTCCAGGAAACTGCACGGAAGGTCCATTATTAATATACAACATAATATGATACAACATTAATCTAGCCAGTGTACAGTGAAAGCTGACATTGTCTTTAATGTAGCAGTGGCTCTATTAATTTATTTTTGAATTCCCAAAAACCACTTTGCAAAAATAGCAATATTTAAGCTGTCAATCAAAACACTTGTTTTAAGGTAAACTTGCTGTTCCTGATTAAATATCCCTTATGCAAGCATCTTTTTATCTTCTGTAGGTGCTTCCACTGAGGCTAACCATCTCCATCATCCAATGCACCCACATTTGTCTCAAGATCCATTAACCGGACAGACTATACTTTTGGGTTCAATGTCAACACTCGTGCATACAGACCAGATCTGTAAGTATCTGGACTACTTTTGAAACACAATATTTCTTAAACTTAATTACTTGAGAAAATGTGAAATTTGGGGAAAGAATCTGTTAGTTCCCAGAAATTGTAAAAATTAGATAAAATTTCTTCTCCAAGATTTGATTGTGGGAGATTGTGAAGCAAGTCACTTAGTCTTCTCATGTATGAGTTTTCTCCCTGAAATGGAGACATGAGTGCCTAAATCTTTCTACTTCATAGGTTTGGTCGTGCAAAAGAACATATAGGATGTTCTAGCTTTGCCTGGTAGAGCAAGACCATAAAAATGACATACAAACTGGTAGCATGCAAAGGAATCTTAATAAGAGAAAAATTAAGATTGTTTATGACCCTTAAACATGTTTGTCAAAACATTAAAAACTCTTTTAACTATAAGTTATAAATGTATAGGGAAGTTAAAAATAGTACTTTTAATGTTTAGTACACCATAATTTAAAATATTAAAAACACTGAGAATTAATGCTATGTTTTGTAAAAAAAATATGAAGAGTAGTTTTGACAGTGCTTGCCATATTCTTTTTCAAGGACTTACAAGAGGAAGTGAGCACATATGATGAAATTTACTCTTTTGGAAGTCTGATTTCCAGTATTTTAACCTTTAGTATTTTCAACGTCATGAAATATCTTTCAGAAACCATTTGATAGCAAGTTTTTTGTCAGTTTCACTTCCTTTGGGACCTCTCTACCCTTTCAACGAATTGGGCTCCTCATTAATGTTGACAAGTTTTCCTTCAGCTTAAGCTCTTGGCTGTATTTTTAGGAACTCAAACAATGACAGTGTGAACATTTCCATGGTCAGTGCTTTCTTCTTTAACTACATTTACATTCAATTTGAATTTTACTTCCAGCATTATCATTTTTTGTTTCTTTACTGCCCACTCTCTCCTTCCAGCCAATTCTCTTTCAGTTGTCCACGTTTGCAAAATGTCATGTGAATTTATCACTGGGAGGGAGACAGGAGGCAACACAACTACACACTTTGTTGTCAGTGTATGAACTGAAGGAAATATGTTCATTGACCAATCACAATCATGAACAGACTGAAGGATGTGGTATGATTGGTTACTGATCAAAATGCACATCTATTATTTAGGTAATTATTTGTAGACTGAAAAAGTTAACTGTGAAGTTTGTAAAGTTTGCAATACAGTCAAGTTTGTGAGTTTATGCAACACTCACTGTTAATTTGAGTTAACATACTAACTGAAATGTGAACCAGGTTTTTGAAAGACTAGTGCTATTTAACTAAGCAGTGATGAGTGGAATTCATGTGTATCATAATTGGGCAAAGTGTGAGTTGTTTAAGTTTCCTTTAGTTCTTTGGAGCAAAAATGATTATATATATATACTAGGGATGACTGATGCTGAGGCTGAAACTCCAATACTTTGGCCACCTCATGCGACGAGTTGGCTCATTGGAAAAGACCCTGATGCTGGGAGGGATGGCGGGCAGGAGGAGAAGGGGACAACAGAGTATGAGATGGCTGGATGGCATCACCGACTCGATGCACATGAGTTTGGGTGAACTCCGGGAGTTGGTGATGGACAAGGAGGCCTGGCGTGCTGAGATTCATGGGGTCGCAAAGAGTCAGACACGACTGAGGAACTGAACTGAACTGAACTGAAGGGATTGGTAGTAGATAATATGATATTATTGCAGATTTAACACATTACATTCTTACAAGTCAACTCAGAGATTTAAAAAATCTTGACTAGACAAACTATCAAGAATTAATTGCTCCTGAATTTATACTAATTTAAATTGAGTTTTGATCTATTGCTTCTAAACACTAAACCAGCTATGTCAGAGGTTCCTTAAGTTATTGTGATATCACTATGCATACCTGTATTGCTTGTGGAATCTACGATAGCCCGTAGTAACTAGCTGCAGTGTTGTTTTATCCCAAAGTCCAATGCAATGTGACCATAATTTAGTGAGTACCATCTAACTGCTCCCTAATGGTAGGGAGAGCAGAAACCACAAAAATGCCTGCTATCACTGCTGTCCTTTAGATGCAATAGATATATGTGTAAATAGTGTCTGTAACACAAAGTTCTTTGAGTGTATGACAGAAGCAGAAATGAAACTGCTAGAAAAAATACAAATGTACAATATAGTACATTTAATCTGTGGGTCCCCATGTAATTTAAAGACATTAATTTGGGACCATTTTTTCTTTCCTTGAAGTACAGTTGATTTACAGTAGTATTTTGGTTTCAGGTATATAACATAATGATTCAGATTTAGAGGTTATATTTGATTTAAAGTTATTATAAAATATTGCTTATATTCCCTGTATTGTAAATTACATCCTATATCTTATTTATTTTCTACCATATAGTTTGTGCCTCTCATTCTCCTTCCCATGGCTTTCTCTCCCTCTCCCCCTCTTCTCACTGGTAGCAACTGGTTTGTTCTCTGTTTCCATGAGTCTGTTTCTGCTTTGTTATATTTATTTGTTTTATTATTTGAATTTAACATATAAGTGAAAATATATAGCATTTGTCTCTCTGTTTAACTTCTTTCACTAAGGGTAATATCCTGCAGGTCCAGCCATGTTATTTCAAGTAGCAAAATTTCATTCGTGGCTGAGTGATATTCATATGTGTGTGTGTGTTTCACATCTTCTTTATCCATTCATCTGTTGATGGACACTTGTGTGGCTTCCATATCTTGGCTATTGTAAATAAAGCTGCTATGAACATTGAGGTACATGTATCTTTCCAAATTAGTGTTTTTGTTTTCTTCAAATATATACTCAGAAGTGGAATTGCTGTATACTGTGGTAGTTCTGGTTTTCATTTGTTGAGGAACTTCCATACTGGGACTGTCTTGCAAAGATACCATGTTCATTTAATTAACAGTCGAGAACAGAGAGAGGCAAACCCAATACCATACCAAAGAGTCTATGAAGTTGTTTCTCTTAGAGATCAGTTATTCATAAACTTGGAAAATAAAACTCATTAACAAAACATTGAACGTTGTAGGTAACAACTTGCAAGAAAGTTTAACAATTTTGCTGGTGGTTAAATCCTTTACTTTTTAAATGCTAGTTTTCTAGTATTTTAAAAGCATACTTGCTGACCCTAATCTTTTTAGAATCACATCATCACATTTTTCATTTTTATTTTCCCTCTTCCAGCACACTATTAAGAGATTCATTTGTAAAGGAAAACTTTGCTTTGCTTATGGTCATTTGAAACAGTTTATATTTGACACAAAGGAAAGCGTTAAACTCAAGCACACATAAAAATTAAAGTTTATGCATATTTTCTTGGTCTTTTACAGCAGGCTACTGCAGTATTAGATCCATCCTAAATATCCAGAAATAATTTTTGAGGCAAATTTGGTAATTCTTTTGTCACTTGAATTGTATCTAAAGATATTGTTTTTAAGTCATTGCTAATTCCCATGTAATAATATAAAGTTAATATATTAAAGAAAACTAGGCAAAAAGGGGCTTTTCTTTTTCATATTTTTGAAAACTATTCCAGAAAAATAATCGATAGTCATTAAATCGATAGTGTCTCAGTCTGATCATCAAACATTTTCTGTTTATTCTGTTAAATGCATGGGTTAATAATAAATGTGAATACTAAAATATTTCAAGTTTTAAAAACTATAGAATGCCCCCTGGATTATTTTATAATATGGTTAAAATCTGCCAATAGAAATACTATCATAGACAATGAAATATTCAAACTATAACTGATTTTTAAAATTACTCGGTGTTCTTTGCATTGATGGATAAGGCACAGCCAAGCGTCATGGTAACAGTAATTTTGAAGTGACAAAGTCAGTATTTTTCAGATGCTTTTAACTACAACAAGAGCTTCCCTGGTGGCTCCGTAGTAAAGAACCCGCCTGGGTCAGGAAGATCCCCTGGAGAAGGTAATGGCAACCCACTCCAGTGTGCTTGCCTGGGAAATGCCTTGAAAAGAGGATCCTGGCGGCCTACAGTCCATGAAGGATCTCACAAGAGTCAAACGTGACTTAATGACTAAACAACAACAGCATAGATTTCAAAGCACTTGAAGAGTTATCGCACCTTATTATTATTTTTGTTAATGTCATCTAATATTCGCGTTGGCTTCCTGGTGGCTCAAACAGTAAAGAATCTGCCTGCCAATGCAGGAGACATAGTTCAGTCCCTGGGTTGGGAGGATCCCCTGGAAAAGGAAATGGCACCCCACTCCAGTATCCTTGCCTGGACAATCCCATGGACAGAGGAGCTTGGTGAGCTATAGTCCATGGGGTCACAAAGAGTCAGACACACCTAAGCAACTAAACAACAGTGTTTGAGTTAGTGAAATCTAAACATGAGATGGCTGGATGGCATCACGGACTCGATGAACGTAGGTCTGAGTGAACTCCGGGAGCTGGTGATGGACAGGGAGGCCTGGCGTGCTGCAGTTCATGGGGTCGCAAAGAGTCAGACATGACTGAGCGACTGAACCGAACTGAAACCAAATATGTTTTATTTTACGTGCTTTTTTAATTGCAAATATTGTAAAATTTGTATTGTGAGACTTGGAAAAAAATTAGTTTTCTGTTAATTCTTTCCATTAAAAATTTTTTTCTGCTGAGTTTATGAGAGAATCGAATGCCCATAAATGCTATTATATAAAAGCAGATGATATCTTAAAGTGACTATCAACATTTTAAAGTATGATTCAGTTTAATGCTAATAAGGGAGTGCATCTCCAGTAGTATGTCAATGACCTGATTATGTATTATAATCACTACTTTATATATGATCTTTTAAAAACATATTCACAATAAAGTAATGCATATTGGTGTCACGCAAAACTTAATGAGATGGGCCAGGGTGACTGCCAGCGTCACGTACAATTCTGTTTCTTTTTTAGCAACTCCTGAAACCCCACTTCCTTCCCCACCTCAAGGCTCTGGACAAGAACCGTACAAAATAGCTGCAAATCAAGCTTCAGTCATTTCACACCAGTCTCTTTCGAAACAAAAGCAATTGTGAGAGTATGTTTACTTCTGAACGGCACTGCAAAAATGTGAAAAGTTGTTGGTCTTAAAATATCTCAGGATAGCACTTTTGGCAGACTCTTGGCCAAGGCTTCTTCATGGTGCTGTTATAAAGACGGTAACCTGTTTTCTTGTTTATGTGTTCATTTTTGTTTGTTGTTGCTATTGTTTAAAACCTTTAGATGCAACCAATGTATCACTGAGTTTCAATGCGTTGTATAGTATAAACCTGTACTGTGCCTGAACCAGTTGAATCTCATGTTCTACTTTCATGTGTTGTCTTATTATTAATTTAAATCTGTAAATATTTGCTTTATGGTGATGTGATAAAGAACTAAGTATTCTTCTTTGAGAATAGTGATCAGAAATCTTAGATTAATATTAAATGAGCCAAGTTCTTTTTTTTAAATAAATTTTAAACTTGCAGATTCAAAAATTAAAGTGGTTGCTGTAGAATAGGGTATATTTCTTTGAAGAATCACTTACAAGCATCTTTTTGGCCCATAGTTAAATATGCCTATAAAAGATTAGAAAAGTATAAATAGGCATTCCAAAGATGACTGGGTATTCCTTGAAATCTGCCTATATTTGAAGATGTATGTTAAAGTAAAACGTTAGCTTTATCAGTTAGGATACAGGCTAAATTGTATTAAAGAAACCCTTAAAAAGAGGCTCAAGCAAGACAGGCATTTATTTCTCTCAGAAAACAAATCTAGAAGTAGTCTTTCTTTGACTAGAACTTCACACATGCCCACATCTGGTTCTCAGGGACACTCGAGTGTAGTCTTCAGGCAGAAAGCCTAGTGCCAGCAAAGCTGTCCATCTCTGGGATTCTGATATCAGGAGACAAATTAGCCATCTGTCACACACATGTTGCCTCATTTAGCCCTCCTGTAAAAGAGGTATTATTATCTTTTTCTTATAAATTAAGAAACCTTTAGCTTAGAGGATTTAAATAACATAACCAAAGATCATTAAACCTAAAGAGGAGGAAAGCTGCACTCTAGCCCAGGTCTGCTGGACTTTAAGGAGAATAAGTCTTTGGTATGAAAATGTGAGCTTCTTACTGTGGTTTTTAAATAAATGCAATTGAGCGATAATTGGATATTATCCATTGTGTTACCTGTTAATGCATATTTACATATAAATGAGTGTAAATTTGTTGCAACATGAATAAGAAACCACTTTTGTACCTTTAATGAATCTTCTAACTTTAATGAGTCTTCTTCCTAAAATAAAAAGATTCTAAAAACTTTTGAACAAAGAAAATAAAATGTATAGCAGGTAGATCATGATGAAAGTACAGACAAATTAAAATCACTGACAGCATATTTTCAAAAATCCAGTGGACTGAGGAATATAGTTCTTTGGAGCCCCAAATTATTTGATATTATCTAAAGCTGGAGCTTATTTTAAAACAATTAACAGTCTGCCTCAAAAAACAATGATGTCTCTCTTTCTCTCTCTCTCTATCAAATAAATACACACACACTGTATTTGCTGAAGCAGAGAAAAACTGGTTTAGTAATCATTAATGATATAAAAAGGGTTCCCCAAGCTGCAAGAGACTGAATTAAATGATTTTCACAGAACTTTTCAAAATTTCTAAGATTATGATTTCATAGCCCCCACTTACCCTGCAAATAAAAAGCTTTTGGTAACTGTAACTTCTTAACTCTTAAAATGGAAAAATGATTACTTAGAAGCTAGCACTGATTTAATAGAATCAATAAAATCCCTTTAACAGCTGGTACCTGGAAACTGTAAAATATATCTTTGAGAGAGAGTGAGAACAGAAAAAAAATTTAACTCATTTTTAAAAAGATTTATGCTAGTGTCTCTAGTTCACGAATAAGAATGCTTTTGATATTTTAAGATGGAAATACATCTTGTAGTTTTCTGTTTTGCTTTTAGAAGATACTAAAAAAAAGAACCTTTAAAATATAAAACATATAATTCATTTTTAGTGACCCTTCTAACTTATCTGCATCTATTTACTAAAACAGTCATGTTTTAGAAATTATTGCTAGCAAATTTGTTTTAATAACCATGGTCAGGGAATGTGTAATATAATATTTTTGTATACTTAACTGCCAAAAACTTTGGACAAAGAGGAACTGAAGTTTTCAGCATATCTTCAATATATTGATAAGGGAAGTTATTGCTTTTATATAACACAAAGACACTTATGTAACACTTTTTTTCAGGTAATAAAAAAGAATAATTTATTGTGAAATAATGATTCATTTTATAAATGTAAAATTATTTTTATAAATTTCATTGTTTAAAATCAAAAAATTGCTAGATTTTTTATTGATAAATTATAATGAGATTAAAATATTTCTAAGCTGTGATACCACGTTGTTTCACTGAACTTTCTAAATAAAAATTGAGAAAAAAAGAAAAAAACATAAAGTAGTGTGGTCCTTCATTATTGTTCAAAAATGATTTCATAATTTGAGAGACACTGGTAGGGTCTTTTATGTAGTTAATTAAATTTACATAGTTTGCAAATACTGGTCTTTAGAGTCTAGAGCAAAACTGGCTAGCACATCTTCAAATAATCATAGAGTTAGAGACACTGATTGAAGAGAGAGCTTCTCATTTGCACTTTCATTACATAGTTTTGCTTGAAACTTGTCACGATAATTAAAATAGATGCCCTGATTGAATTGAACACTGTACACATAAATTCATGAGATTAAAACAAGATTTGATACTACTACACTACCCAAAGTTGGCTTCCCTGGTGGCTCGGTCTACAGAGAATCCGCCTGCCAATGCAGGAGGCCCATATTGCATCCCTGGGTCAGAGGGATCCCCTGCAGGAGGAAATGGCAGCCCACTCCAGTATTCTTGCCTGGAGAATCCCATGGACAGAGGAGCCTGGTGGGCTACAGTCCATGGGGTCACAAAGAGTTGGACATGACTGATAGATTAACACTTTCACTTTTCATACATAAATTTGGCATGTAAAATTTTAACCTAAATGTTTTAATTGATGGTATCCGTCATTCACATTTAAGGCTTTTTTGGTAGCATTTCTATTACCAAGACCAGTGATTTTATTTTTTCCCCCTGGCTTTTTTTTTTTTTTTTTTTTTTTAATCCAGAAGCGTTGTACTGGGGCTCGTGCCCCATCCTGATGATACAGATCCTGAATGGAATCATCAGGAATGGCACAGTGCAGGTGTCAAAATCAAAGAAAGGCCATGGAATTTTGAGAGGACCCTCCAATTACTGAGAACTGTGTTGCCCTCAAATGGTCTCCTGGATTTCTATGCATATGAGAAGGGCTTCTTATTGATGTCCCCCTGGGTCCAGACTCAGTCCTGTTCCTCCAAAAAGGTCCGGTTGTGTTGCTGCATAGTAGCAAGAGTTTGTCTTCATGCCCACCTAGAACTCCAGATCCCCATTACTTCAAGTGAGCTTGAAACTGTTTCACGTGAACTATGGCTGGAAAGTTTTCCACTGTTTCATATCTAAGGGAGTATACAATGAAGTGATTAAAGTCTGGACTCTTTATCCTTGTGATGAAGGGAAACAAGGAGCCCAGTTCTCAGGAATAGCATCAGTTCTCCTATGAACAAAATGCTGGAATGTGAACTTGTTGAAGGAAGGGAGACCACTTCCTGGGCCCGAAACTGGGCTCTTGGCTAGCGCTAGGGAATGAATTATCTGAGGAGACACAAGTGCTGACAAAGCAGGAGATTTTATTGGAAAGGGCACCCCGGTGGAGAGCAGTAGGTTAAGGGAACCCAGGAGAACAGCTCTGCCACCTAGCTTGCAGTCTCAGGTTTTACGGTGATGGGATTGTCTTTAGCCAGTCATTCTGACTCAGAGTCCTTCCTGGTGGTGCACACTTTGTTCAGCCAAGATGGATGCCAGAGAGAAGGATTCTGGGAGGTGGTCGGACATGTGGTGTCTCCTTTTGACCTTTCCTGAACTCTTCTGGTTGGTAATGGCTTATTAGTTCTATGTTCCTTACCAGGACCTCTCATCATGAAACAACTCATGCAAATGGTTACCCTGGTGCCTGGCCAGGGTGGGCGGTTTCAGTCAGTGTGCTTGCCTAACAGACTTTTGGCACATTGTAAAAATGGGAGAACTATGAATTCTGTAATTACTTTCATGCCACTGGGTCAGGGAGGCTGTCCCACTTTTAAACCTTAGCGCCACTGAACATGTTTACATCCCAAAAAGCCAGTCCAGCTTTCTTTAAAGGAAAAAGAGACGATAAGCCAATACTTCCACTGAAAGAGAACTAATATTCCTATGATTTCAAATCCTATGAAAAACCTCCTAAAACAAAAATACCATTTTGATTTTCTACTTGACTCCAAGGCTGGGCTCTGACTGATCTGCTTAGAATTCTACTAGGTTTATTTTTATTTTCACTCTTATCAGGGTATCATGTACACTATTTAAAACACAAATTATACTGAAGGTGTGTATAATAAAAAGTATACACAACTTTGAGAGTTGTGATTTAAGTTTGTGGGGGACTAACTAAGGACTGCAGCTCAGGACACAGCTCCTCAGTTAGTTCTGAGAGACTGCTGCAAGGAGGCAAGAGGAAAAGTCAGGCTATACAGAAGTTTAAAACATAGGGAGCAGGCAATCTGAACATTAAAGATCAGGTATCAGGTTAAGGAATTTAGTATTCAATGTATGGGAAGATGCAAGCCTCTGGGCTCACTGATTTCATTCCTTTCATATGCACCTCAGCTATCTGGGGCAAAATACTGTTTTCTTGCCAACCTTAAAGAGTGGCAGATGGCTGCTTCTTGCATTCCCCCAACTCCTCAGCGATCACCATGGGAGGTGGCAGCATCTGTTGGATCACAGTTTTGGGAACCCTCATTCACATTTGGAGGCCAGAATCGATGGTAGCTGTGACATTTCTTGTTTACTGATATGGCAGGAGATAGTTTCTTTTTGCAGCTATAACAAGAAAACCTGCAGTCCTGCATCCCATCACACCCCTGCTCTCCATGTTTTGCTCTTTAGTAACTATATTCAAATATTGCAACTATTTAGCTGATATTTTCCACCAAGGACTGAAAGTTTTCTATCACATTTTGCAATTTTTTTTTCATTTTTAGAGTTTATTTGTATACAACCACTCCATCCCCATCACATTCTCTCAATTTCTTAATAACTCAATATTTTTTACACAGTAGTTACTATTTAAATAATTTTTCAAACCACCATTTAAAATATGAAATAAGTAAATTTTATACTATGAAGAATAGAAGAAATACATCCTAATCCTACAGAGAAAATGAGAAGAGAATGAATAGTCCTCACTCCAAATCACAAAAGGAATGTGGCTTAGAATAAAGAAAACACATGAAGTATATTAATAATAATGTTTATCCTATCCCTATATTCGAGTATGATTTGGCCATCTTTATAACTTGGTAATTTGAAATGGTGATTTTAACTTATGTTCCTCCCTTCCCTCCAATCCCTCTGAATTGCCGGGAGAAACACTTCTTGAAAACAAGAAAAATCTATACAAGCACTGAAACTTTTTTTTTCTTTCCTGCAAAATGTGGAGCAGATGACATCAGAGTAAAGGAAATGCACACTAGTCTATGATTCAGCACAGGCTTAATGGTGTTTCTGGGAAAGAAAGAAAGAAACCAATACGAAATTCCGCAAATAGAGACTACAAAATCTTCAGTGATGTAACAGGAGAGACTGAGACCAATGAAGAGCAGGCAGCAGTCAATGAAGGTCGAGTCAAAGAACAGCAGGGGCCGCGGTAAGCGACCCAGTGTAGAGGGCTCCTAGTGAGATTCATCTGATCTCCATGAGGCGGACTGGCTCATCAGTGAAGGAGGGTCCACATGGGAAGAGCTGCATTTGGTTACAGGAAGGATGAGGAGAGCCGAGCTTCAGAACACTACAACAATCAGGAAGACGGAGAAGCCTTAATTCAGGCCCACAATTTAGTAAGAAGTGGAGAAAGAATTCCCAGAGAGGTTAAATTCTCAAATGAGACAAGACAGCTACACCAGGGTTAGAGTCCTGATAGGGAAAAACGGGACCTGGAAACTGAGATAGGAACTAAATTCTCAAATTCTCTGGAATTCACTATGTAGAAATGGCCTTTTTGTTTTGTTTTTGTTCAGTTGCTAAGTCGGGTCATACTCTTTACTACCCCAAAGAAAATAAAGACAATTTTTAAATCCATCTTGATTGAAGTCAAGCTTGATCAACCCCTGTTTATAACGATCTTAGATAATTTTGCTTCATTATTCAGTGTATTATGTTTGCATTGGGAATTCTGAAAATAAATTACTTGCAAAAAAAAGTGAGAGTAAGACACTTTTTGATAATAAGGACTCACTGCTTGAGGACAAGCAAAGGCCTTTTCTCCAGACAAGACATGTGTCCTTCAGGACATGTCCCCTCCTGTGCTCCTGTTGGTTAAACCAATATCTAGAATTAAGTCACAATACTGCCAGGTCATGGAATTTCTAGGCTTGCTAAGAGAATAAGGATCTAAATCTCCAACAAAATGAGATAAGATGCCAGCAGTCAGGAGGCTGGTTCTGTTAGAACTAGACTCCAGGGAATAGGATCAAGGAAGGACATAACAAAAAGTTGGGTAAGGGAAATTATATTAAGGAAACAATCTACTAGTATACAGAATTTAGCCTTGTGGCAAGAACCTTAAAATCATGGAGGCTGAGTGGTGGTGCAGCAAAGCACAAACATTTTACTATCAAGGTTATAGTAGCTAAAGAGCCTTGACCTGCAAAGAGCTATGGAGATGGTGACTAGACCCAACGAGGCCACTAGACTCACAATATGCAAAGCCAACAAAGGTAGTTTTCAATCTATGCAGCCAGAAAGAAAGGAAGGAATGAAGGAAGAAAGGGAGAAAGGGGTGGGGGAAAGAACAGAGGGAGAGAAAGGAAAAATGAGATAGAAGAAGGGAGAGAGGAAGGAAGAAAAAAAAATGAGCTGAGGGTTGCCTAACAGATTTTAAAAACTGCAGTATCTTGCCACGTTCCCAGACTTGGGTCTATTTTCTAATCCAGATTCCATGGACTGAAAAAGAATCCCCAAGACAAAAAGGCCTTGTATCTCTATAGCAGGTGTGTATTTTAAAGATTCCCTCAGTCCTTTTCCAAACAGACCTATGGCCCTTTACTCAAACGTTCACTGGAGGAAGGGAAATAGATAAGCTTTTTGGAATTGTTGCAACAGTCTCTTGCTTGACACTGATAGCTGGAAACTGAAACATCTTCATAGACCCTGGTTAGAATTTTGGAAGCATAGGGAAGCTAGATAATAAACAGAGCCATGAAAATAAATAAGTGAATCAATAGAGCCATGGCCCAAGATGAGCTCACCATGAGTGGAGTGGATTGGTTTCAACATAACTCACTGGGATTCTGTTACAGATATTCCCTTCCCTGGATTTCTGGGTTAGTTTAGGCCACAAGAGAAAATTTGTTTGTATGAACTGGGAAAACATAAGTGAAGCAGCAGCCATGTCTGTCTATGCTCAAAAGACTAGTACAGGCGCCAGGTGCATTTGCAGCTTATCCATCTGTCACTTAATTACTGGCTGACCTTGGTGTGGAGAAGTAGCCATTCTCACTTCCCTTAGTTCTGGCTGATTTTGCTGCCATTGTTTCTCTGACTCCCAGGCCTTGAGCAAGGTTAGATCCTGGAGAAATGACACCAGATCCTCAGGCAGGTCATTCTCTTGATTGAAGTGGGACTCTTGGAGGTAATGAGTGATCAGTAAGAATTCTGATCTCCCTTGTGGATTCCAACTCATCTTCACGCACTTTAGTCTGTCTATGCTTTTACCATATTTGTGCCCCTATTTCCTTTCCAACTAATATCCTGTTGACTTCAAGCCATAGAACTATTTACAGAAGCAACAGAGTACTAAACCAGCCCTAAAACCAGGTAATAGCTAACCCTGAAGATAAATTCATGATTGAATATAAACTATGATGTTTCTGTTTCTATGACTGAATCTTGACTGATACAGTGAGTCCAAAAGTCCATCTGATAATCATTTCTCTAGTCCCTCAGTAGATTGGCCATACTTTGAGGTTGTTGGAATCCAACCATCTGTTCCTTGTCTTGATGGATAAAAACTATCTTAGGGGGCAAAGCCAGAATTAAGCCTAGGAAAATGTTCCCACTCTGCAGAAAACATCAATAACTAAAAAAAAAATCTTATTTGAAGTAGGTATGGGATATGGGGAGAAAGCAAGTATTATCCTTTAGAAATCTATAAACGGCAAGAATAGTGGTCCTTGTTATACCTCCATTTGATTCATCAATAATGGATCCTATAAAGACAGTGAAATCCTGGAGATTAAGAGTGGACTACCACAAATTTCAGAGAAATAACAACCTCAATAACAGTGGATTAACATGGCTACAGGTATGAGGTATGTGGCTACTGATCCATAAATGCATTCTTTTTCATTCTTGTCCAGAAGAAGACTCAGGGGAGGGAGGAGGTGATGTGTGTGCTCAGTCACAGTTGATCTTTGTGACTTCATGGACTGTAGCCTGCCAGGCTCCTCTGTCCAAGGAATTTTTCAGACAAGAATACTGGAGTGGGTTGCCATTTCCTACTCTAGGAGATCTTCTTGACCCAGGGATGGAACCCACATCTCTTGTGTCTCTTGCCTTGGCAGGTGGATTCTTACTGCTGCACCATCTGGGAAGCCTGGGTGGAGATGGTGCTGTGATCCACTGGTCTGTGGGTCTGCCCAGCTGCCTCGCTCTGCCCTGCCCCCCAGCTGGCTTGGCTCCATGGTTGCCAGAATTGGAAACAATTTCCTACCATCTGGAACAGACAAAGCTCTACATTAGAAGAGTTGATCCAAGCCTATGTTGACTTTACTGCCTTTTGCCATAATATTTTCTGAAGATATCTAGATCAGCATCACCACTCGTCAAGCATCATACTGATTCCTATTCAGTCAGAAGCAATTGTCTTTATAGACAGAAGAAATGACTTCTGCCCGTAAGAGGAACTAGCTTGCAGATACTAAAATCTGAAGATAGATTTCTTTAGGACATATATATTCTAACTGCATCCCGAAAGGGTAAAATAATTAGATCTGGAAATCAAATGGTGGAAAAAATGGTCCTATTTACCATCATTTATAGCCCATTTAGGTAGTTTGTGCTCTTTGTCTCCACAACTCTAGGCCCTTGGTGATTAGAAGTATTGGTTCTAAATAGATAATTCTGAATAAGCCTTCAAATATTTTCCATTTTATATGGAAAGAGACCAGGATATATAAAAGAAGAATCACTATCCTAATAGGGTTGAAAAGTGAAAGTGTTAGTCACTCATTTCTGACTCTTTGCAACCCCATGGACTTTAGCCCACCAAGCTCCTCTGTCCATGGGTTCTCCAGGCAAGAACACTGGAGTGGGTTGCCATTCCCTTCTGGGGTTCTTCCTGACTCAGGGATCAAACCCAGGGTTCCTGCACAGCAGACAGATTCTTTACCATCTGAGCCACTAGAGAAATCTAAGAAGGGTAGTTGCCCCTGATTATCAGGAGGAGGTAGAGCTGCTGCTACGTAGTGGGACCAGAGAGCGGGTGATCTGTTGCCCATCTCTTAGTACTCAATTGCCCAATTGTGAAGAAAAGTGGACAAGAGCATCAGCTAACACCTAAGAAAAGCTTGGTAACTAAAGCCTCAGATCCCTGAGATGAAGATCTGGACCATGGCCAACATGCAAGCTGCTGTTAACTTTTCCCACCTGATGAGGGTTTCAGTATCTGCAAAATAGCTTAAAGTCATTATTACATATATCACTTGAGGGGGAACCAGGACCTTAGACCAAGGTTGAACTATAGGTCCTTTTTTTTTTTAATTGTTCTCCCCTTTTTTGTTTATTTGTTTGTTTGTTTTGACTATTGCCCCTCCTTTCCCTAGTTAGCAACTATTTGAATGCACTCTTTGGAACTCAGGAATAAGGGGGCTGAATGAAGCCTGTTTCCTATAATCAAAAAATAGGGGACCCAAAAGGTTTTAGAGCCAGGAACCCCACAGGGTTCTGCTCAGTATCATTATCAAGTCAGTTCCACTTACCTTTCTTTAAAACATTTTAATATTTACATCTAATATCTATTTTTACTTATTTGGCTATGCTGGGTCCTGGCATGCAGGATCTTTAGTTGCAACACGTGAACTTCTGGTTGAGGCGTGTGTGATCTAGTTCCCTCTCCAGGGACCAAGCTCAGGCCCCTGCCTTGGGAGAGTGGAGTCTTAGCCATTGGACCAGCAGGAAAATCCCTTATCTTTCTTTCTTAATTTTCTCCCAGAAAAGGGGATCCGAAAAGCCTTTCCTAATAAACAGTCGACATGCTAATTTCAGTCTGATTTCTAGTGTTAGGTAGTTATAATAAGAAAAAGGAGTCCAAAATGGTGGTGGCTATAAGACAAAGAAAGGAAAAAGCCCATGAAGATGGAACAAAAGAAAATCTGAGGATTGGAGTGAGAAATTCAAGTAAAACAAACAGCACTCCTGGCTAGCCCAATTTACATAGGGCAGGCTCAGGGGGAGGAGACAAAATATATAAAAAGAGGAGCCAAGATTGAGCCTCTCATTTGGGATCAGCCCACCCTCATGCCTCGAGGGCCTACTATACTTTGCTTGTGGAATAAAACTGAGCTGTAACTGAACTGTAACACTGGTCTGCCATTTCAAATCTTTGCTGCGGCAAGACAGAATCAAGAAATTACACACTCTCCCAACACTAGGGAATCTAACTTGAAAAATATTTGCACTGAAACACTGAATACTATGAAGTATTTCTGAGAGTTTATTTTCAAAAGCTGAAGCAAAATTATGATCTAATGGAAATATTAGATATTTGTTTTAAGTGTATTTTAACATTGACACATTCCTTCCCTCCAGAGCTTTCCAGGTGGCACTAGTGTTAAAGAGTCCACGTGCCAATGCGAGAGATGTAAGAGACCGGGGTTCCAACCCTGGGTTGGGAAGATTGCCTGGAAAATCCCATGGACAGAGGAGCCTGACGGGCTAGCATTCATAAGTTTGCAAAGAGTCAGACATGACTGAAGCAAGTTAGCATATCACAACATATCCCTTCCCTTCATTTCTTAAAACATATTTTGGAGGAATTAAACTTTCAAATATCTCTTTGAAAAACATGAGATTCTTATCCAGGCTATTTGTGATGAATCATCCTAATAATTCTATTGAGCTGAGGTGAATAATCCACTTTTCTAACTAGTTAAATAACACTTAGGTTATAGTCCTCCTTTAAAAAGTGATCTACATGATCTTGTGTTAACCATAACTTGAATATATACAGACATTTTTAAATGTATTGCATATTACTTCTTTTATTCAGGTAAAGCATTGCAGTAGAGAGTTACACAGACTACTCAAGGACCTACTGACCAACATTTTAACAACATGACTACAAACATAATTATTGAACTATGAAAAAAATCCAACAAATACCGGTATATGTAGTATCAGAAAGCTTTCTGAATTTACAAACAATAAAGAGAATATACAATATCTACTTAGATACATATTTTTATCATGCTCAGTCATGTCTGACTCTTTGCAGCCTCATGGACAGTTGCCCATCAGACTCCTCTGTCCATGGAATTTTCCTGGCAAGAAAATACCACAACAGTTTGCCTAGTTTCCTCCTCCAGGTGATCTTCCCAACCCAGAGATCAAACCCGTGTCTCTTGCATCTCCTGCATTGGCAGGTGGATTCTTTACCACTAGTGCTACCTAGGAAGCCATAATATATATTTTTATTATTAGATAAGAAATACCTGGTTGGAAAGGAAATGGTAACTTGCAAGGAAGTGGTTAATTCTTTGCCAGGAAGTGATGGTGCATCTGAACCAGATATCTAGAATGACCCCCAGGACATAACCCAGAAATTCAAGTTTTATGTGGCAATACTTAAGATCTAGACAGCCCGAGTGATAGTCTGTGTTCCTGCTCCTCTATATGTCATAAATAATTACACAGGTGCAATCGCAAGAGTGCTGTAAATGAGAATCACTCTAGTTCCTATAGGTTGAGAATTTTC
Source organism: Oreotragus oreotragus (assembly GCA_006410675.1). Taxonomy (NCBI): domain Eukaryota; kingdom Metazoa; phylum Chordata; class Mammalia; order Artiodactyla; family Bovidae; genus Oreotragus; species Oreotragus oreotragus. The sequence goes on along the minus strand of SJYX01012979.1, from coordinate 467,550 downwards.
TGTAATTAGAGAAGGCTCAAAGTGCTAGTCACACATGGATTTTGTGATCTGGTCAAGTATTCACAGCAATTCATTCTGGAGCCAAGACTGTCTCCTAACTTCCAGATGNCGCAAGAGTGCTGTAAATGAGAATCACTCTAGTTCCTATAGGTTGAGAATTTTCTGTAATTAGAGAAGGCTCAAAGTGCTAGTCACACATGGATTTTGTGATCTGGTCAAGTATTCACAGCAATTCATTCTGGAGCCAAGACTGTCTCCTAACTTCCATATGGATTCAGATAAAATCAGATACAAAAAAAGTCTTCCCTAGAAAAATCTTTGAAAACATACAAAATAATTTCTTCAACTTATACATTTTAAGAGCTAAAAAACAATAAAACTTTAACAGCAATAAATATTTAAAAAGCTATTTACTTAAAGGTATATTTCAATGAATGAAATTATAATTAAGACATATGAAAATATTTTGGTTTGTTCAAAAATTTCTTTTGAAGGAGACAGTCATTTTTTCCTCTAATAATTTAGCACAGAAAGGTGTCCTGGTAAATTGTAAAACTGAGCACAAATGTTAGGTTAGAATGAGAAAGGTGTTATGTTGGAAGTTTGGACTTGTGTGCCATAATTAACAATAAATAATTATAGCAGTGTGCCTTTTAAATCTCTAATGGTTTCCCATTACTCTGAGTAAAAAGTCAATTCCGTATCATGCTCCACCAAGCCCTATATAATATGTACACCCTATTTCTCCAATATAATCATTCCCCATTCAGTCCTCTTTACTCACTATGCTTGACTTGCATACCATCACCATCACCATCATCATCATCATCATCATCATCATCATTTACTTGAGTGTAAACTAGCACTTTTGACCATGTGGTTTTTCCTATTCAGAATACTCTTCACATGGTTGTCATATGTATCATGCTCCACCAAGCCCTATATAATATGTACACCCTATTTCTCCAATATAATCATTCCCCATTCAGTCCTCTTTACTCACTATGCTTGACTTGCATACCATCACCATCACCATCATCATCATCATCATCATCATCATCATTTACTTGAGTGTAAACTAGCACTTTTGACCATGTGGTTTTTCCTATTCAGAATACTCTTCACATGGTTGTCATATTGTTAACAGATTATGCTTCAGCTAGTATATCACCTCTTCAGAGAAACTTTACTTTGTTTTTCGAGTTTTCTTTTTTCTCATTACTATAATGTGAGCCTTTAAACATATACCTTCAATTCAGTTCAGTTCAGTCACTCAGTCGTGTCTGACTCTGCGACCCCATGAATCGCAGCATGCCAGGCTTCCCTGTCCATCACCAACTCTATATCACAACATATCCCTTCCCTTCATTTCTTAAAACATATTTTGGAGGAATTAAACTTTCAAATATCTTTTTGAAAAACATGAGATTCTTATCCAGGCTATTTATGATGAATCATCTTAATAATTCTATTGAGCTGAGGTGAATAATCCACTTTTCTAACAAGTTAAATAACACTTAGGTTATAGTCCTCCTTTAAAAAGTGATCTAATGATCTTGTATTAACCATAACTTGAATATATACAGACATTTTTAAATGTATTGCATATTACTTCTTTTATTCAGGTAAAGCATTGCAGTAGAGAGTTACACAGACTACTCAAGGATCTACTGACCAACATTTTATCAACATGACTACAAACATAATTAATGAACTATGAAAAAAATCCAACAAATACTGGTATATGTAGTATCAGAAAGCTTTCTGAATTTACAAACAATAGAGAGAATATACAATATCTACTTAGATACGTATTTTTATCATGCTCAGTCATGTTTGACTCTTTGCAGCCTCATGGACAGTTGCCCATCAGACTCCTCTGTCCATGGAATTTTCCTGGCAAGAAAATACCACAACAGTTTGCCTAGTTTCCTCCTCCAGGTGATCTTCCCAACCCAGGGATCAAACCCGTGTCTCTTGCATCTCCTGCATTGGCAGGTGGATTCTTTACCACTAGTGCTACTTGGGAAGCCATAATATATATTTTTATTATTAGATAAGAAATACCTGGTTGGAAAGGAAATGGTAACTTGCAAGGAAGTGGTTAATTCTTTGCCAGGAAGTGATGGTGCATCTGAACCAGATATCTAGAATGACCCCCAGGACATAACCCAGAAATTCAAGTTTTATGTGGCAATACTTAAGATCTAGACAGCCCGAGTGATAGTCTGTGTTCCTGCTCCTCTATATGTCATAAATAATTACACAGGTGCAATTGCAAGAGTGCTGTAAATGAGAATCACTCTAGTTCCTATAGGTTGAGAATTTTCTGTAATTAGAGAAGGCTCAAAGTGCTAGTCACACATGGATTTTGTGATCTGGTCAAGTATTCACAGCAATTCATTCTGGGGCCAAGACTGTCTCCTAACTTCCAGATGAATTCAGATAAAATCAGATACAAAAAAAATCTTCCCTAGAAAAATCTTTGAAAACATACAAAACCTATTTCTTCAACTTGTACATTTTAAGAGCTAAACAACAATAAAACTTTAATAGCAATAAATATTTAAAAAGCTATTTACTTAAAAGTATGTTTCAATGAATGAAATTACAATTAAGACATATGAAAATATTTTGGTGTGTTCAAAAATATCTTTTGAAGAAGATAGTCATTTTTTCTTCTAATAATTTAGCACAGAAAGGTGTCCTGGTAAATTGTAAAACTGAGCACAAATGTTAGGTTAGAATGAGAAAGGTGTTATGTTGGAAGTTTGGACTTGTGTGCCATAATTAACAGTAAATAATTATAGCAGTGTGCCTTTTAAATCTCTAATGGTTTCCCATTACTCTGAGTAAAAAGTCAATTCCGTATCATGCTCCACCAAGCCCTATATAATATGTACACCCTATTTCTCCAATATAATCATTCCTCATTCAGTCCTCTTTACTCACTATGCTTGACTTGCGTACCGTCACCACCATCATCATCATCATCATCATCATCATCTACTTGAGTGTAAACTAGCACTTTTGACCATGCGGTTTTTCCTATTCAGAATACTCTTCACAAGGTTATCACACTGTTAACAGTTTATGCTTCAGCTAGTATATCACCTCTTCAGAGAAACTTTACTTTGTTTTTCGAGTTATCTTTTTTCTCATTACCATAATGAGAACCTTTAAACATATACCTTAACTAGCAATAATTTTATAATTTTTTGTGTGTTCATTTGTCAACTTTTTCTCCCCCCACCAACCTGCTTAGAATTTAAGCTATTGGGATAAGAAACCATGTCAAATCCATTATCATTGTAGCCCTAATAGAATAACATAGAATGTAGCTTACTTGAATTAATTAATTAAAAGACAGACTTTCAAAATCAGAGACAACTCTGTAGACTTACTTTGCAAAATGTGTAAAAGAGAAGTTATTTAGAAAGAAGGAGAATGATGTAAGTCAGAAACTCAGATTTATATAAAGAAGGATGAGCATCAGAGAAGTAATGAATGAAAATAAGTAAAAAACTTTAATTCTTTTTATTCTTAGTTCAGTTCAGTTGATATAATAATAAACAGTTTGTTCAAGAAAATAATAACAATACTATATTCTAGCTAATAGATAAGGTAAATGAATAGAGAGCAATGATACAACAGATGGAAGGGAGGAATTAGGAATTTTGGGGTTCCTACAAAGTACTTGTACTACTTGTGCAATGGTATTAGTATTATTTCAGAGTTGACTTTAACTTTAATTCTTTTTATTCTTAGTTCAGTTCAGTTGATATAATAATAAACAGTTTGTTCAAGAAAATAATAACAATACTATATTCTAGCTAATAGATAAGGTAAATGAATAGAGAGCAATGATACAACAGATGGAAGGGAGGAATTAGGAATTTTGGGGTTCCTACAAAGTACTTGTACTACTTGTGCAATGGTATTAGTATTATTTCAGAGTTGACTTAGATTCATTTTAAATGCATACTGAAAACACTAAGACAATTTCTGAAAAAAATAAAAAATGAAAGTATGAACAGTATGCTGAGAGAAAATGGAATCATATAAATTGCACATCAAGCCCACAAAATGCAAAAAAAGAAGGCAAAAGTAGAAATAAAAATAAGGGCAATATCTAGAAAACAATAATGAAGATGCTAGTTATTAATCCAATTATATCAATAGCCATTTTAAATATCAATGGTCTAAATAAGCCAATTAAAACAGAGAAATCATCAGTTCAGTTCAGTTCAGGCTCTCAGTTGTGTCCGACTGTTTGCGACCCCATGAATTGCAGCATGCCAGGCCTCCCTGTCCATCACCATCTCCCAGAGTTCACTCAGACTCACGTCCATTGAATCAGTGATGCCATCGAGCC
>SJYX01012979.1:442376-455126 GCA_006410675.1 Oreotragus oreotragus | reverse complement strand
AAAAAAAAAAAAAAAAAAAACAACTTATATGGCATTATATAAATCATTAAAATTTTTCAGCAAAATTTAGGTGAAAAAATATTTCTGGTTCCTTTTTAAATTGTTTTCATTATTTATATTCTTAGGGATTTCTTATATACTCAAAATCACTGATAGTAAGATTTGCTGTATTGAATTTTTACTTGTGATTTTTAATTTTTTAAAATAATACCAATAAGAAGGTAATTTCCATGTCAGAATAATAATTTGAGGAATAATTTTGGTAGATGTATATGATGAAAACTGGTAGAATCAGTGGATGATCAGATGGCTAATCAAGGGATATTTCAGTTCAAAATTTTGTTATTTGTCCCAGAACAAGTTTCCAAGCATTAAACTCTCTTTCAAATAATAACAGAGGTTAGAGACTAACATAGGGAGCAGATTCAATTTTTCACTGTGGCGTTAATAGAAACAAAGCCAAGAGACAGATTGCAGACCACCTTCCCTGTCTCCTGAGAAACCTGCGTGCAGGTCAAGAAGCAGCAGTTAGAACTGGACATGGAACAACGGACAGGTTCCAAATTGGGAAAGGAGTGTGTCAAGGTTGTATATTGTCACCCTGTTTATTTAACTTATATGCAGAGTACATCATGTGAAATGCGAGGCTGGATGAAGCTTAAACTGAAATCAAGATTGCAGGGAGAAATATCAATAACCTCAGATAACCAGATGACACCACCCTTAATGGCAGATAGCAAAGAGGAACTAAAGATGAAAGTGAAACAGGAGAGTGAAAAATTTGGCTTAAATCTCAGCATTCAAGAAATGAAGATCAATACATCTCCTCCCATAACTTCACAGTAAATAGATGGGGAATCAATGAAAACAGTGACAGATTTTATTTTAGAGGGCTCCAAAATCACTGCAGATGGTGATTGCAGCTATGAAATTAAAAGATGCTTGTTCCTTGGAAGAAAAGCTATGACCAGTCTAGACAGTATATTAAAAATCACAGTCATTACTTTGCCGACAAAGGTCTGTCTAGTCAAAGCTTTGGTTTTTCAAGGCTGAGCACTGAAGGATTGATGCTTTTGAACTGTGGCATTGGAGAAGACTCTTGAGAGTCCTTTGGATTGCAAGGAGATCAAACCAGTCAACCCTAAAGGAAATCAACCCTGAATATTCATTGGAAAGACTGATGCTGAAGCTGAAGCTCCAAAACTTTGGCCACCTGATGCAAAGAACTAACTCACTGGAAAAGACCCTAATGTGGGAACGATTGAAGGCAAGAGAAAGGGACAACAGAGGATGAGATGGTTGGATGGCATCACCAACTCAATGGACATGAGTTTGAGCAAGCTCTGGGAGATGGTGAAGGACAGGGAAGCCTGGCATGCTGCAGTTCATGGGGTCGCAAAGAGTCAGACATGACTGAGTGACTTAACATGATAAGTCCCTGTTATATAAGATATTCATTGAAGACCATAAAATCTTTGAAAATCCTGTGATTCATGAACTTATATTAATGTATATATGATCATAAGCCCAATTTTGTCTGTAATTTAGGTGATAAAACGAAATTTGAAGAGTTGATAAAAACACTTGATTTAAGCTATCATGTCATAAAGTAAATAGAGGGATTGATAACAATGAAATGATAGGTAGAGTTACTTATTTGATCAAAATGCAAACAGAACACATCTTAAGTGTGGCAATTGATCCTAGCATAGAAAAAAGCATGAGAACTCAAAAGGCTAGAATATAATATTAATTTGATATTTTGAAATAAAGGCTTCCCAGGTGGCTCAGTGGTAAAGAATCTGCTTGCCAATACAGGATAGGCAGGCTTGATCCCTGGGTCAGGGAGATCCTCTTGAGAATGAAATGGCAACCCACTCTAGTATTCTTGCCTGGGAAATCCCATGAACAAAGGATCCTGGGGGGGTTACAGTCCATGGGGTTGCAAAAGAATCAGACATGACTTAGCGACTAGGCAACAAAAGCAAATTTGTAAATAAATTCAGTTTTGTCAAGGTATAAATGGAATTTTGATTATTGTATGAGAGAGAGAAAGAAGGAGCGTTCACTAAAGGGAAGGGAAACAAAAAAGTAATATTAGAGTGCCTAATAAGAGGGGACAGACAGTGGAAAGTTATAAAATAGAAAATTATTTCAATCCTACTTTATTTCAATTCTATTTCAATATTTGTTCAAGTGCCTGATGAGCTATGTATCAGCTCTGTAGAGTGGTCTATCAGCTGGTTTCAGTGAGTCTGCCATACTATTACTGTCCTTCAAAAACAATTAGGCAAATTAATGAGTAGATCAATGAAAATAATTAAATATGGCAAGGCCAACATAAGGAAGGAGAGAAAAACATCTCGGGAGTTAACTCCGTCTCAGTCTTAATAGGTACGTGTTACTGTATCTAATTTGAATTTTCCATTATAAGGGTTTATGTCAGTTTGTGATCCTTAGATAGTAAACATCCCCTGAAAAGCTACATGATGCAAAGCACTAATCAAAGAAATGTTTTAAATATTTATTATCTCATTTTTAAAATACTATTTGACAAACAAATAGTGGATCTTCCCTACCCAGGAATCGAACCGGGGTCTCCTGCATTGCAGGCAGAGTTTTTACCACCTGAGTTACCAGGGAAGCCCAAACAAAGAACATTCTAAGTTAGTCATAGAGACCTCTTATATCCTAATGTAACATATACTTCAGAGAGAGAGATTTTTTCAGGGAATCTTGGAAATGCAGGTGCTGTTTTTGACAATAGCTTACTAAAGTAGGTAACTGTCTCCCTAAGTATACCTCATAGATGTTTCCAAACTTGGCTGAAACAAATATTTTTTAAATGAAAGAAAACAGTAGCTGCATTTCTATAGAGGAGTAAATGTGCTAATACTATTAAATGACTTTTTGAGAGTATAACTAAAACTTGTGGCAAGAAGCAAAAAAACAACAAAAAAACAGTAAATAGTATATATACTACAGTGGAATATATGTATAAAAATATGTGATAAATAAATCTATATATATGCATATATATAATATATGTAAATTTATATATGACAATCCTTAATCTATTTATGCATGAATGAAAACAAGTTATTTCCATATATGGTTATTATGATTTCATATCTGGGTATTGTGAATTATGTTGCAATGAATATGGAAGTGCAAAAACATTTTTAAAGTACTGATTTCGTTTTCTTTGGATATATATTTAGAAGAGGATTGCTGGATCATATGGTAGTTCTACTTTAACTTTTTGGGAAATCTCAGTACTATTTTCCATAATGGCTGCTTCATTTTACGTTACCACCAGCAATATACAAAGGTTTCTTTTATTCAACATTCTTGCCAGCACTTATTATCTGTTGTCTTTTTGATAAAAGCAATCCTGATGGATGCTAGGTGATATCTCGTAGTTTTAATAGTTTTGATTTGCATTTCCCTGATGAGTAATGATGTTGAACACCTTTTGATGTACCTATCGGTCTTTTACACGTCTTCTTTGGGAAAATGTCTATTCAGGTCTTTTGTCCATTACAAAAAGGGATAATTTTGATTGTTTTTGGCCTTATGTTGTGTGATTTCCATATATATATTTCAGATATTAACCCTTTTCAGATATATTTTTGCAAATATTTTCACCCATTCCATAGGTTATATTTTCATTTTATTATCTCCTTTGTTTTGCAGAAGCTTTTTTTTGTGTGTGTGTGTGTCATCATTGCTTCTTATTTATTTATTTTTTTACTTTACAATATTGTATTGGTTTTGGTGGGTCAGGATTGCAGAAGCTTTTTAATTTGATGTAGTCCTACTAGTTTTTTCTTTTTCTTTTTTTGCCTCCTGTGCTTTGGCGGTCATATACAAAAAAAAAAAAAAAAAAAAATTGCCAAGACAGTATTGAGTAATGCTGTTGAATTCTGTTTGCTAGTATATAGTTATAGATATTTGCATCTGTTAATATATTCATTAGGGATATTGGCTTATAATTTTAGTTTCTTGTAGTGTCTTTTTCTGACTTTGATAACGCTGGCTTCATAAAATGAATTTGGTATTATTTCCTTCTCTTCAAATGTTTGAAAACATTTAGAATGATTGGCCTTAATTCTTCTTTAAATGTTTGGTAGAATTTACTAGTAAAACATTCATATCCTAGAGTTTTCTTTGTTGGAAAGTTTGTGATTGCTGATTCAATCTCCTTATTCATTTTTGGTCTGTTCAGGCTTTCTAGTTTTTCATGATTCAGTCTTGGTAGATTTTAAGTTTCAAGCAATTTATCCATTTCTTCCAAGTTATCCAATTTGTTCATAGTATTTTCTTATCCTTTGTATTTTTATTTTCAGTTATAATGTTTCCTCTTTAATGTCTTATTTTATTCAGTCTTATTTTTATGAATTAGTCTATTAAATGAGATAAATCTAGTAAAATTTCTTTTTCAGTTTTTAAAAAATATCTTCAGAAAGTCAACTTTTTTTTTTTTTTTCTCTGTTCTGTTTTTCTGGTCTCTATTTCATTTATTTCTATTCTGATATTTGTTATGTCCTTCCTTCTGCAATCGTTGGTCTTAGTTTCTTTTCCCTTGCTGCTGCTGCTGCTAAGTCACTTCAGTCGTGTCCGACTCTGTGCGACCCCGTAGACGGCAGCCCACCAGGCTCCTCTCTCCCTGGGATTCTCCAGGCAGGAACACTAGGGTGGGTTGCCATTTCCTTCTCCAATGCATGAAAGTGAAAAGTGAAAGTGAAGTCGCTCAGTTATGTCCGACTCTTTGTGACCCCATGGACTGCAGCCTAACAGGCTCCTCCGTCCATGGGATTTTCCAGGCAAGAGTACTGGAGTGGGGTGCCATTGCCTTCTCCGTTTTTCCCCTGGTTCCTTCATATATATAGTTTGGTTGTTTACTTGAGTCCCACCAGGCTCCCCCGTCCCTGGGATTCTCCAGGCAGGAACACTAGGGTGGGTTGCCATTTCCTTCTCCAATGCATGAAAGTGAAAAGTGAAAGTGAAGTCGCTCAGTTATGTCCGACTCTTTGTGACCCCATGGACTGCAGCCTAACAGGCTCCTCCGTCCATGGGATTTTCCAGGCAAGAGTACTGGAGTGGGGTGCCATTGCCTTCTCCGTTTTTCCCCTGGTTCCTTCATATATATAGTTTGGTTGTTTACTTGAGGTTTTTTTTTTTTTTAATAATATGGATGTTTATTGCTATAAACTTCCTTTAGAACTGTTTTGCTCTGTCTCATTTAGTAGGTTTTAGTTTGTTGTGTTTTCATTTTCATTTGCCTCAAGATGCTTTTAAATTTTTCTCTTCATTTTTTTCTTTGACCCATTGGTTGTTCAGGAAGGTGTTATTTAATTTTTACCTATTTGTGAATTTTCCAGTTTTCCTTCTGTTATTGATATGTGGTTTTGCACACTGTGTACATTATACATAACTTTTAATGATATTAATCTTCCTAAATTTTCTAAGAACTTGTTTTGTGATCTAACATATAATCTTTCTTTAATGATGTTCTGAGTGCACTTTAGAAGAACATGTATTCTGCTGCTGTTGAATACAATGTTCTATGCCTTTCTGCTATGTCTCTTCGTACTAAAGTAGAGTTCAAGTCCAGTATTTTCTTACTGCTTTTTAGTCTCTATGATCTCTCCATTGTTATAAGTAGAATATTGACATCGCCTGCTAGTATTGTATTATTATCCATTTCTCCTGACATCTGTTAGTATTAAGTTGTTCCTGTGTTGAGTACATACATATTTATAATTGTTATGACCTTTGAATGGATTAACTTTTTCATCATTATGTATTGACTTTGTCTTTTGTTAGTTTTTGACCTAAAGCCTTTTTTTGTCATATAACTATAACTACTCCTGCTCTTTTTGTTTTGACTTGCATTAAATACCTTCTACCATCCCTTCACTTTGAGCCTATGTTTGCTCAAAGTGGTTCTCTTACAGACGTTACTTGAGCCTTGTTTTTTTAAAATCCATTTCACTACTCTATGTCTTTTGATTGGAGAGTTTAACCTATTTATATTTAGAGTAACAAATTATTGATAGTGACTTACTAATGCCATCTTGACTATTTTCTGGCTATTTTATAGTTTCTTTCTTCCTCTTTTGCTGTCCTCCCTTGTAAATTGATGATTTTCTGTGTGCTATGGTTTTGATTCCCTTTTCCTTCTCTTTTAATCTACTAAAGGTTTCTTCTTTGTGGTTTCCATGATTCTTATATAAAGCATCTTACAGTAATAATAGGGTATTTTAAGGTGATAACTGAAATCACCTATAAAAATTCTACCCCTTTACTTCTTTGCCTGTCATTATTTTTGCTTTTGACATTATAACTTATATGTTTTTGGAATTATTTACATTACCAAATTATTTATAGCTATAGTTATGCTTTAATAAGCTATGCTGCTGCTACTGCTGCTGCTGCTAACTCGCTTCAGTCGTGTCCAACTCTGTGCGACCCCATAGACGGCAGTCCACCAGGCTCCGCCATCCCTGGGATTCTCCAGGCAAGAAACTGGAGTGGGTTGCCATTTCCTTCTCCAATGCATTGAAGTGAAAAGTGAAAGTGAAGTCGCTCAGTCATGCCTATAGTTATGCTTTAATACATTTATCCTTTAAGATTTAGAGTTAAACAATTAACATATCACTGTATTAAAATGAGAGAGTATTCTGAATGAAACTACATACTTAACCTTTATCAATAAGTTTTATATTTTCATAAGCCTTTATGGTACTAACTAGCTTCATTTCTTTTCAGCTTGGTGAATTACTTTCAGCATTTCTATTAATATAGATCTAGTGGGGATGAACTCCTTCAGCTTTGTTTGTCTGCGAAAGTTGATATCTCTCCTTCATTTCTGAATGACAGCCTTGTTAATATATTCTTAGTTAACCCTTTTTTCCTTCAGCCTTTTGAACATGGCATCCTATTTTCTCCTGCCCTGGAGGATTAATAAATGATTACATGCTGGTAGCACGAGTGCGTGACACACCATACAGGATTGGGAATCAGGATAACTGTGGCGGTAATGCTACAGGCATAAGTAAGGGCAAGCATAGGATAATTACCTTCTATTGTGCAGTTTCCTCATATCTGTAAAATGGGAAGAATACGCCATTCAGTCTCTAAAATGCATTTTAACATTTTAATCAAATGCTTAGCCACATACATGGAAGTGTGGCTTGCTTTTTATTCATATCTAGATTATTCATAAACTATAAATTACTTGAATTTCTAAGTGAAGTGAAGTGTGAAGTGTTAGTCTCTCAGTTGTATCTGACTATTTGTGACCCCGTGGACTATATCCCACCAGGCTTATCTGACCACAGAATTCTCTAGGCAAGAATACTGGAGTGGGTTGCCATGCCCTTATCCAGGGAATCTTCCTGACCCAGGGATAAGGCCATTAATAATTGGTAGTTCCATAATGCTTCCATTTTGAACTGAATATAAGAAACTATAAATAATGCCATGGAAATGAAATATGTCAAGAACGTGTAAAACAAAATTGCAACTGTCACTCACTTTTTTAAGAAAAAATTGTGTTCTAAAAGGTTCCTCTGTTTAGAAAAATGACATCCTAGGATATAAAACAATTTTTAGCATACATATTTTCATTTGAAACAAAATATTTAAATTTAATGTAAAATTAAACCTCATCTTCATTTATCTGTACTCAATTGTACCAAAATCTCTTCAGAAATTGATGATTCTGATCCAAGTCACAATTATATTCAACTATTATATCATATTCATATATATTCATGTGAGAGGTGAAAATCAGTGAACTGACATAATTTTGGTTGAGCCACATTTACATTTTACAAACAAGTTTTTCTTTCTAATGGAATAGCTTGACAATTCTTGAAAACATCAACTACTTGAGGGAAAATTCAATAAGTGAGTTAAGAATACCAAATGGTAACCAGGCCTTGGGGAAGCTACAGAATTGAAACACAACTTTTTTTTTGTTTTGTTTTTTGACAGTTTGTAGTATAGCTCTGGTGGTCTGTTTCAAAATCTGTCAAAAAGATGATAACTGGACTTAAGAGTTCAGTTTGATTTTTAAACCAAATAATCGGACAGCCTGTCTGGTATTACTGCCTTTGGCCATTTAGAAAAACAATCTGAGTCTTGAAAGAGCACAGACATTAAAATCATCAAATTGTTGCTGTTTATTGGCATTTTCTAAGTTTCAGTGCATGAACATCTAGTCAGGGCAACCAGATAATGAAGGCATCTTCACTGATGTCAGTAGGACTCAACAGCAAACACACCCTCAAAGAACTGGTCTTTAACAATTATGTCATCTAAAGTGATGGCAAGGATCGTCAACCTCCATTTGTTTTGATGATGATTTTAGTTTCACTTAGTCAATAGACAGTCACACCCACATTTATTATATTGGATACTCAAGTAAAAAAATTAAGAAAATTGCCACTAGAATTGCTTTTCATTCCATCAGGTTGCTGTTTAAAAATCTACAAAATAAAAGAGGGACAGCTGAAAAGTACATTGATAATGTGGTATTTTAGAATTATATATTACTGAACACATTGAAAAGTATAATTCACAGTTGTATGAATCAGTTTATTAGACCCCGGGATACAAAGATACCTTAAATATAATGTATGGACTCTGCTACTTATGTATTCTGTAGTGTCTGAACACAGACTATATAAAATTAAGCCAGTAAACCAGTAGGATCCTAATTATTTTGATGATTACTTGGATAAATAATATCAATAACAGCAGATAATATTATTACATGCCTCTATTTCCCACACTCTCTACTAAGTACTTTGTGTGCATGATTCTCACTTGACTCTCAAACTCATGTTTGAATTATATTAATAGATACTATTAATATATTCATTTTATGGTGAGGAGATTGAGACTTAAAGTGTCTTCATGACCTTCCCAGACCAGTCAGTAAATGATGTTCACAGGTGATTCTGAATCCTAATCTACCTGGATTTAAATAGAGATGTTTGAGCAGGTGTTTAGATTCATTACCCTAAATAAATAATTACCTAGAGTATTTGTAAGTTTCCTACCTGACCTTATTTAAGGGCTTTGAAATGGTCTACCCATTGGGAGGAAAATAAAAACAAACCTCATTGTTGGCCTACTTTAAGTTTATGTTACTTAATTCAATAATACAAATTACCAAGAAATCCATCTGTATCACAATGTGTCATCATTCATCATATTCATGGCTATTATTTAGAAGACGTGGCATCAAAACATAGGTTTCAGGGGAATAGATAAGGCTGTGACAAATTCTAGCTGAAAGAATTAGCATGTGGAAATGAAGCCAGAAAAAGAAATTTTGATTTTGTGTAAGGAAAAAAAGGAAGATTGCTGAAAGAGAAATGAGGGAGGGAATGAATAAGGGAAGGAGGGAGAAATGGAAACCCTCTGATGAGTATAAGAAGCTTTATTTCTTCCTTTGTTTAGAATTGTCCTACTTATATATCTCCTCAGTCTCTAATGAGACTTGCCCATTTATTTTTAGACGAAGTAAAGACATTAAAAAATGTATCAAGTCGATAATGCTTATGATACATAGAGGTAATAATTGTCTCAAAATTAGACAACTATGATAAAACTGAAAATATCAGAACTGTTTTAAGGAGAACTGCTCAATGTCCTAGCCTAGACTGTTAAACACCTGCAACATCTCCAGAAATGTAAAAGGATGAAGAAGGTTGTGTTTCCTAAAATTGTCTTCAGGGAAAGTTTCGTAAATAATTGGAAGATAGACTACTTCCCTGATCCTCCTTGTCATGTGAAACACTTGATTTAGGAGATAACTGTCTAGTCTTCTGCAAAGTGTAAAATACATGTATGTTTGTAACTTGGAGTTTGGATATGAATTCCTCAAGGCAGCATGATATGGCCACCTGCAATTCTTTGTTTTCCCTTCTCCCTCTTAATAGATCCCAGCATCTCCTTGATTTTAAAAAATGTCAAATTGTAGTTTGACAATATTTGTTTGAAGGGATATCAAATTATAAGCCTTATTAGGATGCTTATGTGTCTCAGACTAGCTAGCCCTCCTTACTGCAGACTCTGGACAGGCTTTGAAAGAATATGCTATAGTTTCAGATAATTACTCATAGTAAGACCAGGCAGACAATGAAGCTCCAAACCAAAAATACAAAATCAGCAGGAAAAATGTTACAATATTTTCCCTTTCTGATATATATCATTTTATCCATCCTTTAAGAACTGATATTCCCTAATAGACATAACTGACTGCAGGCTAAAACTATAAAAAAAAGTTTGTTATCCTTTGCAACCCCATGGCTCCAGGCTCCTTTATTCATGAGGATTCTCCGGGCAGGAATACTTGAGTGGGTTGCCATCCCTTCCTCCCAGGAATCTTCCTAGTCCAGGGATCTAACCCAGATCTCCTGCATTGCAGGCAGATTCTTTACCATCTGAGCCACCAGGGAAGCCCTGTTATCCTTTCAGAGAGAACTAAATATCTAAAAGACTAACTGCTGCTCAATTCATATGTGACTCTTCTGATTCTGGATAACGGTGGGAATACTTACATAGCAGTCTGGGAAATACATTTAGTAATATTTTTGCTGAGCACTATAAAGTAAATTAATTTGTACATTCACAATGTTAAAGAGTTCAAACACAAACCCATAAGTGATATCTGAACTCTTTTATAGAATCATTGTAGTCACTGGAAAGAATGCTGGTGATGCAATACAGACTGTAACTAATGGATTTCCAAGACTGGAAAAAAGGTTCTTCCACAAATATCATATATAAGCACATATATGTCAATCTAGAGAAATGGTATAGATGTCCTGTTTGCAAAGCAGAAATGGGATACAGAGTTAGAGAACAAGTGTATGGATACCGAGGAAGAAAGGAGGTAGAAGGGATTGGAAGACTGAGTATGCACATAATGCACTCTTGATATTATGTATAAAATAGATAACTAATGAGAACCTGTGTAACACAGGTAACACTGCTTAATGCACTGTGGTGATCTGAATGGGAAGGAAGTCCAAAAGGGAATGGATATATGTATGTATATGGTCGATTCATTTTGCTATACAGTAGAAGCTAACACAAAATTGTAAAGCAACTATACTCCAATAAAAATTAATTAGAAAAAGGAAGAAAAAGTTTTTCCAAATGACACCAGCTGTAGTTTACGACCCAGCAGGTTGCATGGGGAGATAAAACCCCAGTCACCTGCACTAGACATCCTGAAACTTTGAACCTCAGAGGTGTTCAGTAGTGAGCAGAAATAGAAACAGCTGAGTTTTAAAAAGAAAAATATTGTTTATAACAAATATTTTACTACAAAATTATCTTTAAACATTTATAAACTTAGAAAGTTATCCTCTGCAAATTTATTTTACTGCTATTGTTACCAGTGAGGCATGCAGAATCACATAGTAGATGACTGGAAGTTAGAACAAAAAATGTGAGGACCCAGCCCAGAATCAGAACAGAGATACCCATCAGAACTACAATTGACTGATAAATTTATTAATTTTTATGAAAAAGATTTAGCAGTTATCACAGAGAACCAGATCAATTCCATCAGTCCATAGGTCATACATATTTATATATGCATTGTGTGCGTATAAGTAATGGAACATTCAGGTATATGAAACAATTATTTAGATAATGGTTAAAATCCAAGAAATGCTTTTAAATATAATATAAAATGAAAGAAATCAGTTTGCAAATCATATATGTAGTAAAACAGACATTGTTAAATATGTCTAAAATATGAGAAGATATCATGATACTGTTTATTTTGGAATAATATTATGATTACTTTCTTTCAATATTTTTTTCCAGTTTTTACGTGAGTATACATTAGTGGCTCACTTGGTAAAGAATCTGCCTGCAATGCAGGAGACCCGGGTTCAACCCCTGGGTCAGGAAGATCCCCTGGAGAAGGAAATGGCTGGATATCCTCTTCAGTGTTCTTGCTTGGGAAATCCCATGGACAGAGGAGTCTGGAAGGCTACAGTTCATGGGGTCACAAGAGTCAAACTTGACTTAGCAACTAAAGCATCAATTAAACTTTAAAAACATTTTTTCATTTCTTTGAGAAACTAGATACTAAGTTAGTAAGAGTGAGTGGATCAAACAATTCCAATCACTGTAATTGAAATGGGGTCATCAGCACCATGTGCAGAAAGGTGTCCAAACGGGATCTGCTGAATTTGAGGTGTTTGTAGCCCTTGATTTAAAAACTACAACAGTGGCAAGAACAAGTTTTGTTGCACTTAAATATAATGTATTTTGCTTCTTAGAAAAAAATGGTGCTGATAGTGATTGCCTACTGATTTACGAGATTGCTCCTATCCTTTCCTTCTACATCTCACTGCACCAGCTCTTACTTTCAGTTCACAATGGCATGTGAAATTGTACTTGCTGAAGACAGAGACAATAGTTTATTCCAACCAGATACTGTTTTCATATATAAATAACTGTGAAGTGTTATTATGTTGTTTCAAGGGGTACTGTATAAGTAAAAAGCACTGAATCTAAATAACTTCAGTTCAGTTCAGTCGCTCAGTTGTGTCCGACTCTTTGCGACCCCATGAATCGCAGCACGCCAGGCCTCCCTATCCATCATCATCTCCCGGAGTTCACTCAGACTCATGTCCATTGAGTCCGTGATGCCATCCAGCCATCTCATCCTCGGTCATCCCCTTCTCCTCCTGCCCCTAATCCCTCCCA
>SJYX01012979.1:406217-438654 GCA_006410675.1 Oreotragus oreotragus | reverse complement strand
CACCTGACCTGCATCCTGAGAAATCTGTATGCAGGTCAGGAAGCAACAGTTAGAACTGGACATGGAACAACAGACTGTTTCCAGATAGGAAAAGGAGTATGTCAAGGCTGTATATTGTCATTCTGCTTATTTAACTTCTGTGCAGAGTACAGAAATGCTGGGCTGGAGGAAGCACAGGATGGAATCAAGATTGCTGGGAGAAATATCAATAGCCTCAGATATGCAGATGACACCACCCTTGTGGCAGAAAGTGAAGAGGAACTAAAAAGTCTCTTGATGAAAGTGAAAGAGGAGAGTGAAAAAGTTGGCTTAAAGCTCAACATTCAGAAAACTAAGATCATGGCATTTGGTCCCATCACATCATGGCAAATGGATGAGGAAACAGTGGAAACACTGTCAGAGTTTGTTTTTGGAGGCTCCAAAATCAGTGCAGATGGTGATTGCAGCCATAAGGTTAAGGAACCCTTACTCCTTGGAAGGAAAGTTATGACCAACCTAGATAGCATATTAAAAAGCAGAGGCACTACTTTGCCAACAAAGGTCTGTCTAGTCAATGCTATGGTTTTTCCTGTGGTCATGTATGGATGTGAGAGTTGAACTGTGAAGAAAGCTGAGCGCCGAAGAAGTGATACTTTTGAACTGTGGTGTTGGAGAAAACTCTTGAGAGTTGCTTGGACTGTAAGGAGATCCAACCAGTCCATCCTAAAGGAGATCAGTCCTGGGTATTCATTGGAAGCACTGATGCTGAAGCTGAAACTCCAATACTTTGGCCACCTCATGGGAAGAGTTGACTTATTGGAAAACACCTTGATGCTGGCATGGTTTGGGGGCAGGAGGAGAAGGGAATGACAGGGTGAGATGGCTGGATGGCATCACCAACTCAATGGACATGAGTTTGAGTAAACTCTGGGAGTTCGTGATGGACAGAGAGGCCTGGCATGCTGTGATTCTTGGGGCTGCAAAGAGTTGGACCCAACTGACCGACCAAACTGCACTGAACTGACTGATACCCCATTGGGTAACTGAGTCACACTTTAAAAAATCTTCTTCCTACTTCTCTCAGTTTTAATCAGCTTAATCTTGTCCTTTTAAAAATCTACCTTTGACCAATTCCTTGCATCATTGCTCCTTCTACTCTTTGTATTCTTTAACATATTGCTGTCAGTCTCTCCTGTCACCTCTGAAATAAAATATTAATAATTGTTCCTTCCATCTTTTTGTCCCTCAGTGCTAATTTGCAGTTCTTCTGACTCTAGGACTTCACTTTAATATTGCAGTCTTTGCTTCCTCAATTCCCCTGGATCCTCAGATTCAGGAAGAGAACACTCCTCACTCCCCATTTCAACTATTATGTCATTTTAGAATGCACTGCCTGATCTGTGAAATCTTAGTTCCCTCATCTGGGATTGACCCTGTGGCTCTGGAAGTGTGGAGTCTTAACCACTGGACCGCCAAGGAGGTCTCCCATTCCCACTTCCAGAACTTTGGCTGCACCAGACCTCAGCAACTTAACTCTGTTGACATTTATCCCATCCATTTAATGTACACCCACACAGCTATTTAATGTAATCCCTAAGACATTTTCCTGCACAGTGACTAGTACCTAATAGAAGCTCAATAATTGTTATTTAAATGAGTTTATTCAGAAATTTAGAACCAGACCTATTTTATTTTCTTCACTCTCTGTCTCTTATACACATCTAGATGTGTATAAGAGACAGTTCCAATCCCAAAGAAAGGCAATGCCAAAGAATGCTCAAACTACTGCACAATTGCACTCATCTCACACGCTAGTAAAGTAATGCTCAAAATTCTCCAAGTCAGGCTTCAGCAGTATGTGAACCATGAACTTCCAGGTGTTCAAGCTAGTTTTTGAAAAGGCAGAGGAACCAGAGATCAAATTGCCAATATCTGCTGGATCATCGATGAAGCAAGAAAGTTCCAGAAAAACATTTATTTCTGCATTATTGACTATGCCAAAGACTTTGACTGTGTGGATCACAATAAACTGTGGAAAGTTCTTCAAGAGATGGGAATACCAGGTCACCTGACCTGCATCCTGAGAAATCTGTATGCAGGTCAGGAAGCAACAGTTAGAACTGGACATGGAACAACAGACTGTTTCCAGATAGGAAAAGGAGTATGTCAAGGCTGTATATTGTCATTCTGCTTATTTAACTTCTGTGCAGAGTACAGAAATGCTGGGCTGGAGGAAGCACAGGATGGAATCAAGATTGCTGGGAGAAATATCAATAGCCTCAGATATGCAGATGACACCACCCTTGTGGCAGAAAGTGAAGAGGAACTAAAAAGTCTCTTGATGAAAGTGAAAGAGGAGAGTGAAAAAGTTGGCTTAAAGCTCAACATTCAGAAAACTAAGATCATGGCATTTGGTCCCATCACATCATGGCAAATGGATGAGGAAACAGTGGAAACACTGTCAGAGTTTGTTTTGGGAGGCTCCAAAATCAGTGCAGATGGTGATTGCAGCCATAAGGTTAAGGAACCCTTACTCCTTGGAAGGAAAGTTATGACCAACCTAGATAGCATATTAAACGGCAGAGGCACTACTTTGCCAACAAAGGTCTGTCTAGTCAATGCTATGGTTTTTCCTGTGGTCATGTATGGATGTGAGAGTTGAACTGTGAAGAAAGCTGAGCGCCGAAGAAGTGATACTTTTGAACTGTGGTGTTGGAGAAAACTCTTGAGAGTTGCTTGGACTGTAAGGAGATCCAACCAGTCCATCCTAAAGGAGATCAGTCCTGGGTATTCATTGGAAGCACTGATGCTGAAGCTGAAACTCCAATACTTTGGCCACCTCATGGGAAGAGTTGACTTATTGGAAAACACCTTGATGCTGGCATGGTTTGGGGGCAGGAGGAGAAGGGAATGACAGGGTGAGATGGCTGGATGGCATCACCAACTCAATGGACATGAGTTTGAGTAAACTCTGGGAGTTCGTGATGGACAGAGAGGCCTGGCATGCTGTGATTCTTGGGGCTGCAAAGAGTTGGACCCAACTGACCGACCAAACTGCACTGAACTGACTGATACCCCATTGGGTAACTGAGTCACACTTTAAAAAATCTTCTTCCTACTTCTCTCAGTTTTAATCAGCTTAATCTTGTCCTTTTAAAAATCTACCTTTGACCAATTCCTTGCATCATTGCTCCTTCTACTCTTTGTATTCTTTAACATATTGCTGTCAGTCTCTCCTGTCACCTCTGAAATAAAATATTAATAATTGTTCCTTCCATCTTTTTGTCCCTCAGTGCTAATTTGCAGTTCTTCTGACTCTAGGACTTCACTTTAATATTGCAGTCTTTGCTTCCTCAATTCCCCTGGATCCTCAGATTCAGGAAGAGAACACTCCTCACTCCCCATTTCAACTATTATGTCATTTTAGAATGCACTGCCTGATCTGTGAAATCTTAGTTCCCTCATCTGGGATTGACCCTGTGGCTCTGGAAGTGTGGAGTCTTAACCACTGGACCGCCAAGGAGGTCTCCCATTCCCACTTCCAGAACTTTGGCTGCACCAGACCTCAGCAACTTAACTCTGTTGACATTTATCCCATCCATTTAATGTACACCCACACAGCTATTTAATGTAATCCCTAAGACATTTTCCTGCACAGTGACTAGTACCTAATAGAAGCTCAATAATTGTTATTTAAATGAGTTTATTCAGAAATTTAGAACCAGACCTATTTTATTTTCTTCACTCTATTCCCTCAGTCTCTGTGATTTTAATATCTATGTTAATGCTTTATTATTAATACTTTTCCATTTTCCAAAATCTTTATATTCCAGTGAATTTTCTCAACTGCTTCAATCATCTTTCAGCACATACATAACTGAGACCTTGTTATTGTGCAGAAAGTGTCATCTCCACCTTCTTTTCCTAGGTACCTTTCCCACACATTCATTTCTATATAAATACGTTTTCATTCCTCTTTTGATCATTGGTTTCTTGGCCCCTATAAAAAGTGTATAAATTTATAAGTAAATTCTCATACTTTCTCTTAATCTAGTATTCTTCAGATTGGCTACTTTCTATTGGTTTGTTTCAAAGTTATTGACCTTGTACTCTATCATCTTCATTCTGCTCTTAAGCCCATCTAGTGCGTTTTGAAACTTTCTAAATTGTATTTTAAAATGTTCCCTTTTATTTTTCATCTTGTGTTGGAATATAATTGCTTTACCGTGTTGCGTTAGTTTCTGCCGCACATCAAAGCGAATCAGCTACATGTATAGGTGCATCCTCTTGCTCTTGGACCTCCCTCCCGCGTCTCAATCCTGCTCATCCAGATCTTCACAGAGTGCCGAGCTGAGCTTCTTGTGGATAGCAGATTCCCACCAGCTGTCTGTTTCACACATGGTAGTGTATGTATGTGAACTGTCTTTTTAAATTGCAGTTAAACTTTCCATTTGATTATTGCATTTGTTTTTCAGGGCTGCTATAACTAATTACCCCAAACTGGGTGACTTAATACAATAGAAATGTCTTCTCTCCAAGTTCTGGAGGCTAGAAGTGTGGAATGAAGGTGTCATCAGGGCCATGCTCCATCTAAAGACTTTTGGAAAGAGTTTTTTCCTCACCTCTTCTGGCAATCCCTAGCATTCCTTTGCTCGTGGCAGCAAAACTCCAATCTCGACCTCCGCCTTTGCAAGGCATCCTGCCACCTGTCTCTTCTGTGTCTGAGTCTATTTTTATATAAAAATCTAATAACTGGATATAGAGCTCACTGCATTCCAGGAGGACCTCATTTTTAGCAGCTACATCAACAAATGGACATGAGTTTAAGCAAGCTCCAGGAGATAGTGAAGGACAGGGAAGCCGGGTGTGCTGCAGGCCATGGATTCGCAAAGAGTCAAACTCGGTTTGGCAACTGAACAACACATCAGCAAAAGCCCTGTTTCCAAATGAGGAAGCACCAGTGATGAGGAGACACAAGCACCAGTGATCAGAGCTTCTGCACACTTGAGGGGAGGGAGGCAGGATTCAATTCACTCTGCAATTCTTTTTATATTTTCTATTTCTCACTGAAAGTTTACTATCTCTTCTTTGATTACAAAGATATCTTCCTTCACTCTTTGAGCATAACTATAATAACTTCTTTAAAATTCTTGTCTCATACCAACGTCTGTGTTCTCTCACAGCTGGTGATGTTGATGACCTTTGCTCAACAAGCAAGTTTGCACTGCATTCCTTGAATTTTGATTATTATGTGTGGAGTCTCTGGATTCTGTTAGCTTCCTCCAACAATTATGATGCTTTTTGATCTAGCATTGGATTCTCATGGTGATGATGCAAACTACAAACTTTTTGCAGTGGGCAGTTCAGTTGGAGGGTTTTATTAGCTGGACTGTGTATAGACTGCTTCTTGCGTTTGCTGGTGTTAGCTTGGTATCAATGTCTATGATGTGCTAGATGTTACACAAAGGGATTGGGCTCCCTTTTCTGTCTCTTTTTTGCAAGTGTTTCCCTCACATTCTGACTTCCCTGGTTGTCCTGTCTTGCTAGTTTTTAGGCCTAAAATATAGCAGGTTTTCTAAAGGAGCTTGTGTCCACCTGTGCTTTGTCGCAAACTGAGCCTGCCTTGAGGCTAAAGCCACAGGCTATCACCTCTTTAGAGTTTATACTTCCAATCATCTGGTCTCATTCAAAATAGGTCTCCTTTTGTTGACTCTTCAAACCCACAAGGTAGCTGTTTGATGGTATTTTGCCCAGAGTTTAAAGCAATATATACCTGTAAGGTCAGTCCATTGCAAACTTATTCCATTGTATCAAAAGTGAGACTTAACAACATCTATTAGATATATTTAGTGGCTTTGCCTTCTCGCCTTGAAATTTCAGTCAGGTTCATATTTGTTTTTCTCTTTCTGCATTGCATTCAGGTAAATTCATTTAATCTATCTTCTAATTTATTAAATATCTATTCTGATTGCAAGTTTAAGGAATTTTTTTTTAACTTTCCGTTTACATTAACTAGCAGCAAATAAACAAGAAATTGATGGAACAATAATAATTAAGTAAATTGATAATAATTCTTTAAGGAGAGTACTAATGCAGTCACCTACCTTTTGTCTAATTTCATTCATTATGTCCCTTTTGGTAATATTCTCTCTTTTATTCTGAAAGGATTTTGAACTTTTCCTATACTCTCTTCTTGACTTCCTGTATCCAAATCTATGTCCAAAATGTTGCAAGATACCATACTTTATCTTTGTAAATTGCTTTCAAAAATCATTATCATCTCACTAATTTTATTGTCTGCAAAATTTGCATTGACTATAGTCACATTTGCCACAGATATAACTCTATTTCCTGGATCCCTGACCAAACACCAGTTTCAGCCAAAGTCATCTGCATATGTCCATATAAATCACTTCATAAATTAGAGTCTGCATTCTTCACAGAACATGGACTCATTTTGAAACCAGACAAAATAAATCATAAAGGAGCATCATGAAGCTAGAATTACAGCCTAATTTTCATTAAGGGCCTTCAATTAATGTAGCTTAAAGCTTCAAGTTCACAATTAAAATATTAAGCAATTGTGTTTACCTTAATTGTTTTTTCTTCCTCTTATCCAAATACACAATTCAGTCAGACAGTATTTATTTATTTTTCTTTTCAGGTCTTCATGCTTTTATCTGCTGGTTAACTTCACCTATGACTTTCAGGGTCCTTTATATGGTTCTGGAGAAAGTCAACAACTATTGCTTTTTAATATTTTGATGTTAAAGAGGATGGAGTCTGGATTTGGTGGCATAATATCAACATTTCAACTGTCATCATATTTATTCATTCCTTTAATATTAATTAATCCATTAATCCATTTAACATTGATTGAATGCCTACCATGAGGGAAGCATTTGATAGTGACAAATGTTATGTTTTCTCCTTTTAATCTCATAGCCAAGTGATGGAGACTGATATATTTGAGATAAGTGCTGCAAAGTATGGACATAGGAAAAACGTTTTCACCAGTTATTGCCAGCTAAATGTCTAGTGCAAACCTAAATTAGATGGAATGCTGTCAGGAATCATTGTTCATATTATTGAAGTATCACTTCTCTAGCTGCTCAAATTCTTTGCTTCTTTATTGGCTAGGGATTATGTAAATTGTTTTGTCTACATGTTAAAAATGTAAGGATGATTGTTTTCTGTATAAATTTTTAAACTTGTCCAAGCATTGTAAGCAGTGTAAAAGGTGAAAAGTGGGAATGTCACATGTCACAGCGTATCAGGGTAATGAGATGTCTAACAAAGACTCATAGACACACAGCTTGCAAAGCACTTCTTCGTATTCATGTTCTTGGTAATTTCACGTTTATAATATAACATAAGCAAAAAACCTATTTCTTTCAATAGAACCGTGGGTCAACTCAAGGTAAACCATTATTCTATAAAAACCTTGTTCAGAAATAACCTAATTAGGTCTTATAACCACATTTCTAAGGGCTACTGTTCTGTTATTATGTGTAAAATATAGGAACACTTCCCAATAAAGTGAAAATAAGGAAAACTGATATGAAATCTACAGGAGTAAGCTAACAATTTTCCAGACAACAGAGTTATATATTTTGCATTATTGTTCTGAAGACCTATAGGCTTTGATTACTTGGCACTGCTCTTTTTTTCCCCCACTCTTCCTAGCAGAGCTGCAGATTTAATTTTATCGGTATGAGAAATATGAAGCTAGGGAATTTAATAATTGTTTCACTAGGTAAGGGATGAAGTAAATTCCATTGCCTTTCGTTTGATTACAATCTTCCCTGCTGGTTTAATTAAAAACATCCATGTGAGGAAGAAGAAACATGGTAGAGGATCTAATTGTTTTATTGTATTGGATGTAGAGTAGGAACAGTGACATAGAGAGGTTTATAGTTGTAAAACTTAAATGTTTCATGTAAATCTAAAATGCAGACCCAGGTCAACCTACAGACAAATGTCAGTAGACTAGATTCAAAATGCACTGTAGGCAGAAAAGATGACATTTATCAGTCATCCATACATCAGTAAGTAAAACAATTTTAGGGTTGTCTAGACAGGCATCTATTATTTCTTAAATTTAAATCTTTAGTAGAAGGAAAACAGCAGGCATAGGATCTATATTTAGTTTCACAAGAAATGAGACAAAGGCCTGGGAAAAATTTCAAAACCATATACAGGGATGTATCTGTAGAAAAGAGTCTCATTTCTGTTATTATATGCTGGAAGCAGCTATATTAGTAAATTAGCTTTCTCAGTTACCATGATACAGACTTAAAATATTATACCAAATACTGATATATATAATTCAATTTCTGATCTTTGGGTCAGAAACATGCCAGTCAAATTTTAAAGAGAGAATCTTTATGAAAAAAATTTTTATAAGTTTTTGTTCTTTTACTTGTTACTAAATTAGAAAATGTTTTTAATACCAGTTTTGAAAACGGTAGAGTTAGGTAGCAGGATATTAAATGTGCTAGCATCGTGAAAATGTTATCCAAAAGCTGTTCTGTTACTTAGAAATACGTGATATTTCAGATCTGAAAACTTAAAAGCAAAAGCAAAGGAGAAATATAAAGAAACAACAAGCAAAAAACAGCACAAATGAAATCAATCTTAGCATATCAGTTGAGGGACTATTTTGAAATTTTATTTTCCCTGCTGCTATTTTATTTTACCTTTTTACCTACAACTATAAATTTTAGTGGTATAACTTTATTGTTGAATAATTTTTTCTAGGATTAATAATATTCTTTCTAGATACGTAGAATATCTAGTCTATAAATTACACGTCCTCATCCCTGTCTACCATGGAGAATACATAAGCTCTACTACTTTTTACTGTTTAATTCTAAACAATTCTTTCCATACATTCTTTTTTTTTTAAAATAAATTTATGATTTTTAAAAGTCATCCCTAGTTTGGATCCAACAGTTTCTTTAAAACTATCAATGATCTTGGTTTACTAGCAATGATGTATTTTAATAGACTTTTTGAATGTTGAGAAATCATGGCATTTTACTGCTATCCATTCACTGGCTTTCCAATAAGTGCATTTTCACCTTCCCCTCAAAACATACACCAGATATACGTCTTTGTGATGAACATTATTGTGCTAAACATATTACATGGTGAAGATTATTTCAGTCCACTGCTTTTAGATCTTATAGTTGTAAATCACAGCTTTTAAATATTTATAACATTCCCTTGAACACTAAAATTTTTCAATGGATCCTACAGTAAAAATGTTTGTGTTGGTTAAAAAATGCTATAGCTTTTTTTTTTAAAAAACAAATTAAATTGCACCAAATAACCTCTCTGTATAGCTTTAGTTTTGAATGAGCTTGTCTGAGCTTTTCCCTCATTAATGTCAAAATAATTGCTAACAGGCAGGTTCTTAATATAATGCAAAGATCTCTTTATAATTTTAATTTTTGCTTTATCTGGAATATCCTTTGGCTTCTAGTGATAATCATCAAGCTCATTGTTCTTCAGACGAAAATTTAAGAGGCAATATATACTGCCAAAACACAACAAATCAAACAAATTAATCTTCAGTTCCATTTAAAGTACATATTTCTCTGTCTAAGACCAGCTTAAGTGCATGGTTCAAATGCATAACATAAAGTCGACTTAATGCTGCTCAGTGAAGACACCTTGCCTATGAAAGAGAGGCGGGCACGTTTTTCTGAAATCCAGAGAGACAGAATAACGCTGTTCTGTACAAAACATTGAAAACAGGAGTACCCTAGTATTCCTGAAAGCAAGCAAAACGTCACAAATTAATTAGGGGTTCATTTTCGAAATTTTTATAACAAGCCTGATTTGCTGCTTTTTGTTACGTGGTGAGAATTTTTTAGCTTTACTTTTTACATCTGCTTTGCCAGTGGTATCCACTAGATGGCGATATAATTATATTTTTTTTCCTCAGGTTGAGGACAACTTGAGCATTTATGATGTTCTGTGAAAGGAATATTCATCGTCGCAATTAGAACATGCATCTTTTAACTGGTGTTTCATAAATACTGTGATGTCGATCTATATTTGATAGAATAGTATTTGTGTATCAATCTACATTTCCTTTGTTGTTGTTTCTATGTTTTATTATAGATTCTAAAATATAAACTATTGATTGGTTTCATTTTTATAATGTCTTCTCTATATGGAAATACACAATTGAATGGGTATTCTCAATTTCAGAGTATAGTTCAGCGTAATCCCCCGTATTATGTAGAGATGCTTTGAGACTAAGTACAGGTTGTTGGCAGGGATTTAATTGGAGGGGTTAGAGAAAAAGAGGCAAGAAATTTTCCTTTTTTCTCTAAGCCTGGTGAGAATACTCCACTCAGCTCTATAGCTGCTAAGAAGCAAAGGGTATGAAAGCAAATGAAGTGGTTCTCAGATCCTGCAAGATCCTCTCTTCATAAAAATCTGTCTCTCTCTCTCTCTCTTTTTCCCCCTCCCCACTTCATTCTTGCTCTTTCCTTCCATTCTCTTTCCTTTCTTTTGTTCTCTTTCTTCTCTTAATGTATATTTATATTTAAATCTTTATCCATCTAGGTGGATATATATTTGTATCTATCCACATGGATATCCAAATCTATCCAGATGAGTATAAATACATGTACACATATATGTATATGCATTTATATGAGGTTTTTTATAATGCAATTTATGCCACTTGTACATCACCTACAAAAAAGAGTTACGGGTTTCGTTTTAAAAACCAAGAAATAAGAGGAGCATCCTTTTTTAAGAGGACTCCATTTGTTTCTGTATTTCATATTCTATTTGCTTGCTTTATGGAGAATGGTTTGCTAATAATATATTGCTAGAAATAAAGCACTGCATTTTCTCCTAGTTTCTTGTTTTGCAAGAGGACGCAGAGTTTCCTGTGAACCTTGTTCAAGTACCTTTCTGGTAACTGGGGAGTTTAAACTCTTCGGGCAGAAGACTGAAGGATATTCTTCCCCACTTAAGAACAAACTAGACATAAAACAAAGGACCTATATTAACTGCCTTAAATCTGTGGGCAGTAGGGGGGTACAATTTCAAAAGCTAGTTTAAAGTGAAGTTCTGAGTTAGCAAGCACAGTAGCTAATGCTTAGAGAATAGCCTCCCTCACTCTCTTCCCAGGAAATAAATCCTCCTGTTTAAGGATCTTTCTGCCAGTACCTCTTCACAACTATTGCGACATGTGCACACAAAGGTGCACTTGTAAACAACAGCATCTGTAGCAAAGACACGTTGAAATACACACACAGACACACACACACAAAGGGAACTGGATTCATCAAACCCATATATTTGATAGTATGTAAACGCACCCAGTGTCTTAGATTTGATGAAACATTATTCTCTCACTCTCTGGGATTGTCTGTGCTTCTGATCCTTTAATTCTCTATTACCTTGCTCACTGTAACTTTAGCTAGTCAGATTTCAAGCAACCTTTTTTTTTTTTAAATAAAATAACATTTCATCTGTGGAAAGTAAATAAATCATGCTCTGTGCAATACCACCTTTTCCAATTTCAGTGACCTGTTCATGTTGTTAAAATCAGTGATATAATTGCTCTTAGGTTCTAAAAGCTTTTTAAGTCCAAAGCATTTTAGGCAAGTTATTGTCTCAAAATCTCCAGTTGCTTCCATTTGGTAGTATTGTTGTAATGATAATGGTTTGGTGGTTTTAAACTTTTCATTTAGTTTCTAATTGAAATAGAGACAAATATTACTGATGCTGAACTTGTTACATTTTATAATCAAACATAGTAAATCATCAAAACACAAATAGAGTCAATCTTCATACTTATATAAATAAATGAAAAATAATAACAATATAACTATTGTTGTTTCAAAGGGCAAATACGTGTTAAGAATTTATATATTTTTTTACCACTCCTTCTCAAAGTTTTGGCAATATTTTTAAGAAACACAAGAAAAAGCAAAGAAAATAATTGGATGGTGCATTTTTGTTTATAGTTTTGATGATCAGAAATATTTTTTTGTGTACTAATGCTAACCTGTGTTGATACTGATACTATTATAGGTGGTATTGATACCGGTTTTCAAACAGCTGTTAATATCAGTGTTCATCTTCTACAGAAATGATAAACGCAAGACCGTGGCTAATTTACCTGAAAGAAACAAAAATTATCATGAACTCGTAAATGATCTTTCCCACCTCCTTTTGCTGCATACAGACTTCTTGTCTCATATAGACTCTCCATTCTTTTCAAACTATATTTAAAAATGCAAGAATAATAAGTTTTAACACTAAATTTTGTTTGTATGACCCTTTAGGATATCTGAGTGGGGAGTAGTTTTTACTACTAAGCTACATTTGGCTTTGTTGTTATTCAACACCTTTTCTGAGCCAGGTACAATCATAATCTCTGATGATGACCTGAATTGTGTGAATTGAAATGGTGACTAGGTTACCTAGTAATCTGACTTTGATCAAAGTATTTAAAGTATCCCCCAATTAAGCTCAGGTATAAAATTAAAATGATAAATTTTTCATTTTGAAATTAATTGAATTAATGCATGTGAAGTCCTTAAAAACTATCTGAACCTTAAATGTAAACTCTTACCCACTATTAGAAATACAGGGAGTCTAGAAATGTTTAAGCACTTCTTGAGATTAGTTGGCTTATTTTCAAATATTTCTGCAGGGCATTTGACACTCTTCTTTTATATTAGCATTTATTCCATTCTCTTAAAATAAAAAAGATATTTTTGTTTCCGAAGGTATTGAAAGCTTGTGGCTAAAAGATATAACTTGACTTTCCCAGAGTTTTGAAACTTATAAAAAAATAGAGCTTAGGTTATGGAGACAGTGTGCCATGCCACGCTTTATTCACCAAACATGCTACCTAATAAAACACTGTGCAAGAAAAATGAGCATTGTCTCCATTCATAATTAAGGCAGAAATATCAATACTATTTTCATAACTACTATTTGCATGCAGTGACTCTGTAATTTGCAATTCGTTTCCCTTACTTTGTTTTATTTGCACCCCACAATAACTGTGTAAAGCAGGCATCATTAGCCCCAAATGAAAAAAAAAAAAAAGAGAGAGAAAGCAGTGGAGGCACAGAGACTTAAATAACTTGCCAAGACTCACTTAGCACGACACAGTGAAACTGTATCTGGGAGGCAGGTTTTCTATCTCCAGAGCTCCACTCCTAAATAGATCATTAGAACTTAAATGGACCTTCAAATTTTCTAGTCTAAATCGTTATTTATTCAATGAGAAGATGGAGGACAGAGAGATAACTGACTGGACAATGTGACAGAGGCAGAGTTAGGACCAGGGTCCTTCTTGTCATTTCTAATGTAATTTTTAAAATATTACAATATCCTATTATCTACATTTTAAAACAGTTTATTTAATGACAAAATTTGAGAACGTCTGAAATTTAAAAAAAGTACTCATAATAGTTAAACATTTGAGCTAGTTTATTGCCTTAGTCTGTCTTGTTGAGAAAGGCAGTTTCATTCCACAAAATCCCCAATTCTGTTATTTGTATAGTGAGTGGTGGCAAATGTGGTTAGCGATGCTTTATGATAGTAATTCTCACGAATGTGTGTCTCTCACAGCTAATCAGAGGTCCTGTAGTTTGCTTTACATGAGGTCTAGGTTTTTTCCTCAAACCTCAGTAGAATCTAGACTCTAAAATAAAATAACAGAGGCAAGCAGGGAAGGCAAAACTTCCGCAAACATGATGAATGGAAGAGATTTCTTCTTCATGAGCTATGCATTTGTTCTCTATTAGTGACAGCAATTAGTATCTAACCCTGTATACACAACTAGAATGGAAAAATATTTTCTTAATGCCATCTTCGTTTGGATGTCGGATATGTGGGGGTAATGCTAAACCTGAAGGGATTGCAATTTATCTTAATCTGGAAGGGATTCAAAGTATCGTAAGATTTTATTCATTTAACAGTGGTCTTGAAAAGAAAAATTATCAGGTAGATAAAAAGAGAAAAAAATTCTGGAAGGATACACACAGCCTTCTCAGACTGAATTGTGATTCTTTGCAAAAAGATTTCTTTCACTTGTTCATTTATTCATTTTCATTAATTTATTTAAAAATATACTCATGCAACAAACATTTACTAATATACAGGTCTGTGCTAAATGCAACTAAGGAAGAAACAAACGAGAAGGTATGGACTGCCTTCTAAGACACTAAGCTAAGCTAAGTCACTTCAGTCCTTTCCGACTCTGTGTGACCCCATAGACGGCAGCCCGCCAGGCTCCCCCGTCCCTGGGATTCTCTAGGCAAGAACACTGGAGTGGGTTGCCATTTCCTTCTCCAGTGCATGAAAGTGAAAAGTGAAAGTGAAGTCGCTCAGTGGTGTCTGACTCAGCGACCCCATGGACTGCAGCCCACCAGGCTCCTCCGCCCATGGGATTTCCCAGCAAGAGTACTGGAGTGGGGTGCCACTGCCTTCTCCGACACTAGGGGGGAACTAAAGTACTAATGCAAATGGCTAAATTGCCAAGTTGAGAGTAGTAAATGGCACGGCAGTTAACTGTAAATGAGATTTAATGGCAGTATGAAGAAACAGGGGTGTGTCCTTGCCAGATGAAGAATTAGAGGATGGTTCATGAAGGAGAAAGATTTTGGTTCGTTGAGAAGATAAGTTTGTGAAAAGAGTGCCAAGGGCATTTAAGGAGAAGTGCACAGAATGGAACAAAAAGCAGTAAAAGGCAGGCAAGCCACTAGGTGGTGAGGATTATTGAGTTACTTTGACTAGAATATAGACTAATCCAGAGGGAAAAGGTTAAATGATTGTTTAAATTCTGGTCTTAAGTGAGCACTTTCATCCCTAGAAATGTATCTTACATGTATGTGTGTGTGTGTTGTACTCAGTTACTCTGTTGTGTCCAACTCGTTGCGACCCCATGGACTGTTGCCCACCAGGCTTCTCTATCCATGGAATTCTCCAGGAAGAATATGGGAGTGGGTTGCCATTTCGTACTATAGGGAATCTTCTGGACTTAAGGATCGGGCCCTCATCTCTTGTTCCTCCTGCATTACAGGCAAAGTCTTTAACCACCACACCACCTGGGAAGCCCCTCTTAAACTTGCCAAATGAATTATGTAGAGGGTATTCGTGGCAGTATTACTGAAATATCAAATTTTGAGACACCTATGTGCTAATTTACAGGTAAATAAATGATAATAGTCACATGCAATGACTGCTGAGCAGCTCTTAAAACAAACAAACAAAAAAATAAAACTAGGTGTTTTCATATGTACAGATATTCTGCAGCCTCCAAGGTATATTAACATCAGATTAAAAAAAAAAGCAACACATTGAACAAGATGCATTGCAATTAATCAGTTGTGTAAAAAACAAACAGGACATAAATATATGCTTAAACATGTTTAGGCCGCCTTTGAAAATGATTGCCTCTGGGAAAGAGAGCTAGGTACTAGTGGAAGCTGGGAAAAACAGCAATTTTTCACTATTTAATAGATTTAAACTTTTATAGATATTCAAGTATTTATAATATGTATTGTTTAAAGTTTATCTAGAGAGAGGTTGTGGAAAATGAAGCTTTAAAAAATGCAATGGGAGGAAATATAAATACTAGTTGGAAGCTACAGTGTTGAATTTTTTTTTTCTTTTAATGGCAAATGTCCTGGGTGTGCTTGAAGGCAGAAGTGAGGAGATGGATGGATGGAGAGGAAATGAAATAGAAGGTAAGTGAAAATTACAGGATTTAGGGCAGAAGTGGAAAGGCTGATGTCTGAAAAGACAAATGTCCTTTCTATGAGGTGTCTAAACAGAGCCACTGAATCACAATTTTTGGACAATAGGTCATTCTTTTGTTTGTATTTGTATCAATAGCAGTGATTGGGGAAATGCATGAGCTTAGTGTTTTACCTGGTGAAGGTACAAGATGACGGCACGGATACTTGCTTTAAGGTAAATGTTGGGTGGTTGAGATGTATGAGTGCATAACCCCTTCTCGAGCTGCTGAAGTGAAAGTGAGTTAGTCGCTCAGTAGTGTCTGATTCTTTGTAACCCCATGGACTGTAGCCCACCAGGCTCCTCTGTCC
The DNA here is from genome assembly GCA_006410675.1 of Oreotragus oreotragus. Classification (NCBI taxonomy): domain Eukaryota; kingdom Metazoa; phylum Chordata; class Mammalia; order Artiodactyla; family Bovidae; genus Oreotragus; species Oreotragus oreotragus. The sequence continues at coordinate 422,575 of SJYX01012979.1, read as the reverse complement.
ACGGGATTCTCTGGCAAGAATACTGGAGTGGGTAGCCCTGCCCCTCTCCGGGGGGTCTTCTAACGCAGGGACTGAACTTGGGTCTTCAGCAGGGCAGACAGATTCTTTACCATCTGAGGCACCCGGGAAGCCCTAGCCACTTCTTTTTTCATTATAGACCCACTTGTCCGTGGCCAACCAGATGGGTGTGTAATCAAAGCAGGAGGGATTGGAATGGAAACAGAAATAAGTGTTTGTCGTTCTTAAGGAGTTACACGTTTCTCTCATCTGTCTATTACCTCAGTGATGAACCTGGTGTGGTGCTGTAACCTACTTAGTTGTTTGTTTGTTAGGACTATATGGACAATATTTTTTAAGTATAATATATTGTTCAAAGACAAGGTAAGAACAAATACAGGTGGAGACAAATTTGTTTATTTTTTTTAGTCTCTCTCTTTTTTTTAATAAGTTGCACTGATGGCAAAGTTTAAAATTAGGCTGTAGCCTATTCAGTCAGTGTTAGATAAATATCTTAATGTTTAGTATAAATGTGGGCACTTTATTGCATTCACTCTGAAGCTGGGCAAGTAAAAAATATAATTTAAATTTGTTGTACATCAAGACTAATTTTGTCTTCATTTATGTTAATCTAAGCATAATGTTAGATCCATATTTAGTGAAAGAAAGACCACTGATATCCAGAGGCATTCTGGAAAGTTGCTATAACTTTCACCTTCTCCTGTCCCCAATTTTGGGGACCAATCTTAATGTAACTGATAACGTTTCCCAAACTGTTAAATAATGCAATTCTAGTATGGTGGCATGAAGATCAGTTTTAGTCTTGCATTTTGAAATTTGGGGAGGAGCAAAGAACAAGAATTTTGGATTGAACAACCATAAAATAAATAAAAACTTCTTTGAGGTAGTAATTAGCCTGGAATTTATTCTTTTTATTTCAAATTCACAGTAGTCTAGAAAAACTGATTCACTCTGGAAGAACATAGAAGACTATATGTTGAGAGGGGAATATTAAAGAGAAGCCAGCAAAAAAGCATCATGGTTGAAAATATGACTACCTATACTTATAACTTTACATCTATTATCTATCTATGTACCTCTCTTCTGCTTTGTATGTGTGTGCAAAAATGTGTGAAGTATTAAATAAAACAATTAGAGCAATATCACTTTTCTTAATAGGGTCAGTATTCAGCTTGGAACACTTGGTAAAGTGGAAAGTCACAATGAATTTAAATCAGTGTATCAGATCTGCTAAAATAACTTTAACAGTCCAATTGAGAGTAGCATATATTTTCCAAAAATATATAAAACTTTGAGACAAATAAAACAGGAGCTGAATCATAACAAACAGTCTCCCAGCCATTTGTTTGTTAAACACATCACCATTACTCTAGGGAAATATTTCTCAAATTTCATTTATTCAGTCAAACATCACCTTTATAATTCTTGGTAGGACAACTGGCCATGCCAGAAGTATTTTCTTTACAATATTTTTATTTCTATTGATTTTAATTTGAGTTAGATTTTATGATAGTAGTTTCTTCTTATATGATGGATTTCTTTGAAACTTTGAGTTTGATATTATAGTTTTATTGCTTCTAATTCACATAAAATAAATTTATAACTAATAAGAATGTTCACCTGTTTATCTCACAGCACTGAATTGAGTTCTATAATTTTTACCATTTTTATTAACTCTGGCAAAGTGAGAAGGGTCAGTAATTACAAAAACCATTACTGTGGAGGTTGCTAACATAATTAGAAAAAGAAACTGTTGCAATATATGTATAAAGTAAAAGGTAAAAATATAAAGAAGTGTCACCAAAGTACTCCTTAAAGGGGGAAAAATAACTTGCAATGACTTTCGGGGAAATAGTGAAGTTTTCAGGGTCTGAGCAACAATTTGTTTCTCAAAGAGGGGGATGACAAAGAGGAGAAAGAAAGATGGACTGCAACAGGACAGAGAGTATGGCTCAAGGAATGGGTTTAGGTAGAGCTGGCATGGAATCTGTTATCATGCAGAAATATTTTATACCCCAGAGAACATAGTAGCCGGGTAATATTTTGACATAGGATTGCCTAAAGCTCTGTGGAAAAACAATAACTTCTCCTTGTCCCATGTAAACCATTTCTCACCTTCCACCCTCCCCAGTTTTCACCAGTTACTATACTTACTGCTAATTGGTGTGAGTGGGAATTTTATACAAATTAAACAGACTTGCACAGAAGCATGGTCCAAGAGGCAAGTGTGACTGTGAACGTTTACATTCCTCTCTGGGCTCAGATGGCAGAGTCTGCCTGCTATGCAGAGGGGTTTGATCCCTGGGTCCAGAAGTTCCCCTGGAGAAGGGAATGGCAACCCACTCCAGTATTCTTGCCTGGAGAATTCCCTGGACAGAAGAGCCTGGCAGGCTACAATCCAGGGGGTCACAAAGAGTCAGATACGACTGGGTGACTAACATTTAACTTAATTTATTGGTTATTTCAGAAAATTCCAGAAGGGCTTTTGGATTCTCTCAATGTGGAATACAGAGGTATGAGATGGCTTTGACTCAAGTGCCAACTATAATGCCATATGAGTTAAAGCTTCCATTACCTACAGTGTGGATTCAGTTCTCATGTTTTGTTTATGCTAATTTTCATAATGTTCACAGCAAAGACAATGGAATCAGTTGGGGCTCATAATTGCCGTCACAAGCCTAGACTTCAGAACACTTCTGAAGAAGCTGTTTACATGCGGATTCATCACAGCCCACATGAACTGCCTCCTTTCTACTCTAAGGAGTCCCAGTTGTCTTAGGTTGGGTTTTCCTATAAGCAGATTCTGAGACAAATCTTCAAGGGCAAATAGTTTATTTGCAACGTGCATGTTTGTGTGTGTGTGTGTGTGTGTGTGACGCATGTGACCACTGTGAACTCATGGACTGCAGTCTACCAGGCTCCTCTGTCCACGGGATTCTCCAGGGAAGAATACTGGAGTGGGTTGCCATTTCCTTCTCCAAGAGATCTTTCTGACCCAGGGATCCAACTCTCCCAAATTGCAGGCAGATTTGTTACTGTGAACCACCGGCAGGAAACATCAAAAACAAAGTAAGGATTTAACTTAATCCAGATCTGAGAAATGCACTCAGAATGATCCCACCCAACAGCAAGTGAACTGGAAGGTTTATACCCAACTCTCAAGAGTTGTTTCTTAAAGAATGGGGAGTAGGGTTGGTATGGATTTCCCCATCCACCTTGCTTCATGTGGGCCAACTGGCCAGATCACAGTCCTCTCAGGCATACAGCACTCACAGGTGGCAGGCTAGCAACTGGAAGTTGGCAGGAGTACACCAAACAAGTAAGTTTCAAGGATGTAACAAAGGAACTGATAGCATCTGCCATAGTAATTAAACAGGCAGGATTTTCCCTCTCAGTCTGCCATAGGGCTGTAGCTGATTTTTTTAAAATTGATTATGCCAAAACCTTTGACTGTGTGGATCAAAACAAACCATGGAAAATTCTTAAATGATGGGAATACCAGATCACCTTACCTGCCTCCTGAAAAATCTATATGCAGGTCAAGAAGCAACAGTTAGAAACAGACATGGAACAACTGACTGGTTCCATACTGGGAAAGGAGTATATCAGGGCTGTATATTGTCACCATCCTTATTTAACTTATATGCAGAGTACATCATTCAAAATCCCAGGCTCTACGTAGCACAAGCTGGAATCAAGATTGACAGGAGAAACATCAGTAACCTCAGATATGCAGTGGACATCACCCTTATGGCAGAAAGCAAAGAGGAACTAAAGAGCCTCTTGATGAAAGTGGAAGAGTGAAAAAGTTGGCTTATAGCTCAACATTCAGAAAACGAAGATCATGGTATCCAGTCCCATCACTTCAAGACAAATAGATGGGGAACCAATGAAAACAGTGAAAGACTATTGGGCTCCCAGATCACTGCAGGTGGTGATTGCAGCCATGAAATAAAAGATGCTTGCTTCTGGGAAGAAAAGCTATGACCAACCTAGACAGCATTAAAAAGCAGAGAAATTACTTTGCCAACAAATGTCTGTTTAGTCAATCCAGTTGTCATGTATGGATGTAAGAGTCAGATGTAAAGAAATCTGAGCACCAAAGAACTGATGCTTTTGAACTGTGCTGCTGAGAGTCCCTTGGACTGCAAGGAGATCAAACCCATCAATCCTAAAGGAAATTAGTCATGAGTATTCACTGAAAGAACTGATGGTGAAGCTGAAGCTCCAATACTTTCACCACCTGATGCAGAGAACTGATTCCTTAGAAAAGACCCTGATGCTGGGAAAGATTGAAGGCAGGAGGAAAAGGTGATGACAGAGGATGAGATGGTTGGATGGCATCACTGGCTCAATGGCTATGAGTCTGAGTAAGCTCTGAGAGTTGTTGATGGACAGGGAAGCCTGGTGTGCTGCAGTCCTTGAAGTCAAGAGTCAGCCATGACTGAGTGACTGAACTGAACTGATACTCAATCTGTCATAAGGCTAAGAAGGAAAGAGATCAGAAAGCCCGCACACTTCTTTCCTAAGGCTACCTACTGTGCCATGATGTTGCAAAGTTGTTTTTTGTTTTGTGTTGCTTTAATTTTGATTGGAGTAGGAAATGGAAACCTGCTTCAATATTCTTGCCTGGAAAATTCCATGGACTGAGGAGCCTGGTTGGCTACCATCCATAGATTGCAAATAGACTGAGGGACAGGGCACACACATGCACATATTTGCTTTACAGTGTTGTGTTATTTTCTACTGTACAGCAAAGTGAATCAGCCATATCTATACATACATATATCTCCTCTTTTTTGGATGGTACAGGTGAATCTGTTTGCAAAGTTTTTTTTGATATCATTACAGCACATGCGTGCATACTCACAGAGGTCCAGTAGTCTTGGTTTTTAGATTTTCTTTAATAATGATCATAATGATGTCTTGCTGGAAACTAATTGTCTACCAACTGCACCAGTTGTTTTAAAATTTTATATGAGGTGACTTGTTTAATCTTTATGTCACGTTAGCTGTGTAATGTTACTAATACTGTTTTGGGTGAGTAGACTAATTACTCCAGGATAGGTAGCAGCAAAACTTGGGCCATTGTCCTTTCCATGTTAACACACCTCTGCCTTTTAAAAGATTGTTATGCACATCCCTATGCAAGTTAAGGACCAAGGGCAATTTGTGATTCAAGGATATGATTTAAGTAAGATATGACAAAAAATGGAAAGTGACAAAGTGATTGTCTTGGTCTGTTCAGGCTGCTATGACAACATACCATAACAGTTTAAACAAGAGACATTTATTTTCTCTCAGTTCTGGAGACTGGAGGTCCAAGATCAGGATGCTGGCATGGGTTGGGCTCTGATGAAGACCATCCTGGCACGCAGTAGACCAACTTCTAATGTGTCCTCACATGGCATTTCCTGGGTGCTTGTGCACATGGGAAGGGAACTCTGGGGCCCTTCCTGTTCTTGTAAGGGCACTGACTGCATCACAGGGCTTCCTCTCTAAGGCTTCTTTACCGTAGTCACTCAATCATGTCCATCTTTGTGACCTCATGGACTATAGCCCACCAGGCTCCTCTGTCCATGGAATTCTCCAAGCAAGAATACTGAAGTGGGTAGCCCTTCTCTTTTCCAGGGGATCTTCCTGACCCAGTGATCGAACCCAGGTCTCCCACATTGCAGGCAGATTCTTTAATGTCCGAGCCTTGCTTTATTTCCTCCCAAAGTCTCACCTCCAAATACCACCACACTGGGGGTTAGGGTGTCAGCACATGAATTTTGGAGGACACAAACATTCAGTCCCTTATAACAATATATGGAGAAGGAAATGGCAACCCACTCCAGTATTCTTTCCTGGAAAATCCCATGGACAGAGGAGCCTGGTGGGCTACAGTTCATGGGGCCACAAAGAGTCGGACATGACTGAGTGACTTCACCCATCTAACAATATAAGGAACAATTTTCAAAAGTGTATTTTCAAGATAGGCGTTATATGGAAGAGGAGAGACTGTAGAAGTTGAATTTGGAACTGCGAGATTAAAAAATGTTACTTTGGTTCATTTATACTTTGAAAAATTTGATTTGTTTTCCAGAAGGCTATTTTAGATTTTTCATGTGTTAAATCATATTGTGAACAGCAAAGAAGAAGATGGGGCTTCTCTGGTGGCTCAGACAGTAAAGAATCTGCCTTCAGTGCAAGAGACCTGAGTTCAATCCCTGGGTCAGGAAGATCCCTTTAAGAAGGGAATGGCCAAGAAGAAGATAGAGTATATATATTTCCCCAAGATTGTTTAAAGTAGACTCCTACTTTTCATGGAACACAGTTTGGGTAGAGAGAGCAGATTCTGAAACATATTTATACTTGCAATCTCCCCCACAGATAAATATCATTCAAGTGAATTTATTAATGAAGATGCCATTTTAAAGTTCTTAAGCAGTGATAGGTTAAGCATTAGAAGCATTTATGTTTTCTTTTTCAGAGATTAGGTCAGATGTACACACTGCAAAACATAATTGTAAATGTCAGATATGGATTCATATGAGGTTCTACTTAGTGATTAAGGTCACACACTGCCCCCTATCATTTTAACGCTTGCAATTATTCATAATTTCAGACTTGTCTCAGCCAGATCAACTAAATTTCCCTTGAAAAATGAAGAAGGAAGCCAGCCTCACTCAGTCACAGTCCAGAAGGAATTCCCTGATTTCAAGGACTCATATGACATGATTTCCTTTTAGTTCCACATTTTATTTATCTCTTGGTAAATCACCTTCTCTGATTCTTTATTTTAAAATTCAAATGAATAAAGTTCCACAGTAAATTTTTTTCCAATTTCCTCAAAATTTTCTTCAATGACAGAGACGTCTTCAAAATCACAATAAAATATATTTGAGACCTTTCTTCTCTCTCGTAAAGTGACACTATGAAGTTTCACATAATTTCTAGTCTGCATCTCATAAAATACTGGCAAAATTTATTCAATTCAAATTAAATAGATGTAGCACCGCGTAATCTTTCTCTATTAAATATGTCACTTTTTGCAATTGTTTCTTAATATCCCTCACAGCTTCAATCTAAGATTAGCACTTTCTTTGCTGCCAGAGTTTCACTAACCTACTGAATTATTCACTGAAGCATAACCTTCAGATATCAGGTTAGAAAGACCTTGATTATGGCAGGAAGTGAACTGTATAAACCATTTTTCTTTAAAAGAAAATTTCTCAGTATAGCCAAGTCTGAAATGAGATAAGTATTAAATGTGTGTAAAAATTAAGTTCATAATTGATAGGAATTTAGCCAACTGTGACATTCCTGCATTTTGTTTATTATAATGTATAATACCATCCTCAGCCCTGCAAAGCAGCATAAAAACATGTGCATTGCCATAGGGTTTATTTCACCTAAGAAGACACCAGCCTGGCTTCAGATTTCAGGAACACAATTGTTATTTGTTAAACCACATAATGTTTTTACACAGTCTCTGAATATTCAGATTATTTTTTTTTAATTATACTTTTTTCCTATGCTCCATTCACTGTTCTTTCCTGCACCGTAACTTTGTTTTCATGTCCTATAGCTCTAGAGTTCATGGTGAAGTCAGCAATTCACCATGAGCCTCCCTGCAGCAAATTCTATTAGTGGCATCCATTGCTTTATCTCAATTCAGTGCTGAAAGGTCATTAGAATACCAAGGAGGAGACAACAGTCTTGGAACACCTTTGCTGGTGTTGAAATCAGAAAACTCAGCACTCACAGATCAGACAGTCATGACCAATCCACTGGGTACCCAACAGCTAAAGCGCAAACGTGATACACAGCAGCGAGATTCTACTAGATGAGAAGAAAATGAACAGAGACGTTTACTGGTCTACATTTAGCTACATTTTTATCCCTCAGCCATTGGGAGAGATTTTTTTTTCCCACAATATATTTGACCTAAGACAGCATTCAGATGACTTTCCAAAGACTCAGGTGGAGCATATATATTTTAAATATCAGTTCACTTATTAATGTTAGGCTTCTCTCACCATTACCAGTGTTGTAAAAGTCAACACAACTTAAGAATGTCAATAGTAAGAGATGATGCATTATTAAAGAGTGTGCTTTGATCAGATTTTCTACATAGATTTGCTGTTCAGATGGAGGCAATAAACTAAGACACATTTTTCACCATGAATCATTGTAAGTAGTATAGACAACATTAACCATTTTCTTTTAATGTTGCCCACCCTTTGCCTGGCAAAAGTACCAATCTCATTCTCTTCTAAAATTTTAATCTGGTTGAATGATTATTTGAAAGGCTTTGTATAAGCACTTAGGAAAGTGCCAAATAAGCATGTGAAATCACAAGTTACTCAGCACAAATAGTGCCCGGGACGGGGGTGTCGGGGGCGGCTCAGGGAGAGAAAGACCTAAGAAACACACTGCTGCTGCTAAGTCGCTTCAGTCGTGTCCGACTCTGGGAAACCCCATAGATGGCAGCCCACCAGGCTCCCCCGTCCCTGGGACTTTCCAGGCAAGAAAGCTGGAGTGGGTTGCCACACTAGTAAAAAGAAAATTGTGAAAACATCTTTTCCTTAAGAAACAAAGGAAAATATTAGAACAAATGTTACAACAACTTGCCATTTTGTGCAGATGAAAAATTCAGTTATTATAGGTACATATTAATGATTTTACTGAAGGAAACAGAATTTGAGAGTTTTTCTGGGCTTCCCTGGTTACTCAGACAGTAAAGAATCTGCCTGCAATGCAGGAGACCCAGGTTGGATCCCTGGGTTGGGAAGATCCCCTGGAGAAGGGAATGGATACCCGCTCCAGTGTTCTTGCCTGGAAGATTCCATGGACAGAGGGGCCTGGCAGTCTACACTCCATAGGGTTCCAAAGAGCCGGACATGACTGAGAGACAAACATTTTCATAAGGAGTTACACAGGGCTTAATAGGGTACTAATGTATTTTTTACTCTTTTTTCTTCATTCTATGAAGTTTCATCCTGTAAGTACTTGAGTTGTTAAATAAATACAGTGAAAAGTAGAAAAAAATGCCCCCTTTTTGTCATTTGCGTGTCATACCTTGCTAATTTGATATAATTTTTTTTTTTTACATTTGGGACTTCCATCTTTTCTGGGTGGTATGAATTTAGAAACTAATAATATCAGCATATGAATGTGAAAGACATTATATGAATTAGAAAGGCAGAGTTTGATACCCTGTAATAAAGAATAGAAATTGATCATTTTCTAAGAAAATTCCTTACAAATCCTCTTACAATTGATTAAAAAATGTGGTATAGAGTTAAATTACAAAAAATTTTCCTAGCTGATAATTTTCAGTAGAGAGAAGGCGGCGACATAAAATTCCTGTCTCATTTATAATGACTCAGCCCCTAAATAAATGTAGAAATTTGAGCCCTCAGGGAATTCAGTTTTAAGGAGGAGGCCTCAGTCTAGCCCAGAGAGCAAATGGAGCCAGGTCTCCTCTTCTTATTTTCATGTCCCAGGTATTTTCATTGCTCCTTTTTCTTGCTGATCTCAGATGTGACGCCAGAATCTTTTCTCAACACAATGTACATCATCATTTGTGTTGAAACCACTTCCCCATCTCTGATTTAGTGGATGGCCTTTATTCTATGATATTTCTACTGTGTCTGAGGTTATGTATTCAGGATTTACATGGATGTGAAACACAGAATGCATATGTTAATATATCAGGAAAATACCTTAGTAAATTGTTTTGAAGACAAAGACAATCAGTGGTACTAATTAGATGAAAGTCAGGAAATATCCCTGTGAATCAGAATTCAGAAGACAGTTTAAGGTCATTCCTCCTAGAGGTCTTCTACAGATTAAAATAGGACATGATTTGTATGATACTCCAGGTCATAGCTGTCATGAGCTCCAAAAGTGCTCTGTACAGAAGTCATCAAATTTCATTGTAATTTTTAATAGAATGCCTGCTTCCATATGAGATCATCTGTTGTCTGAGGGCATAGAACATGTCTATCTTGGTCACAGCTTTGTATCTAGTATGTCATAAAGAGATCTCTAGAATACATAAATGTTCAATAAATATTTAGTAAATAAATTAGATGACTATATGAAAGTGCTTGATATGTGAAAGTTCAGAAAAAATTAAACAAAAATATAAATGCAAGATAAAAAATATACCATACTCATCAGCCTAAACCCAGGTATTATCTTAGTTTTTCAAAAGTTCCACTGGTAACAGATGTAAACTTTGGTGTACCCCGAAAACCCAATTCTTGAGTCAGGAGGAGGGATAAACTGGAATACTGGGGTTGACATATACACTCAACTACGACGGACGTGAGTCTGAGTGAACTCCGAGAGATGGTGATGAACAGGGAGGCCTGGCATGCTGCAATTCATGGGGTCGCAGAGTCGAACACGACCGAGCGACTGAACTGAACTGAATGTATAAAATAGATAACCAATAAGGACCTACCTTATAGCTCAGGGAACTGTGCTCAGTACTTTGTAATGACCTATATGGGAAAACAGTCAAAAAGACTGGATATATGTATGTGTAGAGGAGCCTGATGGGCCGCCGTCTATGGGGTCGCACAGAGTTGGACACAACTGAAGCGACTTAGCAGCAGCAGCAGAGCTTCCCAATTGGCACAGAGGTAAAGAATCCGCCTGCCAATGCAGGAGATGCAAGAGATGCAGTTTCTATCTCTGGGTCATGAAGATCCCTTGGAGTAGGAAATGGCAACCTGCTCCAGTGTTCTTGCCTGGAGAATTCCATGGACAGAGGAAGCTGATGGGCTGCAGTTCATGGGATCACAGTCAGAAACAACTAAATCGGTGTGCTTGCACGCATGCACACGCACGCACACACACACCCATATATATGTATAACTGATTCATTTTGCTATACACCTGAAACTAACGCAGCATTGTAAATCAACTATACCCTAACAAAAATTAAAATTAAAAAAAAAACAAAAACCATCCAGTGCTTAACCAGCTTAATTCATGCTGAAAAAAAAAAAAATAAAAAATAAAAAACCACCCAGAAGTGATCATAGACTGCTGGGGAACGAAATGCATAACTGGGAAATGAAGAAAGTACTTGGTAGATCTAATAGAAAGTTAATAATTAGGTAAAGTAGGCATGTGTTTGGACCAAAGAAGCTTTTGAGAAGGGACAGTGAATACAAGGATCCTCAGCTATGCATCCAGCTGAGAGCTGTTAAATCCTAGAGCTGAGACTTCATGTAAGGAATCATCTCCCCCTTTATTCCCTTTCACTTTCCATCTTCTTCTCTCTTTGTCTTCACTCCTCTTCAGATTTAGAGTAGCAACTGCATTTTGCACAATGATCCAGTGTAAGCAGTACTTATTCTGTGATCCTAAGATAGCTCATGAGTAATCAAACCAATGCATGTTGATTCTGTTCATCTACTTTCACTGTGTATACGTATGAGATTTAGTAGTTACATCCAGGAATTTACCAATACAGATTAGGTGACTAATTTTTCCTTCTAAAACAATTCTTTCTCACTAAGATAGATCATGGGGTTGCTGATTAGGACCATGATACAGGCCTTTTATTTACTATCTTCCTCTAGTTTGCCTGGATACCATGTTCCCAGCACTAAATAGAAGTCTGTGGCTGGCATTTTGGAATTCAACAGAGCTTTTTCAAGAGGTAAATATCATTGTTTCATGGAGACATCTTTTGCTCCCATCCCTAAAGCCTCTTTTGTTACTGTTAAAAACTATGTCTGTGCTACCTGGTGAGCAATGGTGGTGGTTTGCCTGTGAAAATAGGCCATGAAGATGGTAAATGGAACTTCTGTTGCTGGTCATTTCAGAGCACTTGCTTCAAAACACACACAGGAAATTTGAGTGATGTCCCCAAGCCATATAACAAACTAGGTCAGATCACTCTTGGAACAATTACTCATTTCTGTGGCCCCCTTATCACTTCCTTGACTAGCCAAGTGAATATTTCACTAGTGGGCTATTCATGGAAATCCAATCAAGATTTGTGGCAGGGTGATAATTTATTTCAAATTTATGATTGTATTCCCAGTATATATTAAAGGAAGTAGTTTGTGCTTACTTTCTCTAGTAGAGTCATATAATGAGGATTCTCTGAGTTAGCTATTTCATAATTAAATCAGGGTTTCAGATAGAATAAGCAACTACATAAGCTGTGTGATTTATAGATATTTTTCAAAGTGCCCTCTTCCTGATTTTATTTCTCCTGATGGCTTATCACTATACCCGAATATTTCACTAGAATCACTCCTTATGGATCCCCTCAAGACAAAGCTCTTAGAAAATTTGAGTCATCCACTTTGAGGAGGAATAAAATATGGAGGAATTAGGTCAGAACTACCAAACACTGGAATATTCCAGGATTTTATTCTCATTCTCTTCTCTGCCTAGCCCCTCTTCCAAAGTGATCTGAACCAATACAGTGCCTTCAATATTTGCTTAAAATATTTCCAATTTTTTTTCTCAGCTTTTTTATACTGTACCCCAGTATTTTGTATCTAATTTCCTTTAAACACTTCTGCTTGGACATGTAATTGGCATCAAAAATCCCACCTGGAAGAAAATCCTCCGCCCAGCGTCCTCATCTTAGCAAAAATCATTGCTACATACCCCATTGCACAAATCTAGATTCTAGGAGCTATTATTGGTTTCTTCATTTCTTTACTTTGCTAATCAAGTAGTGAGTTTAGTCAGTTCTACATTAAAATATGTCTGTTTTCTTCACTATGCCTAGAATTACCTTATGAAAATGTAAACACCATTAAAATACTTTCCTACTTAAATTTCCCCAATATTTTCTGATAAATTTAGAATAAAATTTTAAATCCTTCCTATGGATTGAATATGCTTTATATCACTCTTGACCTATATAATATTACTCTCTCCAGGTTTATTGTGATATTCTCTTGGATTTCTTTCTTTTCCTTATACATTAAGCATGTATAAACCCAAGTTCTTTTATCTGAAATATTTGACCTACCTCCTTTATTTCATTCAAGTCTTAATTCTAAGACAGAGAGGTCTTCCTAAACTATGCAATTAAATAGTCCCCCAGTCACCTGTCTATCACAAAATTAGTATCAACTTTGACAGTGATTATTAACCTCTGAATTACCTAATTTGTTCATTTACTTAATTTTGGTCTGACCCCTTTATCTGAGAACAGGGATCTTATCTGTCTTATTTACTATTCCCAAGGCATATCTAAAATAATGATTATAATACTGTAGTAACTCCACACATTGTTTGAAGGAATGTAGAATGGATAAGAAGTAAGATTCTAGACTCCTAATGTATGGTCTGTGCATTCTTTCTACTTAATTGGCATATCTGTGATGAATATCAATGCATAGATTAGTTTAAAATGTAGCTTAATATATAAACTAGACTATGCTTTAGGAAAAATTAATTTCTGAGTTTCAATAGGTTAATTGGTTAATAGGTTAAAGAGTCATGTCCGACTCTTTGAGCCCCCGTGGACTGTAGCCCACCAGGCTCCTCCGTCCATGGAATTTCCAGGCAAGAATACTGGAGTGGGTTGCCATTTCCTTCTCCAAGGGATCTTCCTGACCCAGGGATCGAACCCAGGTCTCCCGCATTGCAGGCAGATGCTTTAACCTCTGAGCCACCAGGGAAGCCCTCAATAGATTAATACACAGCTTTTAACAATTTTTCATAGGAAATCTAATGCCGGTCACTGGCGATGCTCTTCCATCGGGTGACTCCAGGATCCAGGTTCCCTACAGGTTTTGATGTCAATCACCCTTTCCCCAGCGAGGTACCATACTATCTTTCATATATTTGGCTTCTAAGTGCAGCAAGTCACCTCTGATAAATCAGTATTGACTAGAACTATCTTCACGGTGGTGGTGTTTAGTTGCTAAGTTGTATCAGACTCTTTGCTAACCCCATGGACTGTAGCCTACCAGGAGCCCATCAGGCTCCTATGTCCATGGGATTTCCCAGGCAAAAATACTGGAGTGGGTTGCCGTTTCCTTCTCCAGGGGGATCTTCCTGACCTAGGGCTTGGACCTGCGTCTTCTGCAATGCAGGTAGCCTCATGCATTGCAGGCAGATTCTTTACTAACTGAAGCACCAGAGAAGCCCTTGGCCTAATATAATTGCAAGGGAGGCTGAATTATTTAGGGGAGTACAGAGTTCACGGATGAGAAGCAGTGCTGCCTCTAATGCTAGTTATATTAACAGCTAGTTAGACAAGCTGAAGAGATAAGATCTGGGGGGTGTAAGAGAAAAAGGTCAGGTGATTAAAAATTCAAAAAGAAGGGACTTCCGTGGAGGTCCACTGGTTAAGACTCCCTTCCAATGCAGGGGGTGTGGGTTAGATCCTTCGTCAGGGAGTTAAGATCCCACATGCTTCATGGCCAAAAAAACACCACAAAACATAAAACCGAAGCAATATTGTAACAAGTTCAATAAAGACTTTAAAAAATGGTCCACATCAAAAAACTGTTGAAAAAAAATTTTTAAAATAAAAATTTAAAAAGAAAATGGAGAATGAGAGAGAGAAGAAAACAACTGAAATACACCAATGTTACTTTCTGGGCCCTGTGCACCTCTAATGGAAGGCCAGTAACAGTCTCCACACTGGTGAATGTACTTTCCCATTTGGTTTGCAGCTGTAGCTAGCATTATTTCCTGTGCCTAGTATTATTTGAGGTTTGCCTCTTAAACTCATGTTCTTCTTGATTCTTTTGCTCTAAAGTATCTTCCCCCCGTCAGATGTCTCCACCCCAGGCCGGCCTTTGTATTCCACTTCACAGCTAATCATCTTAGATTAATACCAGGAGCACTTTTGCCTAATGGAGTTTCATCCAGAAAGAGAGAGAAAGGGAACCAGGAATAAAGCTCCCGCTAAGTGAATATGTCGACTCATTTTCCCTGTGTTTTACATGCTCTCTGGTATAAAAGAAATCACGGAAGTCAATGGATTAAATGTAAATGTGAAGTAAGGAAATATGTGATAAAAGGGAGGCGGATAAAAACATACTTGAGCCCAATGGGTGGACCATGTGGTGAGCTGATATAATACTTTAATTCTGGCATCCCTGTGGCTAGCCCAGGTTGACAACATTTCAAAGATGACAATTATTTGGAGTAAATCCAAGATTATACTTTAAATAAAAATGTTCATAAATCACAGCTCTTCAACTCCAAATAGGACAAGCACATAAGCAATTACTTATGGAAGCAGTATTATCTTGCAATTCAAGCTGTTTCTTAAGTTGATTTGACTAAAAGCTTATTTTTTTCCCCCAAAGTGAAAAATGAAAACATTCAACTTGTTTGGCTTTGTCCTATATATGAAGTTCAACTAAATGAATCATGTATTCTCTCAAAAAGTTCTATACATGAAAAATGGAATTTCAAAAAAAAAAAGAAAAAAAAAGCGCCAATATGTCTAGAGTGAAAAGCACTGGGTTAAACTGCTGCAAAATGAAATTGAGAGGAAGGGATAAAGTGCGGATCCAGGCCATGGCAATGATAACGTTAATTGCTGCAAGTGACTCTGGACTTAAGAAAAAAAAAAATTATGTCCGATGGTTTCCAAAAGTGATAGAACCCACAAAACCCCCCAGCTTTTCTGCCAGTTTTGTAGTGCTTCAGAGTGAGAAACTCTGACTTCCAGCCCAGGATCTGGACACAAACATACAAAATTTGAAACTACAAGTGTCAGTTTCATCATTTGTGCAATGAGGGTTTAAACTTCACACGGTGGACTTAAATAGAGGAAGGCACCATACCAGGCACATATTACATGGAGCCTTGGTGCTGGTAAGGGTACTATAAATAAGAATATGCAGTATGTATAAGTGTGATCTTATACACGTGAATGTATAATTAGGTAATGATTCTCTTATAACTCTTACTAACATAAGTGAATATTTTGTAAAGTACTCTTGCCTGGAAAATCCCATGGACGGAGGAGCCTGGTGGGCTGCAGTCCATGGGGTTGCTAAGAGTCAGACACGACTGAGCAACTTCACTTTCACTTTTCACTTTCATGCATTGGAGAAGGAAATGGCAACCCACTCCAGTGTTCTTGCCTGGAGAATCCCAGGGACGGGGAACATGGTGGGCTGCTGTCTATGGGGTCGCACAGAGTCGGACACTACTGAAACAACTTAGCAGCAGCAGGAGTATATTTTAAATATAAGTAGGTCATAATTCATTTAAGGTCCTGGGAATTAATTTATGGGAAGTCACTAACATTTAATAAATAATAAACGTACAGAAAACATGACTTTGTTACATGTATTTGCAGTGAATGTTGCATTTTCAGATAGATATAGATATCT
>SJYX01012979.1:386136-405490 GCA_006410675.1 Oreotragus oreotragus | reverse complement strand
TGACAACATTTCAAAGATGACAATTATTTGGAGTAAATCCAAGATTATACTTTAAATAAAAATGTTCATAAATCACAGCTCTTCAACTCCAAATAGGACAAGCACATAAGCAATTACTTATGGAAGCAGTATTATCTTGCAATTCAAGCTGTTTCTTAAGTTGATTTGACTAAAAGCTTATTTTTTTCCCCCAAAGTGAAAAATGAAAACATTCAACTTGTTTGGCTTTGTCCTATATATGAAGTTCAACTAAATGAATCATGTATTCTCTCAAAAAGTTCTATACATGAAAAATGGAATTTCAAAAAAAAAAGAAAAAAAAAAAGCCAATATGTCTAGAGTGAAAAGCACTGGGTTAAACTGCTGCAAAATGAAATTGAGAGGAAGGGATAAAGTGCGGATCCAGGCCATGGCAATGATAACGTTAATTGCTGCAAGTGACTCTGGACTTAAGAAAAAAAAAAATTATGTCCGATGGTTTCCAAAAGTGATAGAACCCACAAAACCCCCCAGCTTTTCTGCCAGTTTTGTAGTGCTTCAGAGTGAGAAACTCTGACTTCCAGCCCAGGATCTGGACACAAACATACAAAATTTGAAACTACAAGTGTCAGTTTCATCATTTGTGCAATGAGGGTTTAAACTTCACACGGTGGACTTAAATAGAGGAAGGCACCATACCAGGCACATATTACATGGAGCCTTGGTGCTGGTAAGGGTACTATAAATAAGAATATGCAGTATGTATAAATGTGATCTTATACACGTGAATGTATAATTAGGTAATGATTCTCTTATAACTCTTACTAACATAAGTGAATATTTTGTAAAGTACTCTTGCCTGGAAAATCCCATGGACGGAGGAGCCTGGTGGGCTGCAGTCCATGGGGTGGCTAAGAGTCAGACACGACTGAGCAACTTCACTTTCACTTTTCACTTTCATGCATTGGAGAAGGAAATGGCAACCCACTCCAGTGTTCTTGCCTGGAGAATCCCAGGGACGGGGAACATGGTGGGCTGCTGTCTATGGGGTCGCACAGAGTCGGACACTACTGAAACAACTTAGCAGCAGCAGGAGTATATTTTAAATATAAGTAGGTCATAATTCATTTAAGGTCCTGGGAATTAATTTATGGGAAGTCACTAACATTTAATAAATAATAAACGTACAGAAAACATGACTTTGTTACATGTATTTGCAGTGAATGTTGCATTTTCAGATAGATATAGATATCTCTAGCTATCTGTCTGTTATTGATCTGGCTCTGACATTTAGACAATTATTTATGAACGCTCATTTAGTTTATAAAAGATTATAATCTGATTACTGTTTTCCTGTCAAAGCTCATATAACATCAGGTAACATGTAAAAGCTTTACTCCTTCAGTTTCTCGGCATACAAAAGCGTTTCATTGTTACCTATACTTTTCAGTGATATGGCGATTGTTTTTTAAATGCCAGGATTAAAATGGTGCAAGGTAGGCCATGCTGGGTTTCCCTGGTAGCAGTAGTGGTAAAGAACCGGCCTGCCAATGCAGCAGATATAAGAGACATGGGTTGGGAAGATCCCCTGGAGAAGGAAATGGCTACCTGCTCCACTGGTATTCTTGCCTGGAGAATTCCATGGACAGAGGAGCCTGGTGGGCTACAGTCCATGCGGGTCACAAAAGAATTGAACACAACTGAAGCAACTTAACGCAGAGGGCATGCTGCCCATTCATTTGGCATGGGAAAAAGCTCTCACACACATGCTGATGGAACAAGGTTTTCTTGATGCAAAGAGAAGCTGTAAATTTAGTATGAGTAAATGTTACAATACCAAGTAGTGAATGAAATTCAGGGAGATGCAGAGAAGAAATTACAGAAGACAAATCCATATTAGTTCCAAATTAGATTTCTTTAACATGTTGAAAAATACTAAAAGGTAATGGAAATGGATTAAGCTTGCAGATTACTTTGGACAAGATTACCTTTTGAAATGGAAAGTAAAAATAGTGATGTTTAATATAAAGCCAGTAAATGTCATGGAAAAATTTTGGGGGAGGACATTGAAACTTGAAAAAAAATTATTCTAATATTATCTAAAGGATTTACATTGCAGCAGTGACTCTCAATCTTTATTTTTATTGTAACCTACAGCATGAATCCATGGGTGAGGAAGATTGACTGAAGGAAATGGCAACCCACACCAGTATTCTTGCCTGGAAAATCCCATGGACAGAGGGGCCTGGCAGGGTATACTTTATAGGGTCGCAAAAGAGTCAGACACAATTTAGTGACTAAAGAGAAACAGTAACAATACAGTATAAATTATATTTAGAATTAGGACATTTCATATGCACACATATACATACAAACACATTCCCAGAGGCAATAATAGTTTTGTAAAATAATATTTATGACAAATACATGTAATTAAGTCTAACATTTTCTGTATTTTTATTATTTATTAAACATTAGTCACTTCCAATAAATTAACTCCCAGAACCTTAAATGAATTATGACCCATTTATATTTAAAATATAGTACTTTACCAAATATGTGATTGTATGGATTATGTGATTAAGAGTTATTAAAAAATCTATAAAAGAAGACCTTTTAAAAAAATATTAAAAAATATAAAAAAGAATCTTTACCTTATAATATATTCACATAGATAAGAAAGCTACAGACATATGAGTGAAATGACAGAAATTCTTGAGTTATATTTATATTTACGTGAATAATCTCATGCAAAATAAGAATGCTATTGCAATTAGTGATAAAATCATATATTACACATACACAATATTGTTAAAATAATCTTTAGTCATTGTGGATAAATGATATTTAAATTCTCTATTTTAAAATCGCAAAGATATTAAAGGTATAGGTAAACAAAACAAAATTATAAACATAATAAGAGAATGCATACAACCATGCTCAGTCACTTCAGTCATGTCCAACTCTTTGTGAGCCCATGGACTGTACCCCACTAGGTTCCTCTGTCCAGGCAAGAATCATTGCCAGGATTCTCCAGGCAAGAATACTGAAGTGGATTGCCATGCCCTCCTCCAGGGGATCTTCCCAACCCAGGGCTTGAACCCAAATAGAAAGATTATTTCTGCTATTTTAAGTTGTGGAAGGCCTTTACAATGATTATGAGAAAATCAGAAATCATTAAAAAATGATAGAATCAGTTATGTATAATGTACAATTAAAATCCATATGGCAACCTGAGAATAGTTTGAAGCATATGTAATATCCAAACTACATCTAACATATGTATGCCTTATTTAATATTTAAAATAAATACTATGAAATAAAAGTAATATGTGAAAAGCATAAACAATTCATAAAGAAAAAAGATTAACACCTATAATGAAATTTTTAAAAATTCAAGCTATTATTAAAGAATTTCAAGCTAAACAATAATAACTTTTATACATATCAAATTGGCAAATGTGTAGTTTCGAGTTTCAGTGCCTGCTGTCATTTAGCTGACATTTATTATTTTCCATATGTCAGATACTGTTTTAAAGGTTCAGCATCCTGTTTAATCTTTCCAACAAACTTACAAGTAGATAGATAACTATCAACTCTAGTTACAGTACAAGGTCGCTGAGACTGGTTAAGCAACTTGCCTCAAAGCTAAGCAGTGGTTGAGTCAGGTTCTGATGCCAGAAAATCTGTCATCAGTGGGTACATTTTATTTAATTATTTTAAATTATTTTTATTTATTTATGTGGCTACAGTGGGTCTTAGTTGCAGCACATGGGATCTGCGATATTCAGTTGCATGTGGAATCTTTAGTTGCCACATGTAAACTCTTAGTTACAGTATGTGGGATCTAGTTCCCAGACCAGGGATCAAACCCTGAGCCCCTGCATTGGAAGCTCAGAGTCTCAGCCTCTAGACCACTAGGGATGTCCCCAGAGAGCACATTTTAAATAAACAATATGAAAAAATTGTAGGACATATATTGTGGTACCATATTTGTAGAGAGCACTTTTAAAAAATATCCCCAGAGCACTGAAAATATACTTGCTACTTAGAATTTCATTTCTATTTCTATATTTATAGGAAAATATATTTACCCAATGTGGCGCTAGGTAAAGAATATGCCTCCAATACAGGACACATAAGAGATGGGGTTCCATTCCTGGGTCAGCAAGATCCCTTGGAGAAGGGCATGACAACCCACTCTGGTATTCTTGCCTGGAGAATCCCTTGGACAGGGCAGTCTGGTGGGCTACAGTCCATAGGCTCTCAAAGAGTCAGAAGTGATTGAAGTGACTCAGCACAGCACAACCAAGATATAGCTACAAAGCTTTTCAAGCAATATATGTGACATAAACTTCCATAAAAACTCTTCTATAATAGTATAAAATTAACAGAAAAGAGAAATTAAATATTTACTACTTGAGTGCATTATTTGTGGCATATGTATGCAATAGAATGACAAACCTAGGCAATGTATTAAAAAGCAGAGACATTACTTTGATGAGCCTCTTGATGAAAGTGAAAGAGGACAGTGAAAAAGTTGGCTTAAAGCTCAACATTCAGAAAACGAAGATCATGGCATCTGGTCCCATCACTTCATGGCAAATAGATGGAGACACAGTGGAAACAGTGGCAGACTTTATTTTTTTGGGCTCCAAAATCACTGCAGATGGTGACTGCAGCCATGAAATAAAAAGATGCTTACTCCTTGGAAGAAAAATTATGACCAACTTAGCATGTTAAAAAGCAGAGACATTATTTTGCCAACAAAAGTCTGTTTAATCAAGGCTATGGTTTTTCCAGTAGTCAGGCATGGATGTGAGAGTTGGACTATAAACAAAGCTGAGCACCGAAGAATTGATGCTTTTGAACTGTAGTGTTGGAGAAGACTTGAGAATCCCTCAGACTGCAAGGAGATCCAACCAGTCCATCCTAAAGGAAATCAGTCCTGAATATTCATTAGAAGGACTGATGCTGAAGCTGAAACTCCAATACTTTGGCCACCTGGTGTGAAGAGCTAACTTATTTGAAAAGACCCTGATGCTGGGAAAGATTGAAGGCAGGAGGAGAAGGGGACGACAGAGGATGAGATGGTTGGATGGCATCACCGGCTCAATGGACATGAGTTTGGGTAAACGCCAGGAGTTGGTGGTGGACAAGGATGCCTGGTGTGCTTCAGTCCATGGGGTCACAAAGAGTCGGACACAATTGAGTGACTGAACTGACTGACTGACCCACTCCTGTATTTTTGGGCTTCTCTTGTAGCTCAGCTGGTAAAGAATCCACCTGCAATGGGGAAGACCTGGGTTCGATCCCTGGGTTGGGAAGATCCCCTGGAGAAGGAGAAAGCTACCCACTGCAGTATTCTGGCCTGAAAAATTCCATGGACTGTATAGTCCATGGGGTTGCAAAGAGTCCAACACTTGACTGAGCAACTTTCACTTTCACATTCATTTGAAGAACTGATGCTGAAGCTGAAGCTCCAATACTTTGACTACCTGATGCAAAGAACGGACTCATTGGAAAAAACCTTGATGCTGGGAAAGATTGAAGGCAGGAGGAGAAGGGGACAGCAGAGAATGAGGTGTTTGGATATCATCACTGAGTCAATGTACATGAGTTTGAGCAAGCTCCAGGAGATGGTAAAGGACAGGGAAGATGGTGCGCTACAGTCCACGGGGTTGCAAAGAGTCAGACATGACTGAGTGTTTGAACAACCACAACAGTGCAATAGAATATCTTTTGGTAATTGAAATATTACTCTTGGAGACTAGTTATTGACAGAGTAAATATAAAAAACAGGTTATAAAACAACATGTATAACATGAATTTCACTAGAAGGAGCTCAGAAGGAGGGAAGAGAATGAGATCAGAGTTAATTTCTGGCTCCCTCTCTGCAGTGTTTTTCTTGAATCATGTCCATTGACTGTGGTCATGATTCCTGACAAAGTGACTGACTACACAACTCTTGATCCGTCTAGGTTCCACTCATTCATTTGTACTTTAGGTTGGTAGCAGCTCACCTGTGGCAAGCTCTAGGTTATTGTCCTAACCTTTGTGTTTCCTCTATAGCCAAGCATTTGTAACTTCCCTTTTAAAAAATAGACCTCCTCAAATTTCTATTAGAGTTCATTGTGAATTCAATTTGGAGAAGATCTATAGAAGAGGTTAAATAAACATCCTGTTGGTTCCCCAGGTGACAGTGATAGAGAATCTGCTTGCAAATGCAGGAGATGCAAAAGATACTTGTTCAGTCCTTGGGTCAGGAAGATCCCTTGGAAGAGGAAATGGCAACTCACTCCAGTATTTTTGCCTGGGAAATCCTACAGACAGAGGAGCCTGGTGGGTCACAGTCCATGTGATCACAAAGAGTTGAACGTGACTGAGCGAGCATGCAAGATAGGGCTCATTTGAATTCAGAACATGAGTATAAACTCTTAAAATATTCTAAAATATTTGTTTACGAGTTAGTTCTGTTCATTGAAAAGGTCTCGAGACAATGAGAGACTCTGTAGCAATGAGCATTCCCAGCATGCAGACTGTGCTTTTGGAATAATGGATATTATTAACCTCAGTTTGAGAGTGGGTGGGAATGCAAAAGGTGACTGTGAACCATGCTGCCATACCAAACAGGAAAGTTGTCAACTGGGACAACTGGGACAATCTGAACTTCATAAACATTGAAATTGATCTAAACTTGTTGGCTATGTTTGAACTGGTTAAAACTTGTTAAAACAAGCAAGTTTAAAAAGTATAGTAAAATAATAATTGGTTACTGCTGAAGATAACAGAAAATGAACTGATTCTTTTGAAAAACTGGTTAAATCAGAGTAAAGAAATAAACATTATTTTGCCTATTTATATGAACTAAACTATTGGATAACAAATTAGTAGTTGAGGGGAATTGTCTCTGGAAGTATTTTTTAGTTTGGGATATTTGAAAAGACTGATAAGACTCAATGGAACATGCTCATTTAAGGCTATTATCTAAAGTCCAAGAGGATAATACAACAAAAGAAAAGGAGCACACATAGGCACTGGGGATCCAAGAGATATTCAGGTGAAATCTCCCTGTAGTTTTTGTTCACTTTGACTTGATCTGGGCAATGAATTTTGGTTTTAAAAGGGCTCAAGGCAGAAGCTTCCAGGTCTTTTATGCCCTTCTGGTTACATAATTACCCAGCTGTGTAACCGGTTATGCCAGTAGAAAGCTATCCATAAACAAACTGGCTCTGAGACTTGGAGCTCACCGGGGGAGTTTTGGATTTTAAACCAAACATCATAAATTTCAGTGCACTTATCTTGGTCAAGAGTCAAAGCCAGACATCTAGGCATCCCTGGAGATAAAGAGAGAGTTTTCCAAGACCAGCTGTAGATTAACTCTATCCTATAGAGCCTCCTTATGAAGTTGTTCCATCTAATAAATAAAGACAAAATGATAGAGTATCATGAGTTTGCAATTCCTAATGAATTAACAGATTTGGGAGTTTTGCATTCCATCTGCAAACATCACAGAAAACATTTTGTGTCTCTTGATGAAAGACCACACCATCCATGGCATCAGTCTTGAGATTAATTGAGCCTTTGAATGCAATGCCAATTTTCAGCAACTAAAGGACAGAAGAACTTGTTAAATTGTACCAAGAGTATGCAATCAGAAAATCTAGACTGACAAACTCAGGCCATTTATTTGTATGTTCTTTAAGATACTACCAGTTGTGTGTTCTTCACCTGAAAAATTATATGGAAAGAAGAGGATAGGAGAGGAGAATCTAAAGATTCATTTTTTAATGGATGAAATATCAAGTTAAAATTTCGGCAAGACTATGTATTTTATGACTAGGGCTGCACACATAGGTGATGAAACCATAAATGAATGCAAAGAGAGTGAACTTCCACTGGGATGGACCATGTGGAGATGTTGCTTGGGTGACAGAGTTCTGTTTTTTTACTTAAGTGGGGTCACAAGAGCCTTTGCCTTATAATTCATTAAACCATACTATTTGTATAAGTGTGGCTTTCCAGATCTGTGTTTTATTTTATGATAAAAAAGTTGAAAAAGATTATAAACAGAGATCAGGGCCTTGAGTGCTAAGGAAAGCAGTCTGAATTTAATTTTGATAATGTACAGTTATTTATTGATTGTCTTTAATATCTTAGAAAAAGTGAAAGTGTTAGTCACTCAGTCACGTCCAGCTCTTTGCAACCCTATGGACTGTAGCCAGCCAGGTTCCTCTGTCCTTGGGATTCTCCAAGCAAGAATACTGGAGTGGGTAGCCATTTTGTTCGCTAAGAGATCTTCCTGACCCAAGGATCGAACCGAGATCTTCTGCATTGTAGGCGGATTCTTTACCATCTGAGCCACCAAGGAAAGGTGGGACCTTGAGTGCTAAATAAAGGAGTCTGAATTTGATAATGTGCAATTACTTATTGATTGTCTTTAATATAATGAACATATTTTGGAGAAAGGTAGGCTTTAGTCTGAATTACAAAGGATAATCTGAGAATAGATGTCCCTCTTCTAGGTGAATATAAATGTCACATATAGGGCCATTTGGCAATAATACTTGGTTATTCTTGAGAATTCTAGACTGTATTTGAAAAAGAAACTCATTCATCAGACACCACAGGCATCGTCATGTAATAACATAGTATATCTGAGACAGTTTCGCAAAAAGCCAGGTGGCTCAGGAAAAAGGGAAAACCTAGGCACACCAGCCCCACTGGGTTCAATGCCAGTGTACACTTTGGCTTATTATAACAATAGCTCTGAGCATAGTGAAGATATTGAAGAGATGGTGGAGGACAGAGAAGCCTAGCATGCTGCTGTCCATGGGGTCAGAAGGAATCAGACAAGATAGTGACTGAACAAAGACAATAATAGATAGTAGAGAATCTGATTTGTGCCTCAATAAAATGTCTAATTTTTAAAAGAATTACTGATTTTCTTTCTCTTTGTGTGCTAAATCGCTTCAACTGTGTCCAACTCTTTGTGACCCCTTGCACTCTTGCCCGCCAGGCTCCTCTGTCCATAGGATTTCCAGGCAGGAATACTGGAGTGGCTTACCATGCCTTCCTCCAGGGGATCTTCCCGACCCAGTGACTGAACCCGAATCTCCTGTGTCTCTTACAATGACAGGCAGTTTCTTTACCACTAGCGCAACCTACGCTACTTCAACACAACAGGTAATAATCTTGATTTTAAAAGTAGGAGCTTTTGTGTCCTTAAAATGATTCGATTAGTAAACAAGCAAATACACTATACCCCTCAAAGAATTTATTGAGAGAGAAAGTAATTGGGACCAGAAGACCAAGATGTTAAAGACTGTAATAGTAGTTATCAGAAGAGAAACCAGCATTAACTTTCCAGTTCTGAGTTTTAGATGATCGCAGACTTTTATGCAAAATGACCTATAAACAATCTAACCATTAACTTTCTTAAAAAAAGAAGTGCTTTGTATATTTCCTAACTATCAGTCCGTATTATTGATATAACAAAATGCATCTTTTTTTTTCTTGAAATAATTTCCAATTTCTAAAGGAATACGAGAAGCAAATAAGGCATATATTGCAAAAGTCTATAATTTGGGGCAATAGCAAGGAAGAACACACACACATACACAGAGTTCTGTGTGAATGGCAAAACTGAGTTACCCGAATTATTACATTTATATTTGGAAATATCCTGGGCTGGAGTAATAGGTGGTCAGACTTAGCTCACATTAAAAAAAAAAAAAAAAACTAAATACCAGCCTAGATATGCTTGTGATATACTAAAAATGAATTTCAAGTACTAAAAGTACTGCATAATAGGAAACTATCAAAAAACTGCCAAGGTTGAGATTTAGAAATGTCACTCACAGCTGTGTTTCCAAACAAGAAGCTTTTATTCTTATGGCAGGTTTTCACAGCTTAACAGATAAGCTTGTGTTAGGTGTTTGCACATTGCTTTTTTGGGAAGATATATTTTCTAAAACAACAAAGTCAGCGTGCATGAGGGAAGGAGGAGTTAATGGGTTAAAAACTGTGTAAATGTTACTCCAGTTAAATTACAGCTTGTTGTTCAGATGAATGCTCTCCACTTCTCGTATAGCTTTAAATTATGGACAAATGCTTGCAATTGTGAACTCCCTACATTGTGGCTGCCTGTTCCCAGGCTTCATCAACCGGGGCTGTCCAATGGGATTACTGTAAGCCTTCACGGCAGTCTGCCAGCCACTGATGAGAAACTCATACCCCTGGATGTTAGATTGCTCTCTTTATTCCATCCTTGTGAAGGCTGTGATTGCTGTCATGGTGTTAGGTTAGAAATTAGCATTTTGTGGCCCAAATTTTGCCATCCAGAACACATGCAGGAAAAAAAAAAAATCAGAGAATAGTCATTATTCTGTCAAAAAAACAGAAAGAAAAGAAAAAAAATCAGGGCTACCATGATACAGACATCTATAAAACTCAGGTCAGGAAACGTGTGGTCCTGGGTGGCAAAGCTAATGCAGGGTGGGTGTTGCTGTTGTCACAGGCCTCTGCTCAGAACACAGTGAATTTTAAATATATTATAAAACTAAGAGTGGCTGAGGAAAATACGGTGTATCCTTAGAAGTGTTAAAAAAGTAATCTTGGTCTTTAGCATGAATTTCTTAAAAATCTGAATTGATCACAAGAAGATAGTGCTGGGCCAAAAACTTAATTCTTAACATCACTTAACTTCTTATATATAGAAGCAATGACAAGCTAATATATGCACTCTTGCAATAGTTTCTTTTTGATACATATCTAAGTAAATTATGAAAAAAATAAAAGATAAAGTAGTTATTATATATAAAGTGGTAAATATCAATTTTGTTGGTATTTACCATTTAAATGACAAAGTGACCCAACTAGTGCTATTATAAATGTTTCATATGATCAGTGATTCAGTAACTATCCTTGTATTAATATTTTCTTTTTTTACCATTTATATGCTTATACTTGTGTACTTACGAAACCATTATTAAATAACTACTGATTTTTTAGTTTTATGTGAACCTGCATTGTGGTTAGGACTTACATGCAATTCAATTTCTACTCTTTACAGTAGAGATTAATTACTGCCAAAATGAAAGTGATTTAAAATTTAGTAAGAAAAAATGATATAGTTTCCTTATCTTTGGATTCTTCTTAGGCTATCCACAGACATGCTAATTTTTCCTGTCATTAACAGTGAGCAAGCTAGAAGAAATCTGACATGTGAGGTGTACAGATTCTGTTAGGAGCCTTGATATTTATCCACCCAAGCTTATCCATCATCTTTAATCATGCAAAAGGCAGAATTACTTAATCATTTCAGTTTATTGGAAAGAAAAAGAAAGATTTACATTAAAATGATGACATGCAAGAAAAAAAATGAATTGAAAATGGTTATGAGGAGAAGGTAATGCAGACACTAAAGCTCCATTGGTTTTGTGATGCTCATTTAAAGCAATGATCTAGTAAAACCAAGACATAAAAGCAATGATGATGTTAGCTGTTGGGGTATAACCATCTTGCCTTTGCATTCCAAGTCTGCATTCTTAGAAAAGTATATGGGGAAGATAAGATGAATAATTAAATGTTAAACCTAAATATCCACCCCTCCCCATTTTTATCCCAGATTGAATTATATTCTAATAATAATCTGATAAACAGGACATTGATCCCAAAATTTAAATTCAATAACTTGAAGATCTTTATACAAAACACTTGTTTTGATTTCAATAGCACAAAATAAGTCAAACCAATCAAACCAATCAGACTCCAAGAATTATCAAGCTCAGTGTATATACATTAAAGTAAGCTTATTTTTCTCAAGCAACATGTTTTTATTCTCAATATATCAGTATTCTTTACTCTTATAGACAATAGCATGTTCTATATAAGCAAAATCTCTTATGCACTCTTATATTGCAGGATGAGGTTATCTCAAAACAGTTACTTGGGATATTTTCACTGTTAGCCCATCCTTTATATTTTATGCTATTTGTTTCTAATTTTTCCAGTTGAAAAACAATAAGTAATTATTCTGAGAATGAGGAATTTTTAAAGGTTTGTGAAGATGTTAATAGACAATAATTTTTGAAGTCTTTTTTTAATATTGTATAAAACAAGGATATTTGAAACAATAGTCAGGTTTTTTCCAATATTTTTTTCTGAACTTAAAATACATACTGTCTTGTAAAAGTCTGAGTTAAAATATTTCTGAAAACAATCTACTTGAATAGAATGGTGCTTAAAATAATCAATTATGTTGAATAAGAATAGCAATTATACACAAGGGAACTAAAATTTAGAAAAACGTGTTTTTGATCCTTCTAGGAAAAAAAGATAACTGTGTTCATTCTTTTAACTTTGAATAAATAGTTGCTTAACACTTACTAGGGGACTTCCCCGGTGGCTTAGAGGGTAAAGCGTCTGCCTGCAATGAGGGAGATCAGGGTTTGATCCCTGCATTGGGAAGATCCCCCGGAGAAGGAAATGGCAACCTACTCCAGTATTCTTGTCTAGAAAATTCCATGGATGGAGGAGCCTGTTAGGCTACAATCCATGGGGTCGCAAAGAGTTGGACACGACTGAGCGACTTCACTTTCACTTTCTTTAACACCTACTATGTGCTAAGAACTGTGCTAGCTGTTATGTACAAAATTCCTGGTCTATATAATACTATATTGCATTTTTACCAACAGCATAAATTATTTAAGAATCCAAAAAAAAAGAGACAAATACTTCCTGTTCATTTAGAGACAAATACTTCCTGTTCATTTAGATATGAAATTGACCATATTTTTTACTAAACTTGAGTATCTTCTGAACATATACCCCAGTGTATTATTACCACTTAGTGATATTAAACTGATTCAATATTTCAGTATATTCAGAATTTAAATAGCATTCGTGAAGTTTATTTTTAATTTAAATGACACAATTTGAAGTGATTCAAGAATATAGTTTTTATATAAGATTGCATGATCAACAAAACATTTCATTGCAATTGAAAATAAAAATTAAAAGGTATAATTGAAAGATTGAAAAATTTTTGTTTAATTACAAAGATGATACAAAACTGCAGTAATTATTTTGAAAAGCATAAAATTTGTACAATTAGGTTTTAGAAAAGCATAATTTATAATATCTTCCTTAAAGACTGAAGCAAATTAAAAATCAACCCTTCCTCTGTTCATCTAAAGTATTTTTAAACTCTAAAATTTATGACTTTAAATCATAATCCATTTGAGGAGGTAAGGGAAATTCTGCTTTTCTTTTATTTCACTGATGACTTTGCTACTGGAAAATTCATAACTTCCCTTTACATTTTTTTAGCCAATCTTATCATTTACAAAATTTTACACAGTTATTTTTAAAATAAAATAAACAATAAACAAAAAACTCACAATATATCTAAATAACCTTTCATAGTCCTTCAGAATTTATGAAACAAATGAAGTTTTTAATTTTACTGATGTTAAAAATGTAGTTCTATCCAAAAATATATTTATATACATGTTATTGAGAATAGGCAATTTTATTACATATTAATTACATGAATGTATGTTTGCAGTGAATTTTGGACTTATTGCAAAATAGAAGCATGAAATGAAATGTGCAAATTTACATATTCTTACCTATATACAGATTAATACTGTGGACAATTTTTTGAAAATAAATTAATTTTTAGCAGAACGAAGTAAATTTATCTTGTTTCTAAAGATCTGTCTTAAGTGTATTTTAGTGTATTTTGTCAAAAATTTAAAAAAGACCATTATTTATGCTTGATAATGATGTAAAATTTAATTAAAATACAAATATCTGACCTATATTGCTATAATATTGCTTTTCAAAGACAGACAAAAAATTCAAGCTTAATTAATTTTTATACTGTTTTTGAACCATTATGTACTTAAACCTTCAAAAGAAAATTGTTCTTTAAATGCAGTTTTCCTGAAAGTATCATATATATTTAAATTACATGAAATTGTCTATTATTTTAAAATAGAAATGCAAACTTAGGCTAAAGGAAACAGAGGAATTGTAGTATGAAATACTACGAGAATGACAAACAGGGTTACTTCAGTTTTATAGCAATAGGTGGCACTGTTACCTAAATACTCTGATCTGAATTGAAGAACAGTGGAAATGGGTCGTCTCTGTATATAATTTCACATATATAAACAAATGAGAACACAGATGTAAACTTAAAAAATTCTAAGGATATTTTGTTGTCATTATTACTTAGTATTATTTTATGTATACAGCCAGCAATATGTCAAATAGTAGAAATGCAGATTAACATTTATGACAATAAATATGATTAAGAGGTAGACATTTAGTAGAATTCATAAAGATGTTGACTTTTTAATACATATAAAAATAAACCACTTAATATTCTTCTTTCAAAATTTTCCTCATAAGTTTCAAATCCTATGGAATTTAGTACTGGAAGTGTTCAGGTGTTCTAAAAACCAAGCAATCATTCAAAATGCTTAAGTAATACAATTTACTTCATACTGCCATGTTTCTTCTGGCATTGTTTTGTGTAGCAATGTAAATAAGGCTATCATGTGACACGTATATATGGTAAAAATAGTGTTTCTTGACAATATGTATCCCATTAGGCTGATAGGAGAAAAATGGAATCCTTTCACCACTGCCAACACAGTCATTGTTTACATCCGAAAGAGAAAAACAAAGGAATAAAGTATGCTATATTTGTGTTCACAGTGTTTATATGTGAGTGAGAATATCAGTAAAGATTGAGCCCTTACTAAAACACCCAGCACCTCTGTAAAAGCTGAATACACTGACCTGATGGTAAGCAGATTGCAATAAGACAATTTCTTCCTCTGGGCAGATGCAGCCTCTCACCAATGCAAGGCTGGCAAAGTTAGTGCCACCCCTAGGCCTCCTGCCACCCTGGCCACGTGGCCCAGCACAAGCCACAGTCGGAGCCAACATTCCAAATTAATTAGTGTTATACCTACTAATGACTGACATTCCTTCTCTCAGAATTCTCAGAAATGACGGCCAAACATACGATGGGATGGTCTTTATGCCTGTGTTGTTTTGTGCTTAAACAATTTCTACTATCTTAAGAGGGAACCACTGTACTGAGATAGACAGTGTGGTGCATGAGGCAAAATCCCTTCGGAAATGAAGGACTTACTTCCTTCTCAGCAGCAAATGACACCTGAACCAGGTCTTGGCTGCCCAGCCCCTAAGGAGCTGAACAGAAGTGTCTGACCCAAGTACATATTGGGTTTCTGGGGAGACCCACTCCTAATGAAAAACACAAGGGAAGCTTAGCCTTAACTTGAGACAACGCTTAAGGGTCTTCCTAGCTCCTGAACCTCCCCTATAAATGGTTGAAATCCTCATTGAGAATGTATCACATCTCAGCTTCTCTCTCCCACTTCTCAATCTTGCTTTCCTACTTTCCCTTTCCAGAGTTTTATTCCTCGGACATTTGCTGAAAACCTTCTTGCACACTAATCTTCATCTCCAAGCCCATTTCCTGGGAATCCAATTTGTGCCCAAAGCTAAGATCCAATATATACTAAACTAGAGTCAAGAGGATCTTGAAATGTTAAGTTCTCTCCTCTTTGCTGTATAGCCAGAAACTAGACCACAATGTGAGTAAAAAAATTCACAAATGAGTTTTTACTATGAAAATGATCTCAAAGTGTGAATAACTGGTTTAAGGGAAAAAAATAAAAACTTTTATATCAGCAAATAACACTGCTTAGTACTAGAATAACTGAACATTCAGTAAATGTTTGAATGGAAGTTAGAGCGGTTGAACAGTATAATTTTATCCATGTTTCAGTTCAGTTCAGTTGCTCAGTCGAGTCTGTGACCCCGTGAACCACAGCATGCCAGGCCTCCCTGTCCATCACCAACTCCCGGAGTCCACCCAAACCNACCAGAATTGAAAGAGACACATGTACCCCAGTGTTCATTGCAGCTCTGTTTATAATAGCCAGGACATGGAAGCAATCTTGATGTCCATCAGCAAATGAATGGATAAGAAACCTGTGGTACCTATACACAATGGAATATTACTCAGGCATTAAAAAGAATACATTTGAATCAGTTCTAATGAGGTGAATGAACCTGAAGCCTATTATACAGAGTGAAGCAAGACAGAAAGAAAAACACCAATACAATATACTAACCTGTATATATGGAATTTAGAAAGATGGTAATGATACAGGAAAAGAGACACAGATGTATAGAAAAATCTTTTGTACGCTGTGGGAGAGGGAGAGGGTGGGATGATTTGGAAGAGTGGCATTGAAACATGTATAATATCATACATGAAATAAATCGCTAGTCCAAGTTCGATGCAGGATGCAGGACGCTTGGGACTGGTGCAGAGGGATGACCCAGAGGGATGGTATGGGGAGGGAGGTGGGAGGGGGGTTCAGAATGGGGAACATGTGTACATAGGGAGAGGGTGGGATGATTTGGAAGAGTGGCATTGAAACATGTATAATATCATACATGAAATAAATCGCTAGTCCAAGTTCGATGCAGGATGCAGGACGCTTGGGACTGGTGCAGAGGGATGACCCAGAGGGATGGTATGGGGAGGGAGGTGGGAGGGGGGTTCAGAATGGGGAACATGTGTACACCTGTGGCAGATCCATGTTGATGTATGGCAAAACCAATACAATATTGTAAAGTAATTAGCCTGCAATTAAAATAAATTTATATTTAAAAAAGAAAAGAAAAAAGTAAACTCATTTCATTGCAATGTACAAATAAATATTGCATTTTTGAAATGTACTGCTCTTTAATTAGCCAAGAATATCAAGGATATGTGATATAGGTTGAGACTTTGAAAGTAAAACAGAGCATTTTTGAAGTGGTAACATTATGCCGAATTTATACTTTCTACATTTCTTAATAAATTTAATTGAAAATTAATTAGACCTTCAAGGAGGCTTATTATATTTGTTAACATAATACTTGTTTAGTACCAAATTAGTATAGTACTTATTTTTCTTGTGTGATTATATAATGAAATAAAAATAGTAAATATATTGTGAGAACTTTATACAATAAAGATGTATTTAGTACCTTACAGAGAAAATAATATAATCTTTTTTAATATTAAGAATTTTTACAAGTACTCATTCCATATTCATTCAATGAATAAAAAGTTAAAACAATAAGGAATCAAGTATTGTCATAATAATATAAATTTTGAAACCACAAGATGGAGCTGGAATTTCATTTTCTATAAAAAGTGAATGAAAATTGACTCAAATCATATTTTCAAACTATGTGAAATCTAGGCAATTAATATGATATTTAGAACGTGATATAAAGTTACATGTATTAAATAAGTATTCACAAACCTTCAGTAATGAAATTCTTATTGTTTAAAATATGACTCATTGTATCTGTAAAATCTATGAAATTACATTCATGGCAATTTATGTTTAATTTTTTATAAAAATATATCTACCTTATAAAATAAAAAGAAAATATATAATAAGTCAGGCAGTAAAGTGTTCATGGCAGTGACTGCTAATTTCTTTCCAAATAACAAAGTGATATTCATTTTGGAAAATTATTATTATTATTATTATTTTTGCTTATCATCATTCTTTTTAAAAAATATTTTTAATTGGAGCATAATTGCTTTCCACTGGAGTAGGAAATGGCCACCCATTCCAGTATTCTTGCCTGGAAAACTCCAACATCATGGACAGAGGAGCATGGCACGCTTCAGTCCATGCAGTTGCAAAGAGTCGGACACAACGGAGTCGGACACAACGGAGTGACTGAGCATGCACAATTACTTTACAATGTTGTGTTGGTTTCTACCACACAACAAAGTGAATCAGCCTGAAGTATACATATGTCCCCTCCCTCCTGAACCTCCCTCCCGAGCCTGCCTACTTCCCTACCCCAAAAAGCAAATTTTAATCACAATACTAGAGATGATTATTTATACACTCGTGTGTGTTTGTGTGTGTGTGTGTGTGTGTGTGTGTGTGTACACCTTTCTGGTGGCTCAGACGGTATAGAATCTGCCTGCAATGCAGGATACCTGGGTCCATTCTCTGGTTTGGGAAGATCCCCTGGAGAAGGGAATAATGAAACAGTCCAGTATTCTTGCCTAGAGAATTTCAAGGACAGAGGAGCCTGGTGGGGTATGTTCCATGGGGTCACACAGAGTTGGAGATGACTGAACATGTGTATATGCATACACATAAACACACAAACATGAATATGTATATATATGTTATATGTGTGTGTATAAATATATATGTTATATGTATATATAGATATATGCTCATTTATGTTTGACTTTGCAAAAGCAATATTTTTTAATATTCAATAATGTTCCTTTCATTGTATTATCTGTTTTCCTATTTTTTGTATTTGTATCCACTGAGACAAAATTCATTTTCTGCAGCTTTCACTAGGGAAATATTGTCTAGATTTTTGGTTTGACTACCATCCCTAGTAAGACGCTATAGTAGATTCATCTTAACCACAGCAAACCCTCAAAAACACTTCTAGAATAGCAATAGACTTTTTAGCAGTATATTAGCTATAAAATTGTTGGGCAATATTTTATTTATGGGTTTTTAACAAAACACTGAATGTAGATAGCCAGACAAGGAATCAAAATGATTTTTATTTAAATTTTTAAAATAATTTAAATTTAAAATTTAAATTACTATATTGAGCTGAGATTTTTTCCTCTTTTTAAATTAATATAATTTATTACTCAGCAGAAATATGCACTGACAGAGGGATTATACTTCATTGCCTAAGAGAATTTAACACTTTCGACATATGCCAGTAAACCTACTGTGATATGGGAATTTTAAAACTATATTCATATCAGTTTAAAAGTGGGTCAGAATTTCACCCTTACATATAAACTGCATATGCTATATCAAAAAAAGTTTAATATCATTGAATGAAGCTATGTATTCAGAAAATTTTATAAATACCCTTAAAGTAGTATAATCTATCTAATCAGCGCTTAGCACCACTCTAGAGCACTGAGAAAATTCTAGGACATTGCATGGCTCATATTTTTGTTTTAGTCCCTCCAGTGTTATCTCAGTTACATCCTTTTTACTAATAGTCTTTTTCAGTCTGATCTTCTAGAATAAAATTATTTCAACATAAAAAAGTCTAGAAAAAGAATACTTTTGAAGGGTAATTTTAAATACATTTATACAGTGAAACAGTTAGCATCTTAAGAAGACTCTCTGATAGAAACATCTCCTAAAAAGTTGAGGAGTGGGAATTCCCTGAGTCCAGTGTTTAAGACTAAGCATTTTCACTTGGTGGTCCAGCTTCAATATCTGGTTGGGGAACTGAAAAAAAAAAAAAAAAA
>SJYX01012979.1:373933-385693 GCA_006410675.1 Oreotragus oreotragus | reverse complement strand
CTGCAGCCCAGTACTTTAAAATGCATGCATTTTGAAGAAAGGCATCAAAAATCACTGCTCTGGGACAACCCAGAGGGATAGCGTGGGGACGGAGGTGGGAGGAGGCATAAGGATGTGAGGAACACATGAATATTTGTGGCTGATTCAAGTTGATTTATAGTATAAACCATCACAATATTGTAAACTATTATCCAGTTAGAATCAATAAATTAATTAAAAACATAAGATACATAAATTTTACCAAGAAAGGAGATCTGACAAGGGCGGTTATAACAGAGATAGTTTCTATATAGTTTCAACCTAAAATATATAAATCCATGCCAAAGGCTAATGATTCACCCTTCAAAGCTGGAATCTATATAAGAAGGAAAGAACTTCTAAGGTATCAAAAGAGATTAAGGAATCCTAGAATATTACAGATGATAGAGATTTCAAAGATAATGTCCTCTTAATTTATAAGTAGTTTCATTGCCCAAGATGTTTCTAATTAGTTAGCAGTGACTGAATGAAGTGCTATGTAGATTAATTCAGAGTTAACTATAAGGAGTTATTCAAATTATAAATAAATCTATTGTTTAAAAAAGTTGCTACATACATGCAGTATAGCTAACATTATCTAAAATCATAACCACATGAAAGATTTACCAAATATTAATACTGATATCACTTAGAGGCAAAGCTACAGAAAGTGTTAATTCTATATTTGTTACTCTTTCTACTTTGTTATTCTAGGGGTATAAGAACAATATGATATACATTTTGGTAATGTTAAAAGTAAACTGAGGTGTGTTGCAATTGTGCAGACTTTTTTTTTTTTTTTGAGCAAATATTGATGTGAACTGGACAGCATCAAATTAAAAGTAGTTAGGAGTGCTCCACAGACAGGATGTAAGGGCAAGGTTTTTATAAAAAACAAACAGAAACAAAAAAATCATGAAAACAAAGCAAATAAATTATTTAACTGATTGTGATATAAGCAACTGCTTTATTTTAGAGAGCCTAGTTGGCTATTTGTGATTGGTTACTCTTCCCTAGAGGCTCATATGGAAAAGAGTCAGTCTGTAGTGCAGGAGACCCGGGTTTGATCCCTGGTTTGGGAAGATCCCCTGGAGAAGGAAATGATAACCCATTACACTGTCTTGGCCTGGAAAATCCTATGGGCAGAGAAGCCTGGAAGCTACAGTGCATGGGATCACAAAGAGTCAGATACAACTGAGCAACTTCACTTCACTTCACTCAAGTTTCACTTTCTTAGATATGAGTACAACTGTAGCTAGATTTCGGGTTGCTTATATGGTCTACCAAGGCATGAGAATCAAATCAGTTTAGTGGTTTCCTTATTTTAATAATATTTAAATCTATCATTTTGGTCATCCTGTCATACATGGAAGGCTGGCCAATAAATCTGTATTAACATCATTCTCAGTTACCATCAGAGTTAGACTTTTCTTGGCATGTACTTCATAGATTATGGTGTCATGTCTGCGGAATAATTATTTTTGCTTTTCATGTCATTGTTATACTTGTTTGCTTCTCCAATTTTAATGAGAATGTATGATGTACATATATTCATAATGAGAATGTTTGATTACAAGGGTCTGATGTCAGACCTTTGAAAGAAGACAATGCACCAGGGAGACTAAAACGCCAGGGAGAATACAACACCAAAACTGAAATGTTAATATGTTCTTAGCTAGGGCTCTCATGAACCAAACCAAACTTGACATCAAACCAGTTAAAGAATATATTTGAAGAGGCATAGATTAAAAAAAAAAAAAAAAAAGGAGGCTTATTTGTTAATTTGTAATGCTTGAGTGTCTATAATACCAGAGTTGTTGATATAGGTACAGCAGGAAATAATTGCTATGCCAGAGTCTTCCTTCTTCAGGCAATAAATAATCCAAAGCAAATCTGTTGTTAAAAATCACCTTACTAGCTCAAAATAATCCTACACCAAAGAGGCACATTTGGAGTATTTTGTTATTTTTTATTTGTCCTCTTTTAAATTTCCCAAAGGAGTTTCATACTCAACAAGTCAAATTGTTATATCTCTCTATCTCTTTGAATCAGTTTCTCAGTCTTGAGAAGAGGTCAGTTCAAACAGTTGTGTTTCATTCCAGGAGGTTAGCTTCTAAAGTTAGGCCAGTATGGTATGAGAAATTATATTTTTGTCTTATTTAATGAGAGTCACTTCTATGGAAGTTATGGACAGATGTAAGAGTTGGACCCTAAAGAAGGCTGAAACCAAAGAACTCATGCTTTCAAACTGTGGTGTTAGAGAAGACTCTTGAGAGTCCCTTGGACTGCAAGATCAAACCAGTCAATTCTAAATGATATCAACTCTAAATATTCATTGGAAGGACTGAAGCTGATACCAAAGCTCCAAAACTTTGGCCACCTGATGCGATGAACCTACTCATAGGAAAAGACCCTGATGCTGAGAAAGATTGAAGGCAGGAGGAAAAGGGGATGATAGAGGATAAGATGGTTGGATGGCATCACTGACTCAATGGACATGAGTTTGAGCAAACCCTAGGAGACAGTGAAGGACAGGGAAGCCTGGCGTGCTGCAGTCCATTGTGTTCCAAAGAGTCAGAGAAGACTTAGTGACCAAACAACAAAAAAACTTCTATGGAAACAAGCAAATTAAAAAAAAAAAAAAGTTAATGGCTGAAGTAGACTGCAAATCAGCCTCTGAGTCAACATGACAGCCAAATTGAGATTTCTACTTCAAACTTGTGATATTGGGCTTGAACATCTTCTGTAGTTTAAATAACTCTGATTATGTCACTGGGTATTCTTGCAGACTTTCTGAATAACCAAAAAAGCAATAAACACAAAGACTGTCCATGCAAAAAGATGGTCCACATGCAATGACAGTACACACATGTGCCATTCTAGTGATTTCTCTGACATTTATATCAATTCTTCTAGTTTCATTTTGCAGGGCTTTGAGAAAAGGACGGTTATTTTATTCTTTTTTTCTTAGTGATTTTAAGTCAGACTGTTGGAAGAGAACTGGAAATGTTCATTTGGAGAGTTGTCATCAGATATTAGAGAAAATTGGAAGAATTTAGAAACCAGTCCAGTTTATAGGTAGATAACAAAACTGCAAACACAATAAACAGAGGTAGAATCTCCACAAGGCTATATTATAATTTTCTATCAGAATACAATTTTTATGGATACAATTACCCTGATTTCTAACAAAGATAATCACAGTTAGACTAATTTATTTGCTAAATAAGTCGTTGTGGTTTTATGTATATTCTCAAATATGTTGTTAAAGTTAAAACTTAGTGATACCTAAGGGGTTTTATTAGCTTCATAAAATTTACCATAATTTCTTAAACTCTTTGGTAATAAAGAATTTCAAATTAGATTTTTAAAAACTCTATAGGCTAAGAAGTCAAGTAAAGAACTTGCCCAAGTGCATTCTGTGACAAGGATAATAATTTTTATTGAACTATGCAAACTTCTTTATTGTCATGAAAAATAAAAAATACTCAATAAGAGTTTCTGAATTGTGTCAGAATCAGGACGAGAGAAACAAATCAATATTTTATTTTTGTTTACAAAGTTATATTTACCAATATGAATCGAACAGTTTCACCATTATTGTTCATAAAATTATCACCTACTTCAATGGTACAATCTGAAACTAACCAGAAACTTATACTTATCTGTTGTTTTCATGAATTTCTTTGAAGAGGAAGCAATTTTGGAAAAAGTTCAGATAAAACAATAACTCTGCATAAATATCAAAATCTGGTCATGATTAAAGGCCTCATGAGAGTTCACTACAACATAATCAGCAAGCAAATTGCATTATTTTGTTTCAAAGATTTTAAGATAATAACTATAATTTTGAGTAGTAACATTATGCCAGGACATATCAGATTTCTAGAATTTTAAATAATTTCAGGAGTAAGTTACATAAATGATATATATCCAAACAACTAGAACGTAAAGAAAGGCTAGCTTCCTTTTTTATTTTATAACATTTCCATTAATTTAATATATATTCAGTTCAGTTCAGTTCAGTTGCTCAGTCATGTCTGACTCTTTGTGACCCCATGAATCGCAGCTCTCCAGGCCTCCATGTCCGTCAACAACTTCCAGAGTTCACTCAAACTCATGTCCATCGAGTCGGTGATGCCATCCAGCCATCTCATCCTCTGTAGTCCCCTTCTCCTCCTGCCCTCAATCCCTCCCAGCATCAGAGTCTTTTTCAATGAGTCAACTCTTTTCATGAGGTGGCCAAAGTATTGGAGTTTCAGCTTTAGTGTCAGTCCTTCCAAAGAACACCCAGGACTGATCTCCTTAAATAAGCCTAATTAGTTAAACATCTCTTGTAAAAGGAGGAAAAACAAGAAAAATTTTGAGATGTCCTAGGCAATTGCACCCCACTCCAGTACTCTTGCTTGGAAAATCCCATGGATGGAGGAGCCTGGCATACTGCAGTCCATGGGATCACTGAGAGTCGGGCATGACTGAGAGACTTTACTTTCCCTTTTCACTTTCATTCATTGGAGAAGGAAATGGCAACCCATTCCAGTATTCTTGCCTGGAGAATCTCAGGGACAGAGGAACCTGGTAGGCTGCTATCTATGGGGTTGCACAGAGTCAGACATGACTGAAGTGACTTAGCAGCAGCAGCAGCAGGGTCCAACTAAAAATTAGTTTTAGGTCAAAGGTCCTCATTTAGAATATGATTACAGAAAATGTACTAAATGTATAAATCAAAAATTTTAAACATTTGATTGAATATGAACTTTGTTACCTGTTCAAGCAAGTTAAAAAGACAACACAAACCAGAAAGTTTCATAGTTATAAAACAACTTACATCCTGCAAAAACTCTTAGCTGTTCTAATAGTGAAGACTTAGTTCTCCAGGTTATCAAAGACATGATAAAGACAAAATAAGCACTGGAAATTACTTCAGTAAGTCACAAAATCTTTGTTTTCTAGATAGACTGCCCAGTGGAAAAAGGAAAAAAAAAAAAAAAAAAAAAACTTTTGTACTCTGTTATTAGGTGATGATCAATAGTCTAATATATTGTATCCTTTTAACAAATGAAAGAAAATTCAATTTTCTTTTCCATACTATTGTTATTATAGCTTATTTATCAATAATGTATAATAAAGTTCGTTCAACATACTACTGGAGTTCTAGCCAGAGTAATCAGGCAAGAAAATAAATCAAAGTTTTCCAAATTGGAAATTGAATTCACTCAGTCATGTCTGACTCTTTGTGACCCCATGGATATATCGCCTGTCAGGTCCCTCTGTCCATGGAATTTTTCAGACAAGGATACTGAAATGGGTTGCCATTTCCTTCTCTAGGGGATCTTCTTGACCCAGGGATTGAACTCAGGTCTCCTGCACTTCAGGCAGAGTCTTTACTCTCTGAACCCCTAGGGAAGCCCTATCCAAACTGGAAATGCAGAAGTAAAATTGCCTCTGTAGACAATGTGATCTTATACACAGAAAATCTTAAATATTTTATCAAAAAAAACTGTTATATTAATCAATGAATTAGGAAAATTGCAAGATACAAAATAAGTATACAATAATTTATTGCATTGTCACACTAACAATACACTACTGGAAAGTGAAATTAAGGGAAAAAATCCCAATGATAGTAGCATCAAAAAGAATAATATACTTAGGAGTAAATTTAATCAGAGCTGAAAAATCTGTATACTGACAACTATAAAACATTGATAAAATAAACTGAAGAATACACAAGTACAGGAAACATAACCTGTGTTCATGCATTAGCAGGGTCAATACTGTTAAAATATCTATACTAGCCAAAATGATCCACAAATACAATGCAATTCCTATCAAAGTTATAATGGTGTTTTTCACAAAAGGAAAAATAAATATCAAATTGCTATATGGAACTTGAAAGACTCACTGAGCAAAAAATTCTGAGAAAGGAAAACAAAGCCAGAGGCACCTTACTTCCTGATTTCAAAATATATAACAAAACTATAGCAATCCAAATAGGATGGCATTGGCATAAAAATCGACACAATATCAATGAAACAAAAGAGAAAGTCCAGAAACAAACACACATGCATATGGTAAATAAATTTATGACCAAAAAGTAAAACATATACAATGGGAAAAGAACAGTCTCTTCAATTAATTGAAAAATTTGACAGGAACATAAAAAAGAATGAAACTAGACCTCTGTCTTACACCATACCCCCCAAAACATTCAACAGTGGATTAAATTCTTAAATGTAAAACCTGAAAACATAAACTCATCGAGGAAAACACAGGAGGTGCTCTCCTTGACATCAGTCTTGGCAATAATTTTTTTTGGTTTGACATTAAAAATAAATAAATTTATATTAAAAAATGTGAAAAAAAATAAAAATAAAAATAAAGGCAACAAAGGCAAAAATGAAAAGTGGGATGACATCAAACAAAAAAGTTTCTGCACAACAAAAGAAGAGGTCATCAAATTTAAGGCAACACACAGAATAGAATAAAATGATATACAAAGTATACATACAATTCAACAGAATAATAAAAAATAACCCAATTGAAAAGTGGGCAAAGCAGCTGAATAGATATTTTCTAAAGAAGACAAAAAGATGTCTGATAGCTAACATGAAAAAGGTTTCCAATAGTTTACTAAGGTTTTCAAAGGTTTACTAATCATTAGGGAGATGCAAATGAGAACAGCAATAAGCTATCACCTCATACCTGTTAGAATCAGTTCAGTTCAGTCGCTCAGTCNTTTGGCATTGCCTTTCTTTGAGATTGGAATGGAAACTGACCTTTTCTAGTCCTGTGGCCATTGCTGAGTTTTCCAAATTTGCTGGCATATAGAGTGCAGTACTTTCACAGCATCATCTTTTAAGATTATGGCATATTATTCACATTAGGCTCTAGGGAGGGACACAAAGTTAACGAAGACGTTGCCTCTACTCTCAAAAAGTTACTGAATCCACAGCTTTTCCACTCTGTTCACAACCCACATTCATTTCTGCCTTGTTATTTAAGGAGATTCAGACATCTATTGTGTCGAGCAAACAATTTTCCAAGCATACAACACTTTTCAAGTGATGTAAACCAAGTCATATTGAGTAATTTGAATTTTTTTAATTAAAAAATGTATACTTAAAAAACAGTCATTCTTATTCCTTTATCAGGTCAAATACATTTCAGTTGAATGTCATGTTTATATATTAAAATTTATTTTAAAAAGAATACACTTGAAAGTGTTATTATAAATGATTTTCACAGTGGCCATAAGTAATTAATATTTTTTAGAGCTATAAATGATCTTATTTATTTATATAATTATGCAGTCATAAAAATAGATGATCTGTCACTGCCTTCAGCCTCTTCCACTGCATCATTCTCCCTTTGGCAAGATAGAAGTAGAGTCTAAAAATGAGTTTCAGTACAACTTGAGGGAGTTACCATTCAGAATTGACATTGGGCCCTCTTTCCTCTCCAAATCTAGTCAAATTATATCACTTTGTAGTAGAAGGTGCTAAATTGAGATTTAGAAAAATGAAAACCCTTGCCTAGAAAACAAACAAACAAACAAACTGGTTTTGGTGTCCTGATCTTCCAATCTGTTTCCTTCCTTTACCTCCCTTTGTACAAGTATTTGTGCTGCTGTGCTATCAGAGCACTGCATTACCAAAATTCTTTCTAAATGAAAATGATTATTTTTATAGATTAATTTGTGTTGTACTATGCTCCTAGCTATATATTGTTGAAGCCAAATTGTCTGGCTTCAGCATCATTGTATTCCATATTGTGCTAACTAATCATATAGAATCTATAACAAAGTTCAAGTGGATAAATTGAGATAGTTTTTTTTTCTAATTTCTTGTAATAGTAAGCCAGTTATTAACAGCCAGTAGCCAATTTCAAGTTTTTACCAAATGTTGGCAAAGGTATTATTAAACTTTCCCATGTTTTAAATTCAGGAAACAGATAAAGTATTAGCGTTATGTTATATGTCTGAGAGTGTCTTACCTCTTAAATTATAAAGCATAACTATCTTTTTGGATAGTGAAAGTAATGTATAAGAATGGGCCTTGACCTCCAGTTCATCTTGCCACATTTTGCAGTGGAATAAGTCTGGTGGAAATGCCAGTTTCTACTGTGCTTTCATTCAGGTCATGAGTTT
Organism: Oreotragus oreotragus; assembly: GCA_006410675.1. NCBI lineage: Eukaryota > Metazoa > Chordata > Mammalia > Artiodactyla > Bovidae > Oreotragus > Oreotragus oreotragus. The sequence goes on along the minus strand of SJYX01012979.1, from coordinate 377,526 downwards.
ATTTCATGGAGGAGTGATACTTGGCAAAGTAAAACAAAGCAAAAAACCCCCAAAAGGCTCCAATTTTTCCCAGTCACTGCAAGTGGAAACTTTAATAGTCTATAAATTAGTGCAATGGATACAATGTAATATGAAAAAGGCTATTACATATTTCATACATATAATATGAAAAAGGATAGTCCAATGATAACCAAAAACACAGAGCAAATCAATGCCTTAAGAGGCAGACTTTGAAAATAATAATAACACTCTACAATTGATGTTTTTAAGTGCAGGCACACATTTAAGTGCTTTATAGGCACTTTTCCATGCCAAATATGTTCTGTGATTATTAGTATTCATAGCTGGAAGATAAGATACCAAGAACAGAGAAGTCAAGTGCCTTATCAATAAACCCAGTACTGGGAGAGATGAGTTCAAATATCCATGAGGTCTAACTTCCAAACTGGGGCTCTGTGACATTGTACGATGGCTGCCTCCTGGGAATTATAAATCAGTATTAATAATGAATATGTCAAAATTATTTACATGAGGGAATTTTATTTATTCCTTTAAAAAGTAACAAAGTCGTCTAAAACAAATCTACAAAGACATGTTTGCTAAGTCACAGCAGTGAGAGCAGCAGCTGGGAAATTCTGTGATTAGACACCAGAGCTGTACCAAACCCGGAAATGACACGCAGAGGCTGCAGGTGTGTGCACACAGGTTTGTCTGTGGGGAGTGGGTATGTTAGAATCTGAGACGAAGTGATCAGATTGATGACATGAGAACTTTTGCAATGACTTCCCTAGTATGTTATTTAACTTTAGTCATGAAGATATATATGTATATAAACCTGTACATGGGCTTTCCTGGTGGCTCAGCCAGTAGAGAATCCACCTGCAATGCAAGGGACTGCCTGTCATGCAGCAGACTGAGGTTTGATCCCTGGGTTGGAAAGATCTGCTGGAGAAGGAAATGGCTACCTACTCCAATATTCTTGCCTGGGAAATCCCATGAATAGAAAAGCCTGATGGGCTACAGTCCATAAGGTCGCAAAGCAAGGACGCAATTCAGTGACTAAACCACCATTACATATCTATACATACATGTAAACATAATAGGTCTGTATATAAAGGCACCTGCATATTCATGAGTAGATGTAAACAAACATACAGAATCCTGGTACATGTTATTTTGCAGAATTTTAACAGGAAACATTGATTTAATGTTCTTTTTATCCCAAATGTGTTTTAATCACAAGGTAAGACAAGCTTATCTCAAAAGATTGTGTCAGTGCAAATAATTTCTCAAGAAATGCTTTCCTTTAGTTTTTTTTAAGGACTGTATTTAAAAGAACTAGGGAATTTTGATCACCTGTTGACTTGGACAAAATTCTACTGAAGCAAGGGCTGAGGCATTTGTTTGTATGCATGGTGTGGTTTAGATTTCCTGTATACATACATAATGAAGACAACCTTTGAAAAATTTGGTTCTAAATGTCAGGAACCAAAAAGAACTCTATCATGTGTGTTATTAATATGTTTCACTATCTAAAAGAATATTCCATCATGTAGTAGGAATGTCACATTACCATAATTTTCTTATATCAAATGCATGCATTTAGCAAGTACATTATGATAGTGTCTGCCTTGAAAGAAGAAAATCCGTTTTGTACTGAGCTTCATGATGTACTGATGCTGAACTGTCCAATCTACTTTAAAAATAGATGAATATTTTAGAAGTAATTTTGTACCCTTGGTTTAGCATTTCGATACATTTAAATAAACTGGCTTTGTTTCCAAGGAGTAGAAAGTAAAACAGAGTTTGGAAGAATCTTGTTAATAGGATCAATGCAGATACTATGTTAAGTGGACAAAGGTATACCTTTTTGTTTTTACTACTTGTCAAAATGTGTATTTTGTCCAAATTGTCAAATAGATACCAGATTTTTGTTTAATTTTAGGTTCTGTAGTAGAGTAATCATTGTATGATCTTTTTCTTAAGTTTGTAAATAAAATATAAGGATCTTTTTGAGATTCAAACATAACAGAAAATCGAATATTTGTAAGTCAAAGAAAGTAAAATCAGCTAATTTATACTAGATAATTATAAAGTTTTAAAGTTGAATTAAAAAAATTAGAAACCCATTTAAGATATGAATGTAAACTATAAGTAGAATATATAAATTTAGCAATATTCCACTCTTTGGGGTTTTCAATTTTCATATGTTTCAAAGTAACATATCAGAGGATAACAATGCCATTACTACCCTATGACATATTTATAAAAATACAGCTGTTCTTTGGGAATGATATAACATTTATTTCAATAACATACTCTACAGGTACGGTTACAATATTAGTTCTACTGCCTCACATCTGCAAGTATATATTGGCTGTTTAAATTAGATAAATAATTATATTTTCACTGCGTTCAGTTGCTTAGTTATGTCCAGCTTTTTGTGTCCTCGTGGCCCATAGACCTCCAAGCTCCTCTGTCCATGGGGTTTTCCAGGCAAAACTATTGGAGCAAGTTGCCATTTCCTACTCCAAGGAATCTTCCCAAATCAGGGACTCAACTAGCTTCTCGTATGTCTCCTGCATTGGCAGGCAGACTCTTTACCACTACTGCCAACTGGAAAGCCCATATTTTCATTAGAAGCCCTACTTTCCAGCTAGAATGCAAAGTTATTGCACTAAATACAAAATTGTAGTAGATGCTGTAATAAATCATATGGGATTTGAGGTCACAGTCTGTAGTCTAGCACAGATCAGGATTTTGTTCAAAGTGAAAGTGAAAATCTCTCAGTTGTGTCTAACTCTTTGCGACCCCATGGACTGTAGTGCATGGAATTCTCCAGGTCAGAAAACTGGATGGAGTAGGTAGCCTTTCACTTCTCCAGGGGATCNCAGATCAGGATTTTGTTCAAAGTGAAAGTGAAAATCTCTCAGTTGTGTCTAACTCTTTGCGACCCCATGGACTGTAGTGCATGGAATTCTCCAGGTCAGAAAACTGGATGGAGTAGGTAGCCTTTCACTTCTCCAGGGGATCTGCCCAACCCAGGGATTGAACCCAGATCTCCCAGGTAGATTCTTTACCAGCTAAGCCACAAGGGAAGCCTGAGAATACTGGAGTGGGTAGCCTATCCGTTCTCCAGGGGGTCTTCCAGACCCAGGAATCAAACTGGGGTCTTCTCCAATGCAGGTGGATTATTTACCAATTGGGCCATCAAAGAGGCCATCTATGATAGACTGTTTTCAGAGCTTTGTTTTCACATTGCTGCATGATCATCAAGGAACTCATATTAAGTATTACTCTGCACTTATCGTGACACTAGTTGGCATATCTCTCTACACTTCCTTTCCTTTGAGTTTACAGCATGTCATATTGTACTTTTAAATAGTCTGTCTCTTTCGACTCTACCAACTATGCACCGTACAAACTATGCACCTTAAGAGAGTTTAACTCTCTTAAACTCCAGAGTTCATTTGTAAATTTGATGCATATGTATAACTAAATATACATATTCTAAAAGACAGAATTCATATTTTCCTCTAAAATGGCTTTCCAAAGCTGGCATCTAAAGAACTCTATCATCTTCACAACTCAAT
>SJYX01012979.1:275234-365296 GCA_006410675.1 Oreotragus oreotragus | reverse complement strand
ACTCATTGGAAAAGACTTAAGCAGGGAGGGATTGGGGGCAGGAGGAGAAGGGGACGACAGAGGATGAGATGGCTGGATGGCATTACTGACTCGATGGATGTGAGTCTGAGTGAACTCTGGAAGTTGGTAATGGACAGGGAGGCCTGGTGTGCTGCGATTCATGGGTTGCAAAGAGTCGGACACGACTGAGTGACTGAACTGAACTAAAATAAATTAAGACAAACAAACAAACAACATAGGCATGGAAGATGGGACCCTGCCTCTCTGCATGCAATGCTCTCAAACAGTGGGTAATCCCAGAATACCAAGACCATGAGCTTCTCTTCATTTCCTTGGCAATTGCTATGCTTTGTCACCAATTCCCAAGACTTAGAAAAATAGGGAAGAGTCACACAGAGGACGCTAGACCTCCTGTCCATTTTTGTTAAGTTCTAACAGTACTGAGTATTCAATCTCGTTTTCAGTGACTCTCTGCCCAACATCACTTTTCCTGCTTATCTGATGACCATCTGTACTATGCCTTTATTGGAAACCACTCTCCTCCTGAAATCCAATTCCACATCTCCAAATTTCTAATCTAGCTTGTATTCCCACTGCACTGGGTTTCAGATCATTTGGGAGAGTCTTTTTTTAACTCACTGATTGCTTCAATAGCTAAGATTAATTGAATGTTTTATATGTATTGGGCTCTAGGCACAGCATTAGCTCATGGTTTTCCCCTCACACTAAACTGGAAAATTCCCAATTCTGAATCAGTCCAAATATCTGTCTTTTCCACATCTGCACCCAGCCTGTTTAGCCCTGTTGAGGGAAATAACACAATAGTGCAAGTTGTTGTCACTTGTATTCATGTGGAACACTGCTGAAAAAAATTCATCTCTTAACCTCCATAACAACTGTTTCAAATACCTTCTTTTTTTTTTTTTTTTTTCCAAGCTGAGTATTCTTCCTTTGATTCTTAGAAAAAAAAAATTGAATTCCATTCAACTTTTCAGATAAACTGGAAACTATAAGATAGGACCTCCCTCACTTTTCTTCATAAAAATATACAAAATGTTGGCCTCTGCACCATCCTTTCTCTGTTTCCTCCAGGTGTGATAGAAAAGGAGTTCATTCTCCCACGTAGGGGCAGTCCTTCCCGCTACATTCTCATGCTTATGGAAGGTCACCACTCGCCCATCATGATCTCTCTTCTCTCATTCTGGCTCCTCCTCATTTTACTCTCCCTGAAGTTCTCTACAACCTCTCCCACACCCTCATCACACACAAACCTCCAGGTGTGATAGAAAAGGAGTTCATTCTCCCACGTAGGGGCAGTCCTTCCCGCTACATTCTCATGCTTATGGAAGGTCACCACTCGCCCATCATGATCTCTCTTCTCTCATTCTGGCTCCTCCTCATTTTACTCTCCCTGAAGTTCTCTACAACCTCTCCCACACCCTCATCACACACAACTGAAATGGCCTTTCTGGATCTGCTCTCATCCACTCAGCTGCGTGTTACCCCTCCTTGAAAGTCCTATTTCTCACAGTTTTATACACTCATTTGCCATTTTTTTTTCTCCTAGGATCTCAGTCTTTTGCCTCAAACCTACCACTTTCTGTAAGATTACCATTGTCCTTACTATATCTAAATTTAATATGTTAACAACTATTGTATTACCTCTAAATTACACTTTAAAATATATTGATTATTAAGAAATATATGTGAAAAATAATGCCCAAGACTGATTTCCTGTAAAAGAATGTGATCTTTTACAAAATTCCATGGAAACTGGCTACATCCCCATGCTTAAGGCAATCGAACTTCACCAACCTTAAGGTTAGGACCACGGCTCCTTAATTTTGCCGGAGAAGTTGCTGCTTCTCTAAGCAAGAATGCTGATGTGGCAAATTTGGCAACCAGTTTGCTATATCATTTTTAGACTTCCCTGGTGGCCCAGATGGTAAAGAGTACTCCTACCAATGCAGGAGATCCAGGTACGATTTCTGGATTCGGAAAATACCTTGGAGAAGGGAATGACAACCCACTCCAGTAATCTTGTCTGGACAATCCCATGGACAGAGGAGCCTGGCAGGCTACAATCCATGGGGTCGCAGAGAGTCAGACACGACTGAGCAACTTACACTTTGCAATGTCATTTAACTGCAATGGCGAGACTTGAACCCTAACCTGCAATAAGGCCAAAGAGGGACCAGTGGTACTCTTATTGCAATTAGCTTCTGAGCTAGTGCTGGATTAAAGATTCTGCCACAGCACATTTCTCTTCTATCCCGGCCCATGAGTGACCAGGTAAGGGAGTTTGGCTTCCCTACACCGGCAGCTTGGAGAAGGCAATGGCATCCCACTCCAGTACTCTTGCCTGGAAACTCCCATGGACAGAGGAGCCTGGTAGGCTGCAGTCCATGGGGTTGCTGAGTCAGACACGACTGAGCGACTTCACTTTCACTTTTCACTTTCATGCATTGGAGAAGGAAATGGCAACCCACTCCAGTGTTCTTGCCTGTAGAATCCCAGGGATGGCGGAGCCCAATGGATTGCCGTCTGTGGGGTCGCACAGAGTCGGACACGACTGAAGCGACTTAGCAGCACACTGGCAGCTAAAAAGTCTCACATCTCAGGTGTTAGGGTACCTCACTGGAGTCTGATGGAGACCTTTGATGGAACTCTGTTCAGTGTAATACACATGGGAATTGGGAAACTACTTACCTGCTAGTTTTCTGTTCTTGGCAGTTCTCTCCATTGACTGTTGTTCCAGCAGGAAGAGAGTATGTGTTGCATGGTTATTTGACTTCACTTGCATGACAATTTATAGACATTTTCCTTTAAAATTTAAATACAATAAAATTTATGTCATAAAAATGTAATATTTTCCTTCTTTCCAGATCCCACTCACTGTCCCTGTAATAAACACTACTAACTCACTAGCTAATTAGTATATATAGATTCAAAGTTTTTCTATGGAGGTAAAATATACAAATATAATGAATATATAGGTACAAGGAGATAAAGATTGAAAAAATAAATGAGAATATTTGTTGAGAAGTACATGCAGTTATTTAATTGATTATTCTGCAACTTGCCTTTTTCACTTGATGTATTATTTGGAGCTTTTTCTCTGCTAGTATTCATAGCTCTGCCTTTCTTTCTAACAGAAGCTTATTATCCATAGCATAGAGAAATCGTAGTTAGTTTAGCCCTTCTTATATTGATGGACATTTCAGTGCATTCCAGGTTATCATTATTATAAATAAAACCACAATGGACATCTTTATAAATCCTACTTTATGAGCATTTGTGATTATTTTTTAAGGTATTTAAGTTGTAAGAAATAATTACTTAAAAACTAGTATTCTGATGCTGGGTTTGGTGTAAACACAGGGTAACACCGCGGAGAAGCATATGAAAGTGGGAAATTTCACAGATCCTTGAAGGAGGCACAGCTTGCCATTCAGAGGGCCACTAGGAGGCGCTGTGGGGAGTGAGCTCATGTACTAAGGCGCAGAGCTGAGAGAGAGTGAGGACCTATGGGCAAGTGTCTTTGTTAAGGGTCACACAGGAGCGCACAGTCAAAGACATGAGAGGGTTTCATTGGTGTTTTTCATGTCACTTGGTCATAGTCAGCATAGGATAAGCAGGGGAACGTGACAGGACCATCATTGCTACACGGTATGCAAAGTTGCATGGATAGGACGCTTACCATCTGTTTATAAGGGTGTTGAGGCATCAGGAAAATATGAAGGCTTTTTTTTTTTTTTTGCGGTTGCGGGGGTGCTTTCTGTGCTGCTTGTGAGCTCTTAATTTCCTGAGCAAGGATTGAACTTGGGGCCTCAGCAGTGAGAGCACCGAGTTCTAAGCTCAGTCATGTCCAACTCTTTCCAACCCCATGGACTGCAGCCCTCCAGGCTTCTCTCTCTATGGAATTTCTCAAACAAGAATATTGGAGTGGGTTGCCATTTCCTTTACAGGGGGATCTTCCCTTTCCAGGGATCGAACTCACATCTCAGGCATCTCCTGCATTAGCAGGCAAATTATTTACCACTGCACAATGGACTGCCAGGGAATTTCCAGGAAAATATGAAGTTTAAAAAGTATACAACACAGTATATAAAAGAACATAAGTTCCATGAAGGCAGACACCTTTCATTCTTTGTTAACTGCTCTATCCTCAGTGCCTAGAACAGTGTCCATAGCTAGTAAGTAGATGCTCAATAAATGTCTGTTAAGTGAAAGAACAAAATGATTTGTGTATTTCTGATTTATATCTACCAAACATAGAACTGGCAAGACTGCTATTTGTCTCCAAATCTCCTTTCTCCCCATCTTACAAAGTAATTGAAACCTAGGCTTTTAGCTAGATAGATGACTGCTTGCAATTAAGATCCTCTTTCCAATCTGTCTTGAAATGAGGTATAGCATCTGATGTGGACGTAGCACTGTGGGTAGCTTCCGAGTCACGCTCTCTTATTTCCTTTTTTCTCTCCTGATGAATAAAACGTGGATAGCGAGTGAGCTATCCTGAATCACACGGATTAAAGACATCTCTAAGGCGAGCAGAGCAACAGGTAGGAGGGGAACAGGAACTGACCCTGTGGAGGTGCCGTGCCAGTCTTGGATTCTTTACCTCAGGATGCTTACATGAGACATAAAGCAACCTCTTTTTAATTTAAACCAAAATTATCTTTGGTGTCTGACAGAACAGCCAAACTCATATTCTAACTCTTTTGGACCAATACTGTCATTTTAAAACATATTTAAAATTGCAGCTAGTATAGTCTATGGGGTCATAAAGAGTCGGACACAACTTAGTGACTATGCACACACACACATACACAAATATATAATCCAGAATCTTTAGAAAACTTTAATTTTATTTAGTGTGTACTTTCTGGCATCTTCTTTTCTATTTTACTGTATTGTAATTCATTGCATTATATTTCTTTCTTATTCAGTTTTTTTTTTTTCTATTCTATTCTGTCTAGCTTTCTTCCATTCTTTCCATCCTATCAAGACAAGTAATATTGGACACTACCAACTAAATCAATGTCATGACTCACTACTGGGTTATAACCAATAGTCTAAGGACCAGTGTCAAAATAAGATAAAAACGATTTACTTGTGTGATGTATCCTACAAAAAAGTTCTCCCCGTCCTTCACCTTTGCTTAGACAGAATACTAAGAATCTTTTAGAAGTAACAACCTTTCAATTGTTACTGTTTCTCATACATTGAGTTCATCAGCAGTTTATGGTGATTTCAATTCTGATTCACTTTTTGTTTAATTTTTCCTGATATTCTAGACAATATACTGCATGCCTTATGTTAATAGGGTTTGTTCTAGTTGAATAAGAAATCATTTCCCTCAAAGACCTATAATCTATTAGAACAGACAAACGTGTAAAAAGGTAAATTAAAATAGAATGTAATTATTACTATTGTAGCTCAGACACAGTGGTCATGAGATGAAACAGTAATATCTCATGTGTTTGTAGCAAAAGGAAATGTTGATAGTAAAACATCAATACAGAAGCAAATCTGGTAAGATCTTAATTTGTACTCAGACATTTTTCACCTCTACTAAATAGCTTGAAGAATACCTCTGAATTTGGAGACTGAAAAAAATTCTGCATTTGAGTTAAACCCAAATTCTTGCTTCTTTTCTGGTACACAAAGGGTAAATCTAAATATGGAAAACAGTGTAAACACTGTATACATGGAAGACTCTGTGATAACATTGTAGAGCTGAAGTTTTGGTAGTGATATTGCCCATGTTTACGGAGACATTACAATGAAAAAACATATAGCTTTAATACTCAAATCCCTTTGTCACTTCCAATATCTTTGACATTTAAAGTGACTGTTTATCACATTTTCCCCAAACTAAAATCTTAGAAATGCACTTACTTGTCTATTTTGTATTAACCTGACTTTACTTGCTAGAATTTCCTTATCTTAAAAGTGACAGAAATGTGCCCGTGTAACAACAGTCTTAGAGGTAAGACAGAGTTCACACACACCAAGACTATTTCTTATTTTGGTGGAGAGTGCTGTGGACATCTGATGCCAATCTAAGATCCAGAGTTGAAGATTAGAGTAAGAATTCAGATGAGCTCAAGCTAAATAAATAAATAAAGATATTTTCGGTGTTGTGAAGAGAAAAGGGAAGGGAGAAAGTGTAAAACTCTGAATTTCTCTTTGTTTCATATTAATCACAGTTCCTTTTAGTATGTATCCTCTTGGAAATGGAACCACAGCACATCTGGAATATCTTTCCCAGGATGGCCGAGGACAGGCTATTTAACTAGTGGCCAAGAACAACCTGATGTTCTCAACTACAAATTGAAAGTGAAGGTTACTTTCTGGTAGACTTTATCTTAAAGCAGTAAAACGGGTAACTGCAGCTACAACTGAAGGTATTGATTTTGTAATTTCAGCAAATTAAGAACAAGACAGAAAACCTATTAAACCTTTCCACTGATTGCCAGGGTACTTTTTGGTGATTCTGAGTTTGACATTAAAATTACATACACCTGTCTCTTTAAAGTAAATCATATACATTATATAGAAGATTAATGGCATTTTGATGCTTGTATAGTTTTGCATTTTAAATGTGAAACTTCCAAAGCTTGATACATGAATGTCAAACAACATACCCAATTTTCACAAATTAGGGTTAAATTTAGATGCATGTTTATCATGTTTTAACAAATTAAATTTTTCTTAGGCCAGAAGATTTTTGGTTAAAACAGAGAAATAAGCTCTGATAATAATATTACCTCTCAGAACATTATGAGTAATGGCTATATAAAAATATTTTACAAAGAATACTGAAAAAGTAATCAAATTGTATTTTTTGTGTAAAAGACTAAAATAAGCTATTTTAGTATGTAACACATCAAATTTTTAAATATGTAATTTTAAAATTCCTTAAGTGAATACATTAAAATTACATTAATTAAAATGTCAAAGAGGAAACTGGTTTTGAAAAGATTTGATACAAGGACTGATAGTCTACAGTTACATTCAGGTCATCATATCTTCTTTACACACTCACTCCACAAATCATACTTATTAGTAGGTAGATGACATTAGAGAAAATACAACTTTGAAAGTATTCGGGAGTGACTTTTGTCTACAATTAGGGAAAATCATAAAAATATTTCATAAAATCATAAGAAAAATGTAAAAAATTGGGACAGCTACAGGTTTATTTAATTCAGTGATTCAATCATACATGGTTTTATTTTTTCCATTTTTTTTTATCTTTTCATTTTGTTCCTTAGTGTATCAGTTTTTTCTTAATGATTGTAAGACTCTGCTATTGTTCACTTAGCACTGAAAAATGTTCATCAAAAGAAAAGGGTCATTTGTCCCTTTGCATCTTTAACAGCAAGGAAACTTGTATCAGAATTCTAGATATTTTTTCCCCTTTCTGTCTCATTGACAAACATTTTATCAAATTATTATTACTTTACTAATCTCTCCAAAAGTGAATGAATTGATCACAATCAGCTTAACATCCCAATCATAATTAGTTAATACAGGTTTAGAATGAAAACATTCCCTGGAGTATATGACTCTATGTGTGGGACAAAGTTTTGAACCAAATCAGGAAGAAGGGGAGTAGTTAGAGTAGTCAGCCAGTGTCTGCAATAAGATTTCTCTCTCATTAAACATGCAATAAATTGGAAAGTTACTTATAGTTGCAGTAGTGCAATCTAGGGTTTACATTCATAAACTAAAATCTGAAAGAAAATTCTCTTAAATATCTGAAGAAAAACAGACAAGGTTCCATCTGTCTTCCAGAAGATGAATGAAGAGAACATGGAACATAATACTTTATATGATTATTTGAACATTATTTGAAGCATCAGAAAATAGTATCCCAAATAATTTTAGATCACTTACAAAAGATGTAAATAAATTACTTGGACATGTGTTACGCAGCTTTCTAAAACCTAAATATCGGCCTTCATTTATTCTTCCTATTTTGTCAGTCATATTGTTAGTTCCTCAAAAATCTGTGGTCACACCACCATTGGTACTAATTGATGCTTGATTTTAATGATGCTTGATTCTTTTGCTACACAGAAAAGCAAATCTTCCATCAATGGCAAGAGAGGCACTTTAGTGTTAGACTATTCTTGGAGAAAGGATGGGATAATCAGTTGAGTTTCTCTCCCAACAGAGAAAGTCAAACAGCATTAGATAGTATGTCTGCAACTAAACCTTAGAGATATGATACTGAAACATGAAATTTCTTAAGCCTCCCTAAGGTCCATGAATCAATTAGCCTTTTATTTTCCAGATGGGATGACAATTAAGAATAATTAGAATATTAGCCAGAATGTTACTCTTACCCATGATAGCCATTGGCTAGGTTCCATAAGAATTAGCATTTTTGATGAGGTATAAGCTCTATTCACAAATCAATCAATGTAATACACTATATTAACAAAAGGAAAGATTAAAATCACATTATCATCTCAATAGTTACAGAAAAATCAATTGACAAAATTCAACATCCATTTATGATAAAAAAAAAACTCTTGATAAAGTTGGTATAGAGGAAATACATCTTAAAAAGTAAAGGCTACTTATGAGGAATCCACAGGTAACTTCGTATTCAATGGTGAAATTCTAAGCACATTTTTTTAAAGATCAAAAACAACACAAAGATGTTTACTCTTACCATTTCTGGTTAACATTGTATTGTACATGCTAGAAACAGTGATCAGACAAAGAAAAAGAAATAAATGGTATCTACTTTGGAAGGAAAAAAGTAAAACTGTCACTATTTACAAATGACATGACACTGTATATAGAAAACATTAAAAATGCTACCAAGGACTATTAAAACTAATAAATTCAATAAATTTGCAGAGTAAAAGATTAATATACAGAAACATATTGCTTTTCTGTACACTAATAATAAACTATCAGAAAGTAGAAACAAGAAAACAATCTCATTTCCAATCGCATCAAAAAAGAAAACATATAGGAATAAGTTTAACTGTAGAGATAAAAGATCTATTCTTTGATAACTGTGAGGCATTGATAAAGGGAATTGAAGGCAATACAAACAAATGGAAAGACAATCCATGATCATGGATTAGAAGAATTAGTACTGTTAAAATGTCCACACTACTCAAAGCAATCTACAAATTTAATGCAGTCCCTATCAAAATGCCCATGACATCTTTCACAGAAATATAACAAATAATCCTAAAATTTGTATGGAAATTTGGAAACAAAAGACCCTGAGTAGCCAAAGAAATCTTGAAGGGGCGAAAAAAACAAAAAGCTAGAGGTTTCATGCTCCTTGACTTCAGCCTATACTACAAAGTTACAGTCACCGAAGCTATATGTTACTGGCACAAAAGCAGAGTCATAGATCAATGGAACAGAATATACGGCCCAGAAAAAAATTCACAAATATAAGGTCAATTAATTTACAAAAAAGGAGGCGAATTATACAATGGAGAAAAGTTTCTTTGATAAATGATGCTATGGAAATCTGACAGGTATGTTAAAGAATCAAACTGGACTACTTTCTCACTTGGTATACAAAACTAAACTCAAAATGAATTAAAGGCCTAAATGAAAGACCTGAAAGCACAAAGAAAGAAGATAATATGGGTAGTACACTCTTTAACATAGGTCTTAGCAATATCTTTTTGGATCTGTCGCCACAGGCAAGGGAAAAAATAGCAAAAACAAACAAGGGGGACCTAATCAAACTAGAAAGCTTTAGCACAGCAAAGCAAGCCATCAACAAACAAAAAGGCAAACTACAGAATGGAGAAGATATTTGCCAATGATACATTTGATAAAAAAAGGTTACTATCCAAAGTATATAAAGAACTCATACAATGCAATATCAAAAACAGACAACTTGATTAAAAACTAGGCAGGATACCTAAATATGATTTTTGCAAAGAAGAAACACATGGCCAACAAGCACATGAGAAGATACTCAACATCACTAATCATCAGGCAAATGCAAATTAAAACCACAGTGAGGACTTCACTGGTGGCTCAGTGGTAAAGAATCCACCTGCCAATGCAGGAGACACAGGTTCAATCCCTGGGCCGGGAAGATCACACGCGCTACAGAGCAACTAAGTCCGTGCCCCGCAACTAATGAGCCTGTGCTCTAAAGCCTGGGAGCTTCAGCTACTGAGCCCGTGTGCCCTAGAGCCCATGCTCCACAACAAGAGAAGCCACTTCAGTGAGAGGCCCTCGCGCCAAAACTAGAGAGTAGCCCCCACTGGTTGCAACTGGAGAAAGCCGGCGTGCAACAACAAAGACCCAGCCCAGCCATTAATAAATAAGTAAACTTAATCTATAAAAAATAAAATCACAATGAGGTATCACCTCACATCTGTCAAAATAGTAGTAAATAAATAAGTAAATAAAAAGGACAACAAATAATTGTTGACAAGCATGTGGAGCAAAGGAAACTCCAGAACAGCCATAGAATATAAATTGATAACAGCCACTACGGAAAACAGCACAGATTTTCCTCAAAATATTAAGAATAGAAGCATCATGTGATCCAGCAATTCCACTCCTGGAGTTATATCCAGAGAAAATGAAAACACTTGTTTGAAAAGACATGCCCCCTTTAATGTTCAAAGTAGCATTATTTGCTGTACTGTTCCGAGCCACTTCAGTCATGTCCTCCTATTGCAAACCCACGGATTGTAGCCCACCAGGCTCCTCTGTCCATGGNCATGTGATCCAGCAATTCCACTCCTGGAGTTATATCCAGAGAAAATGAAAACACTTGTTTGAAAAGACATACCCCCTTTAATGTTCAAAGTAGCATTATTTGCTGTACTGTTCCAAGTCACTTCAGTCATGTCCTCCTATTGCAAACCCACGGATTGTAGCCAACCAGGCTCCTCTGTCCATGGGATTCTCCAGGCAAGAATACTGCAGCGGGTTGCTGTGTCCTCCTCCAGGGGATCTTTCCAACCCTGGAATGGAACCCGCATCTTATTTCTCCTACATTGTCAGGTGGAGGCGGGTTCTTCATCACTAGTGCCACCTGGGAAGCCCAGAAGCATTGTTTACAAAAGTCAAAATATGGAGGCAACCTAAGTGAGATGAGGGGAAGGGCAAGTGAGGAAAGGAAGTGAGATATATAAGCTATAAGGTATAAATAAATAAGATACACAGAAGTGATTTACAGCATAGGGAATATAGTCAATTAAAAAAAACTTATGTGGTGTCTAATAGAAATATTGAATCATTGTGTTGTACACTTGAAAATAATATTTGAGTAATCTCATTGCAATAAAAAAAATCTAAATAATATCGTTTTTAACAATGGATTTTTGTGAAATAATTTGAACTTTCCAGTGGGCTTTATTTAATTACCAGTGGATAAATTCAACCTGAAAATAGCTTCAATATTTATTGATCAAGACACTTTGTTAAATACCCTTGATAAGACTATGAAAAAAGGTGGGTGGTTAATTCTTATAAATTCCTATATATTTAATAAACATTTAACCTCTGATTTAGTCAAGTTAAATCTCAATCAAATTATGATAACACATTATGTTATGAAGAAAGGGTATCAAACAACGCCTTCTGCAAACATAGAAAACAGAAAATTAAAATATGCTAATAAAGTGTGTCTGAAACATTTCTAGCAAAAGACTTCTTTTAATCAGGAGATACACAGATTCAAATGGTATCTGATTTCAATATGTTTAGCACATTATTTAATTTGAGGAAATGTGTTTGAAGCATTCAGATAGGACTGCATTTATTTTGACACTGAAAATTGCACAAGAAATCTCCATTTTCCATAAGACAATGTGAGAAACTAAATCATAGGCTGATAGATGATATTTTGACAGCCTAACTAACCAGTATTTCAGCCATATTACTAAACAACATTTTAAAGACAATCCAGAATGAAAGTTGATATTATTGATCCAAAAGGGAAAAAGCACTCAATTCAAGCCCTGTGCAATGGTTTATGTCAGATCATTGCTAGTCTGTACCAGAAATTTGTGTCAGTCACGTTTTTTGAAACTTTTCACCTCATATCTGTTTGTGTGTTAGTCGCTCAGTCGTGTCCAGCTCTCTGCGACCCCATGGACTGTAGCCCTCCAGGATCCGGGGTTTTCCAGACAAGAGTACTGGAGTGGGTTGCCATTTCCTCCTCCAGGGGATTGTCCTAATCCAGAGATTGGGAATCTGCTGCATTGCAGGCAGATTCTTCTCCATCTGAGCAGCCAGGGAAGCTCATCATATAGATGCTACATAAAACTCAAGTTGGACAAAATCAGGGAAGAAAAGAAAAATCAAACTCACATTGTATGTACTTGAATTATTTGATATATTTTGATGCATTTTAAGCATGCAAATATTCCTAACTAAAAAAAACTATCTCTGATTCTAAATAGAATAGTATATACAATAGTTGTAATGTTACATCATAAGAGACAGTTTTCCAGTCAGACTTTCTAAGGTCTAGATGACAAATATGTGAATATCAGTCAGCAGTAGATTCTCCAGTGTCCATGATAGATAGCACTATATCATCAGAGCAGAGTTTTTCAGCTGAAGCCAAATATGTTTCAGAACTGTTCTCAACATGGTACTCCTGACACTATTACTATTCTATTCTGTCATTTGAAATTTGCCACCCTAAAATTAGGCAAATACTACTTCTGTGAGTGTCTAAATATTGTTAAAGTGAATCTGATATTGATTTTTAAAATATTTTTAGTATTAAATATTTTATTTTTGCATTTGCACATAATGTCTACTAGGCTACTGCCAAGATCCAGAAAAGGATTCAAACTTGAAAAAGAAAGAAAAGTGAGCATATTTGTGAGTAGGTTAATTAAAAGAAAACTGTTAATTATAAGCATTTATAAAATTTATATTTTAAAAATAATATGTTTATTAGAAGACAGTTAGGATATAAATATTAACTAAAAAAGTAAACCTAAACAACCCATAAAAGTATTAACTATTTGGCATAATATGAAAACACATTTATCTTTCTCTCTGAGTATTGGATTAAAATATTAAGCCACACATATGAGTTAACAAAGATATCTGGGGACTTAAAATACCATCTATGAGCCACTGGACAACATGAGGATTTGAGGAGCCTTGACAGAATCTTTTCCTCACTGGGTTTCAGTAGGTCTGCAGTGCCATCTTTTGATTATTTCCATATTTCCTGAATGTACCACTGGCATAACCATATTTGGCAACCGGGACAAACTCAACAATGGTCCCCTGGCTCATGGAGTAAGAGTGGTTATGGAAAAGAACCAAAGTGTAGACACCCTGCAAAGCCACCTCCACCCCATCCCCATTAGGTTTCCCTTCCTTCTACACTATACAATACCAAAACAAAAGGAACTTATTGAGTAGTACCACCATTGCAAAACAAGGATGCTAAAGGTGATACTATCTACCAAGTGCTCACTCTCCTTTTGACCATTGCAAAACCTAGGTAGGTCTTGGGAATGATTGCAGGTTATTATTAACTTTAGGAAGGTAGTGATTTCAACTGTGATTCTCATTTCAGATATGGGTCATGAGAGCATAGACATTCCATAGCCTCTTGTATGCTGTCTGCAGTTATTGACTTAGAAGCCATTTTCTCTATCTATATTAATAAGGACAATCAGAAGTAGATCACTTTCACCTGGGTAGAGTAGTACATCTTCACTATTTTAAATTACATTTATACCAATATGTATTCAGTCATCATATAATTGGTAGGATCTTGAGCCTTTTGATATGTCACAGATCTCCAAGCTCATTCATCCTTTCTATGAAAATATGCTAATTTGCCTTGAGAAACAAGAACTCATAAGTATCTTAAATATCTTAGAAATGTACAAATATGCTAGAAGGTTATCTGGCAAGTTGAAAGAAATTCCAGGCACCTGTCACATCAGTGCACTGATGTTCCACTTTCTGGGGCTTGTTTGAAATAGACTTGCCATATGTAAGGGTTAATTGCTGTAATCCTACATTGTCAGGTGGAGGCGGGTTCTTCATCACTAGTGCCACCTGGGAAGCCCAGAAGCATTGTTTACAAAAGTCAAAATATGGAGGCCACCTAAGTGAGATGAGGGGAAGGGCAAGTGAGGAAAGGAAGTGAGATATATAAGCTATAAGGTATAAATAAATAAGATACACAGAAGTGATTTACAGCATAGGGAATATAGTCAATTAAAAAAAAAACTTATGTGGTGTCTAATAGAAATATTGAATCATTGTGTTGTACACTTGAAAATAATATTTGAGTAATCTCATTGCAATAAAAAAATCTAAATAATATCGTTTTTAACAATGGATTTTTGTGAAATAATTTGAACTTTCCAGTGGGCTTTATTTAATTACCAGTGGATAAATTCAACCTGAAAATAGCTTCAATATTTATTGATCAAGGCGCTTTGTTAAATACCCTTGATAAGACTATGAAAAAAGGTGGGTGGTTAATTCTTATAAATTCCTATATATTTAATAAACATTTAACCTCTGATTTAGTCAAGTTAAATCTCAATCAAATTATGATAACACATTATGTTATGAAGAAAGGGTATCAAACAACGCCTTCTGCAAACATAGAAAACAGAAAATTAAAATATGCTAATAAAGTGTGTCTGAAACATTTCTAGCAAAAGACTTCTTTTAATCAGGAGATACACAGATTCAAATGGTACCTGATTTCAATATGTTTAGCACATTATTTAATTTGAGGAAATGTGTTTGAAGCATTCAGATAGGACTGCATTTATTTTGACACTGAAAATTGCACAAGAAATCTCCATTTTCCATAAGACAATGTGAGAAACTAAATCATAGGCTGATAGATGATATTTTGACAGCCTAACTAACCAGTATTTCAGCCATATTACTAAACAACATTTTAAAGACAATCCAGAATGAAAGTTGATATTATTGATCCAAAAGGGAAAAAGCACTCAATTCAAGCCCTGTGCAATGGTTTATGTCAGATCATTGCTCGTCTGTACCAGAAATTTGTGTCAGTCACGTTTTTTGAAACTTTTCACCTCATATCTGTTTGTGTGTTAGTCGCTCAGTCGTGTCCAGCTCTCTGCGACCCCATGGACTGTAGCCCTCCAGGATCCGGGGTTTTCCAGACAAGAGTACTGGAGTGGGTTGCCATTTCCTCCTCCAGGGGATTGTCCTAATCCAGAGATTGGGAATCTGCTGCATTGTAGGCAGATTCTTCTCCATCTGAGCAGCCAGGGAAGCTCATCATATAGATGCTACATAAAACTCAAGTTGGACAAAATCAGGGAAGAAAAGAAAAATCAAACTCACATTGTATGTACTTGAATTATTTGATATATTTTGATGCATTTTAAGCATGCAAATATTCCTAACTAAAAAAAACTATCTCTGATTCTAAATAGAATAGTATATACAATAGTTGTAATGTTATATCATAAGAGACAGTTTTCCAGTCAGACTTTCTAAGGTCTAGATGACAAATATGTGAATATCAGTCAGCAGTAGATTCTCCAGTGTCCATGATAGATAGCACTATATCATCAGAGCAGAGTTTTTCAGCTGAAGCCAAATATGTTTCAGAACTGTTCTCAACATGGTACTCCTGACACTATTACTATTCTATTCTGTCATTTGAAATTTGCCACCCTAAAATTAGGCAAATACTACTTCTGTGAGTGTCTAAATATTGTTAAAGTGAATCTGATATTGATTTTTAAAATATTTTTAGTATTAAATATTTTATTTTTGCATTTGCACATAATGTCTACTAGGCTACTGCCAAGATCCAGAAAAGGATTCAAACTTGAAAAAGAAAGAAAAGTGAGCATATTTGTGAGTAGGTTAATTAAAAGAAAACTGTTAATTATAAGCATTTATAAAATTTATATTTTAAAAATAATATGTTTATTAGAAGACAGTTAGGATATAAATATTAACTAAAAAAGTAAACCTAAACAACCCATAAAAGTATTAACTATTTGGCATAATATGAAAACACATTTATCTTTCTCTCTGAGTATTGGATTAAAATATTAAGCCACACATATGAGTTAACAAAGATATCTGGGGACTTAAAATACCATCTATGAGCCACTGGACAACATGAGGATTTGAGGAGCCTTGACAGAATCTTTTCCTCACTGGGTTTCAGTAGGTCTGCAGTGCCATCTTTTGATTATTTCCATATTTCCTGAATGTACCACTGGCATAACCATATTTGGCAACCGGGACAAACTCAACAATGGTCCCCTGGCTCATGGAGTAAGAGTGGTTATGGAAAAGAACCAAAGTGTAGACACCCTGCAAAGCCACCTCCACCCCATCCCCATTAGGTTTCCCTTCCTTCTACACTATACAATACCAAAACAAAAGGAACTTATTGAGTAGTACCACCATTGCAAAACAAGGATGCTAAAGGTGATACTATCTACCAAGTGCTCACTCTCCTTTTGACCATTGCAAAACCTAGGTAGGTCTTGGGAATGATTGCAGGTTATTATTAACTTTAGGAAGGTAGTGATTTCAACTGTGATTCTCATTTCAGATATGGGTCATGAGAGCATAGACATTCCATAGCCTCTTGTATGCTGTCTGCAGTTATTGACTTAGAAGCCATTTTCTCTATCTATATTAATAAGGACAATCAGAAGTAGATCACTTTCACCTGGGTAGAGTAGTACATCTTCACTATTTTAAATTACATTTATACCAATATGTATTCAGTCATCATATAATTGGTAGGATCTTGAGCCTTTTGATATGTCACAGATCTCCAAGCTCATTCATCCTTTCTATGAAAATATGCTAATTTGCCTTGAGAAACAAGAACTCATAAGTATCTTAAATATCTTAGAAATGTACAAATATGCTAGAAGGTTATCTGGCAAGTTGAAAGAAATTCCAGGCACCTGTCACATCAGTGCACTGATGTTCCACTTTCTGGGGCTTGTTTGAAATAGACTTGCCATATGTAAGGGTTAATTGCTGTACTTTGTACTGTCTACCACAAAGAAAGAGGCATAGTGGGATTTTTGGATTTTGGAGGCAACATGTACCACATTTGGGTACACTGTTCTGATCATTTTGCTGAACAAACTACAAGGGTTCCAGTTTGGAGTAGGACTCATAAAAAGAGAAAGTTCTTCAAGTCCAGGCTGCTGTGTCAACGACCTAAGCCTTGAGTGTCATGACCAATGATACTTTCTAAGTGTCTTTTGCACTTATGGATGCTTTATGGAGATTCTGCTGAGCTCCAGTAAGGGAAACATTGGGCAGATCCATAATCTGGAGCAGTGTCTTGTCATCCACTGTCAGTGACGATTCTCTATTTGAGAAGCAGCTCCTAGCTAATGACTGTTAAAGAGTGAACATCTGGCTATAAGACATCAAACAAATATTAGGCCTAAGTTTCCTTCACCAACTCAACATTTTCTGTCCCAATAAACAAATAAATTAGACATGCACTGCCATTGAATTGGGATCATATATGAAAGACATGACCCAACTATAATGGATTTGGAAGACAAAATTGCACAAATAGTTGGCTCAAACATCCACAGTACCTTCCTTTGTTGGTTTGTTACCCTTCTTTGACCTCTCCTTGGGTGTTTGGTTAGTTCTTGAAGCCAGGTAAGCTGGAATCAAGATTGCCGGGAGAAATATCAATAACCTCAGATATGCTGATGACACCACCCTTATGGCAGAAAGTGAAGAGGAGCTAAAAAGCCTCTTGATAAAAGTGAAAGAGGAGAGTAGAAAAGTTGGCTTAAAGCTCAACATTCAGAAAACGAAGATCATGGCATCTGGTCCCATCACTTCATGGGAAATAGATGGGGAAACAGTGGAAACAGTGTCAGACTTTATTTTTCTGGGCTTCAAAATCACTGCAGGTGGTGACTGCAGCCATGAAATTAAAAGACGCTTACTCCTTGGAAGAAAAGTTATGAGCAACCTAGATAGTATATTCAAAAGCAGAGACATTACTTTGCTGACTAAGGTCCATCTAATCAAGGCTATGGTTTTTCCAGTGGTCATGTATGGATGTGAGATTTGGACTGTGAAGAAGGCTGAGCGCCGAAGAATTGATGCTTTTGAACTGTGGTGTTGGAGAAGACTCTTGAGAGTCCCTTGGACTGCAAGGAGATCCAACCAGTCCATTCTGAAGGAGATCAGCCCTGGGATTTCTTTGGAAGGAATGATGCTAAAGCTGAAACTCCAGTACTTTGGCCACCTCATGCGAAGAACTGACTCATTGGAAAAGACTCTTAAGCAGGGAGGGATTAGGGGCAGGAGGAGAAGGGGACGACTGAGGATGAGATGGCTGGATGGCATCATGGACTCAATGAACGTGAGTCTGAGTGAACTCCAGGAGATGGTGATGAACAGGGAGGCCTGGCGTGCTGCGATTCATGGGGTCGCAGAGATTCGGACACGACTGAGTGACTGAACTGAACTGAACAAAAGATAATATTTGGAGGTCTGGTTTACGGATGGATCTGTACGGTATGTCGATACTAGCCAGCACTGGATATATACTGTCTTATTGATGGCCACACAAACAGTCAACAGCAGAACATATATTCATCTGGGGCAGAGAAATGGCACTGGTTGCCTGGTCTAGAGTCAATAATGTATTGAGAATGCCAGGCATTCTCTAGTATAAGTGCCAAGTTTAGTTCAATCATCTCTCCAAAATGCTTCTTTTAGGTCCAAACCTGAGAAAGAGATTTCGGAATACACTAGTAAGCAGAGCAGACTCACATCTCTCATGAATTTCTGCGTTTAGATTGACAACCACTTTATAGTTTTCCCAAGGACAATTGTTGGTTATTTATCATTTTTTATGACTTGAGAACTTATTTTAGTAGTTTTGCTCAACTGAAGAATGATTATTATATGAGGAAAATAATGTCCATATGACATTTCTTTAAAGAAGAATGTTGTCATTACTCAATTCTTTCTTATCCTTTTTTTTGGTATTTTTAAGCATTATTTATTTATTATTTTTAATTTTGTCTGCACTCGGTCTTTATTGCTGCACACAGACTTTCTCTAGTTGGGGTGCTCAGGCCCCTCACTGCTGTGGCTTCTCTTGTTGTGGAGCATAGGTTCTAGGAGCAGACTTCAGTGTGGAGCAACTAAATGCGTGGGTTAAGTTGCTCCTCGGCATGTGGACTCTTCCCAGATCTGGAATCGAACTCTTGCCCCTTCATTGGTTGGTGGAGTTTTAACCACTAGGAATACTAGGACACTTCTTTCATTTCCTCTTTAAATGTAGAATTTTATAATACATACTGTGACAGACCATGATGTTCAAGCATAATAAACTATTATTAATTTTTATCTTGTTATGCTCATTATAGTATATAGATTTATCACAGATTAACTAGTGTGCTGTTGTTGTTATTTAGTTGCTAACTTCTGTCTGACTCTTTGTGACCCCATGGATGGCAGCCCACCAGACTCCTCTGTCCATGGATTTCCCCAGGTGTGCATACTGGAGTGGGTTGCCATTTTCTTCTCCAGGGCATCTTGCTGACCCAGGGACTGAACCTGTGTCTCCTTCATTGCAGGCGGATTCTTTACCACTGAACCAGCAGAGAAGCCCAGTATGGAATCATTAGACATTTAATTTTTTTTTTTTTGTAATTTTACTACTGTAAAAATCACCACAATAAGTATATTTGTGTTTATCCCTTATATACAATAAACCTATATCTTTATATACAGTAACAAGTAGCACCTTAGAATAAAACTTTAAAAATTTCAAGTTATCATGTAAGGGAATATATAACATTTCAAAATGCTTGCATTAAAATATAGATTAGTATCAATAAATTATATATATAAGATATTAAAATAACTATTCAGTGATATAATTTATCTCTTTATTCAATTCTTTTACATCCCTCAGTAAGGCCCTGTAATTCTTTTTATGTAAATTTTTGTCTGTCTCTTGTTATACTCATTCCTAACTATGTCATATTTTTGTTGCTATTCTAAATGGATTTCCTATTTTATTATATGTTCAAATTAGTTGTTACTGGCATAAAAAGCTATTGATTCTTACATACTTAGTTGAAAATAGACACCTTTTTGAAAAGTCTTATAAAATTATTCAAATATTTTTACTAGAATAAAATATCTTTATTTCAGTAGGCAATGCAAATTGTATTTTATTTCAGTGTTCTTTGCCTTTTCACTGTAGATATTCATATCTCCATATATATTTTTTAAGAAAAAAATAATGAAAATAACTTGTATAGGTATAAAATTCTTGGGTCACAATATTTTCCTCAGACTCTGATTTAATCCCAGTTTTGCCAAATTATTTTCATCTACTGCTGAGATAAAAAAATTTTCATAATGTCCTATACAATTTCCTGATTTGAGTGGACTTTAGTTAGCACTTTTGCCTTCTTTTAATGACTTTTCCCTTGCTCCTACCATCCATTTTAATTACTATAACTTCCGAAGTTTATAGTAAACTTCAATCCTGCTTCCAAGGATTTTTCTATTGATGGAATCTCTCCTAGGGACCCATGCATTCCATCACTACTGCTATTGGTTCAATGTGCTCAGTTCTTTTTAAGAGGATGTTTTTCCTGGGTGTTGAAAGAGATGACCAGAATATTTGGAAACTTGCCCTGTTTGCTTCAGAGATTTTTACCTGGGGTGTTAAGGTCCAGTTTCTGTTACAGACAGAGTGCTAGTTATGTAGGACTTGCAACAGAGAGGANCCAGCAGAGAAGCCCAGTATGGAATCATTAGACATTTAATTTTTTTTTTTTTGTAATTTTACTACTGTAAAAATCACCACAATAAGTATATTTGTGTTTATCCCTTATATACAATAAACCTATATCTTTATATACAGTAACAAGTAGCACCTTAGAATAAAACTTTAAAAATTTCAAGTTATCATGTAAGGGAATATATAACATTTCAAAATGCTTGCATTAAAATATAGATTAGTATCAATAAATTATATATATAAGATATTAAAATAACTATTCAGTGATATAATTTATCTCTTTATTCAATTCTTTTACATCCCTCAGTAAGGCCCTGTAATTCTTTTTATGTAAATTTTTGTCTGTCTCTTGTTATACTCATTCCTAACTATGTCATATTTTTGTTGCTATTCTAAATGGATTTCCTATTTTATTATATGTTCAAATTAGTTGTTACTGGCATAAAAAGCTATTGATTCTTACATACTTAGTTGAAAATAGACACCTTTTTGAAAAGTCTTATAAAATTATTCAAATATTTTTACTAGAATAAAATATCTTTATTTCAGTAGGCAATGCAAATTGTATTTTATTTCAGTGTTCTTTGCCTTTTCACTGTAGATATTCATATCTCCATATATATTTTTTAAGAAAAAAATAATGAAAATAACTTGTGTAGGTATAAAATTCTTGGGTCACAATATTTTCCTCAGACTCTGATTTAATCCCAGTTTTGCCAAATTATTTTCATCTACTGCTGAGATAAAAAAATTTTCATAATGTCCTATACAATTTCCTGATTTGAGTGGACTTTAGTTAGCACTTTTGCCTTCTTTTAATGACTTTTCCCTTGCTCCTACCATCCATTTTAATTACTATAACTTCCGAAGTTTATAGTAAACTTCAATCCTGCTTCCAAGGATTTTTCTATTGATGGAATCTCTCCTAGGGACCCATGCATTCCATCACTACTGCTATTGGTTCAATGTGCTCAGTTCTTTTTAAGAGGATGTTTTTCCTGGGTGTTGAAAGAGATGACCAGAATATTTGGAAACTTGCCCTGTTTGCTTCAGAGATTTTTACCTGGGGTGTTAAGGTCCAGTTTCTGTTACAGACAGAGTGCTAGTTATGTAGGACTTGCAACAGAGAGGAAAGTGAAACACGCTAATTTCTAACTTTTTAATCTAAGCCGTGGACTTCCGTGGTGGCTCAGTGGTAAAGAATCTGCCTGCCAATTCAGGAGATGCAGGTTTGATTCCTGGGTTGGGAAGATCCCCTGGAGAAGGAAATGGCAACGCATTCCAGTGTTCTTGCCTGGGAAACCCATCCATGGACAGAGGAGCCTGGTGGGCTCTAGTCCATGGGTTTGCAAAGAATTGGACACAACTTGGTGACTAAACAAGAACAGCAACAACATTTTGTGACTATTACATGATGCAAAGGCTGAAACCATGTTCCAGGTCCACTAGCTGAAAATAAGAGATGATGAACTAAGACTTCTGGGCTTATCTGTAATTGAAAAATTAAAGAACAGAGAGTTGAACATACTTTTCAGAACTGGCAATATTTTTACACATGAGAGAGGTAGTCTATACTTTTCTGGGTGGAAGGAAATTCTGTGAATCATTAAGTTAAAATCAAATTGGGGAAAAAGGTCGGTTGAGGGATTCATTTTTCATTAAATATACACATCTCACCGCTTTCCTTACATTTTACATTTTAAAGAGGTTGTTTTGGTTGCTACATTTTTGTTTTCTTTCTACCTGGTTCTGCTTTTCTGCCATGGCTTACAATATCATCTTTCAAAGACAATGCTGAAAGTTCTCTGGGGACTGTGTTGCTTTATTGAGTAATCTTTGATCAGATTGTAATGGAAATCCCTGCAGGTGATATAAAATGTGTACATATATTTGAATACATAAAATATGTATTTTTTTTTATTTCATCCATCTTTGACATTTCTAAATATGGACTTATTTAGCATGTTGGCCTCCAAACAACAGACTCATCTTGGGGGTATATTTCAAAAGAGGGATGATTTTAAAAATTGATGATGAAAATAATTGGATTTATAAATTCTTTGAAAATCAGGGATCCTGTCTCAATAGCAATAGTAAAAACTGCTACTGAAGTATATACAGAAACTGAGACTAAATATGTATAGTGTCCTTATTCTATTAAATATGTTTTAAATTGTGTTAACCATCATGATATTCACAAGGTTGGATGGCTTAAATGTTTAATACTAATACAATTTTTTATTTAAACTGAGAGATAATCTGTATATAAAAGAAATATGTGATTCTACCTCTATTGACATTTATAAGTTCAACCAGCCTAGATTTTATGCATATATTATGTGTTCTTATATAGGTTCATATTAGGTTTTGACAGAAGATCAGGGGTACAAAAAATTAGGGTTATCCATTTGTTCAGATGTCACTCGTTAAATTATCATTTTTTTTTCCCTAAGGCTGTATTTACATTTGGGTTGTTAGATGGGGTGTGCTGAAGAACAATCTCTAGGATTTGAAACAATTGCAAATAGCCATATTATGATAAGCAGTCAGAGCCAATCAGCTGCATCAAAGCAATTCCCTTCTGTTTTCTGGTGAAAACAAAAGCGATAGTGAGGGTTTTAAAACTCCTTTTCAGAAAAAAAAAAAAAAAAAAAGAAAGGCAAACAAATAAATTGCCACCAAGCACAATGCAAATAAAAATACTTGAGATTACGTTTCTGAGCTCCTATTTTGTATCTTCTTTTTTGAGATGGTCAGTCAGTTATGCCCACAGAAATAACATAGGAAGAGTACCGGAAAACAAAGTTTACTACAGACTTAGGTCCTAGAGAAACAGAGTTACCACATGCCACAAGGGACCAAGCATGGTGGGGGTTGGGGTGCCAAGGAATAGGGCTCGTGCAAGCAGATCCAGGATCCATGGACGAATACCCTAGTTGAAGGTCACAGTAGCGTACACAAGAAAAAGGATGAGAAGATTTCATTGGTAGTTTGAATGTTACTAGGTCACTGGCAGTCGAGGACAGGAAGGAGAACTTGTGATATGGAGGGGCTAACCCCATCCTACTGGTGCATCAGACCTCTTGGGAGGGTCTGCATACTCTATTTTCAAGCATGTGTATGTAGCAGGGAAAAAATTATGAAGTTTCAAAAGTTTGTTGAACACTGTAACACTCCTAAAAATTAGAAAGATGCCTAGACAGCATATTAAAAAAGTAGAGACATCATTTTGCTGACAAAGGTCCATAGAGTCAAAGCTATGGTTTTTCCAGTAGTCATGTACAGATGTGAGAGTTGGACCATAAAGGAGGCTGAGCACAGAAGAATTGAAGCTTTTGAATTGTGCTGGAGAAGACTCTTTAGAACCCCTTGGACTACAAGGAGATCAAACCAGTGAATCCTAAAGAAAATAAACACTGAATATTCACTGGAAGGACTGATGCTGAAGCTGAAGCTCCAATACTTTGACCAATTGATGCAAAGAGCTGACTCATTGGAAAAGACCCTGTTGCTGGGAAAGATTGATGGCAGGAGGAGAAGGGGGCAATAGAGGATGGATGAGAAGGTTGGATGGCATCACTGACTCAGCGGACATGAGTTTGAGGAGATAGTGGAGAGGGAAATCTGCTATGCTGCAGTTCATGGGGTGGCAATGAGTCGGACAAGACTTAGCCACTGAACAACAACAAAGGTTACCATACTAATAACATAGTGTGTTCAAGGCCCTCAAGACCACCCTCACATTCAATTGTTTACTAGAAAGATTCATAGAACTCAGAAAAGTTGTTAAAACTAACAGTGAAATGATACGGATCAAAACCAGCAAAAGAAAAAGGCATATGGGTAGAGTCCAGGAGAGACCAGGCACAAGATTTCAGTGGTCATTTCTCACTGGAGTCATGTGAATAGTACTTAATGATTCAAGCAGTGATGTATACCAACACACATGGAAGATAGCCAACCAGGGAAGTTTATCGAAGTGTTAGTCCCCAGGGATTTTACTGATTGTAGATAAGTAATCAGATATACCTGGCTGATCTTAGGTATTCAGTCTCCAGTCACACCTGAGGTCAAACTGGTTTTGCATGGCCTAAGACTCCCACCATAGATCACACTGTCATCATAAACTATTTGATATGTATTAAGGCCCAGATTAAACAACGATACTGTTATGAGGCAACATATTCCAAAGCTTAGAAGTTGTCTCTTAGAAACAGGTCAAGGGACAGACTTTTCTTAATAACGTGCAGGGCTTGAACACCCCAGATCTGCTCGTCATCATTTTTTAAACTTTACTGAGGTGTAACTGATATACAAAACTTGCATACATTTAATGTAAAAATCTTGATGAATTTGAATGTCTGATTACACTTGTAATACCATTACCACAACTAAAGTACTAACAAACCATCACCTCCAAAATTTCCTTGCGTTCTTTTATGTTTTGCTTTTCTTTATTTCTGGTAAGGACATAAAAGCATAAAATCTATCCTCTCTCTATATTTTAAAGTGCACAATATTGTTATGGGTACTTTGCTGTACAGCAGCTCTCTAGAACTTATGTAACTGAAAATTTATGTCCACTAAAAGGCAATTCCATATTTTACACACACTCTTTGCCCCTAATAACCACTATTCTATCCTTTGCTTCTATGGGTTTGACTATCTTATGTACCTCATATTCATGGAATCATGCACTATTAGTCCTTCAGTTCAGTTCAGTTCAGTTCAGTCGCTCAGTCGTGTCCGACTCTTTGCGACCCCATGAATCGCAACACGCCAGGCCTCCCTGTTCATCACCATCTCGGCAGCTGCTTATTTCACTTTGCAGTGTCTTCCCATTTCATTTATGGAGAAATATAGATAACCCTTTGAGATCTGGATTTTGATTCTTTTAGATATGCACCCAGAAGTGAGATTGCTGGATCAAATGGTGGTGCTGTTTTCAATTTTTTGAGGAAACTTCATGTTAATTCCATAGTGGCTGCATCACTTGATATTCTCACCAACAGTATGTAAGAGTTCCTTTTTTTCCCACCTCCTTGCTAATACTATATTCTATTTTTTGATAACAGCTATCCTAACAGATGTGAGGTGACATCTCATTGTGGTTTTGCTCTGAATTTCCCTATTAATTAGGCATTTTTGAATATCTTTTTGTTTTGTATTTGGTAGCCCACTCCGGTGCTCTTGCCTGGAAAATCCCATGGACGGAGGAGCCTGGTAGGCTGCAGTCCATGGTGTCACTAAGAGTCAAACATGACTGAGTGACTTCACTTTCTCTTTTCACTTTCATACATTGGAGAAGGAAATGGCAACCCACTCCAGTGTTCTTGCCTGGAGAATCCCAGGGACAGGGGAGCCTGGTGGGCTGCCGTCTATAGGGGTCGCAGAGTCAGACACGACTGAAGTGACTTAGCAGCAGCAGCAGCAGCAGCTGTCTTCTTTGGAGAAATGCTACTCAAGTCATTTGTATATTAAGTCAGGTTATTTGTTTCTTTCCCTATTAGGTTGTAGAAGATTCTTACATGTTTTGGATAATAATCCATTGTTAGGTAGATTGTTTGCAAATCTTTTCTCCAATCTATTTGTTATCTTGTCTTTTGATTGTTTTCTCTGCTATGTAGGTTTTTAGTCTTTTATATTTCATTTGTCTATGTTCTGTTTTGTTGCACGTAGTTTAGGAATCAAATCCAAGAAATCATTGCCAAGACCAGTATCAAGACATTTTTCTTCTACATTTTCTCAATAAGTCGCACATTTTAAGGATATTCTTTTAAGTTTTTATACATTTTGAGTCAATTTCCACATATAGTGTTAAAATGGGGCTTCTCCTGTGGTTCCGTGGTAAAGAATCTGCCTGCAATACAGGAGCTTCAGGAGATGAAGTTTTGATCTCTGGGTTGGGAAGATCCTCTGGAAGAGAAAGTGGCAACCCACTCCAGTATTCTTGCCTTGAGAATCCCATGGACAGAGGAGGCTG
The DNA here is from genome assembly GCA_006410675.1 of Oreotragus oreotragus. Lineage (NCBI taxonomy): Eukaryota > Metazoa > Chordata > Mammalia > Artiodactyla > Bovidae > Oreotragus > Oreotragus oreotragus. The sequence continues at coordinate 338,531 of SJYX01012979.1, read as the reverse complement.
GCGGACTCATCATAATGAGTCAGATACAATTGAAGCAACTTAGGATGAACATACATNTCACCATCTCGGCAGCTGCTTATTTCACTTTGCAGTGTCTTCCCATTTCATTTATGGAGAAATATAGATAACCCTTTGAGATCTGGATTTTGATTCTTTTAGATATGCACCCAGAAGTGAGATTGCTGGATCAAATGGTGGTGCTGTTTTCAATTTTTTGAGGAAACTTCATGTTAATTCCATAGTGGCTGCATCACTTGATATTCTCACCAACAGTATGTAAGAGTTCCTTTTTTTCCCACCTCCTTGCTAATACTATATTCTATTTTTTGATAACAGCTATCCTAACAGATGTGAGGTGACATCTCATTGTGGTTTTGCTCTGAATTTCCCTATTAATTAGGCATTTTTGAATATCTTTTTGTTTTGTATTTGGTAGCCCACTCCGGTGCTCTTGCCTGGAAAATCCCATGGACGGAGGAGCCTGGTAGGCTGCAGTCCATGGTGTCACTAAGAGTCAAACATGACTGAGTGACTTCACTTTCTCTTTTCACTTTCATACATTGGAGAAGGAAATGGCAACCCACTCCAGTGTTCTTGCCTGGAGAATCCCAGGGACAGGGGAGCCTGGTGGGCTGCCGTCTATAGGGGTCGCAGAGTCAGACACGACTGAAGTGACTTAGCAGCAGCAGCAGCAGCAGCTGTCTTCTTTGGAGAAATGCTACTCAAGTCATTTGTATATTAAGTCAGGTTATTTGTTTCTTTCCCTATTAGGTTGTAGAAGATTCTTACATGTTTTGGATAATAATCCATTGTTAGGTAGATTGTTTGCAAATCTTTTCTCCAATCTATTTGTTATCTTGTCTTTTGATTGTTTTCTCTGCTATGTAGGTTTTTAGTCTTTTATATTTCATTTGTCTATGTTCTGTTTTGTTGCACGTAGTTTAGGAATCAAATCCAAGAAATCATTGCCAAGACCAGTATCAAGACATTTTTCTTCTACATTTTCTCAATAAGTCGCACATTTTAAGGATATTCTTTTAAGTTTTTATACATTTTGAGTCAATTTCCACATATAGTGTTAAAATGGGGCTTCTCCTGTGGTTCCGTGGTAAAGAATCTGCCTGCAATACAGGAGCTTCAGGAGATGAAGTTTTGATCTCTGGGTTGGGAAGATCCTCTGGAAGAGAAAGTGGCAACCCACTCCAGTATTCTTGCCTTGAGAATCCCATGGACAGAGGAGGCTGGCGGACTCATCATAATGAGTCAGATACAATTGAAGCAACTTAGGATGAACATACATAGTGTAAGATATGAGTTCAGTTTCATTCTTTTACAAGTGGGTATGAAGTTTTCCCAACACCACTTGTTGAAGAGACTATCTTGTTTCCATTTATGTATTATTGGCACCATTGTTGAGATCAATTACCATGTATATTTGGATTTATGTCTATACTCTCTGTTCTGTTCCTTTGGTCAATACGTCTCTTTTTAAACTGCTATCATATTATTATTATTATTTTTTACTGTAGCTTTGTGATGTATTTTGAAGTCATAAAATGTGATGCTCTCAGCTTTGTTCAAGATTTTTTTTTTTTTACTATTTAGGACACAACTTAGCAACTGTACAACAACAAAGATCTTTTATAGTTCCATAGAAATTTAGGTATTTTTTCTTGTGATGGAATTTTGCTAGGGATTACATTAAATCTATATATCTCTTTGGGTAGTATTGTCATTTTAACAATATTAATCTTATGATCCATGGATACTAAATATCTTTCCATTTATTTATTTCCATTTAATTTTTTTCACCAGTGTTATAGTTTTTTCATACACAGGTCTTCCACTTCCTTGTTTAAGTTTATTCTCAAGTATTTTGTTTTTGATACTGTTATAAATGGGGTTATTCCTTTAATTTCCTTTTTATATAGTTGGTGTGTAGAAATAACTGATTTTCACATATTGATTTTACATCCTGCAATTTTAATGAATTTATTAGTTCTAAAAGTTTTTTGCTGAGTCAATATTTCTATGTATAAGATTGTGTCATCCACAAACTAAGACAATTTTACTTTCTTTCCAATTTAGATGGCTTTTATTTCTTTTTCTTGAATAATTGCTTTGTCTAGGATTGCTATAAGTGACTATATTGAATATAAGTAATCAAAGTAGATATCCATGTCTTTTTCTTCTTGTTTTAGAGGAAAAACAGATTCTACTATTGAGTCAAGATTTGAGGCAGACCCTGTTCTAGATCCAGGGGAACATTATTTAAAATGGTAAGGTCACTTTTTAAAATAAAATTTACATTATGCAAGGCGAAGTCACTAAATAAATGAGTAAATAGAGAATACAATTTCAGAATTTGAAATGTAATTAAAATAAAAGGGTATCATGGTATTGATAGAAATTTTGGCTGGAGTTTCTATTTTACATTGTTTGATGAGATCAGATAAGATCTCTTTGAGGAAATCATATTTAAGCTTCTGCTACTGCTAAGTCGCTTCAGTCGTGTCTGACTCTGTGCAACCCCATAGACGACAGCCCACCAGGCTCCACCGCCCTTGGGATTCTCCAGGCAAGAACACTGGAGTGGGTTGCCATTTCCTTCTCCAATGCATGAAAGTGAAAAGCGAAAGTGAAGTCACTGAGTCGTGTCCAGCCCTCAGCGACCCCATGGACTGCAGCCTACCAGGCTCCTCCGTCCATGGGATCCTCCAGGCAAGAGTACAGGAGTGGGGTGCCATTGCCTTTTCCTATTTAAGCTGAGACATATATAAATATATCACTCTACAGCTATATAAAAATAAGGGAAAACATTAAAATTTAGTAATTAAAGCTAACCTGTGACATACACTCATTAAAAATTGTAAGTTACTTAAGAAAATAGGAAAAGCCTGTAGTGAAGGCAGATTTTGAGTGCACATGCATCTTGATCACATGTTGGAATTGAATAGGAAGATGGCAAAGTTTTTCTGACAACAAATGTAGGAATGGCTAAAATACTTCTGGATATTATAACAAGATATTTTGTAAATTAAAAAAATGAATAGAAGAATTGTCACTGTAGATTTGGCAATCCCCAGTACTGTTATTTTGTATGTTTGTTCTGCAAAATGTAAAATTTTAAAAATGGCTATAGTACCTTTTTTTTTTTCTTTCATTTGAAGGGTCAAATCTCTTCCCATATATAAGATTATTAGGGAGTGGTAGGAAATAGAGATGGATAATAGGGAACTGAAAATCAGTTTAATGGGTGCCTTCAATGCCAGTAAATGAGGGTTTCTTGGGTGCTTATTATCATATAGGACTAAAGAGGTATTATTGTGTTCTTTGTATTACCACTTAACAGTTAATGGTGGGAAAGAATGAATGGGTCAGGAAGGCAAGAGGCAAACTCCCCAAATTCTTTATAAAATGTGGTAATTATCGCTAAATATGACATTAATGACAAAAATAATGACATTACTAACAGTGTAGCAGCATAATGTGGTGTAAAGGGCATAAGCCTAACAGGTCAGTAAATCTATGTCTGCTATTAACTGGTTGTGTGACCATAAATAGGTCACTTTACATCACTTAACTTCTGTTCTTCCATTTTTAAATTAACCTTTTAAGGTTCTTCTGAGTTTAAAAATTGTATGATTTAATGTTGAGTGCCTTGTAATAAGATTTAGTTATAATTTGTGTCAAAACTTGCTCAAAAAAAAAAAAAGAATCTGAGAATGAAAGGATTTGCATTTGATAATATTGTAGGTTGTATTTTTTGAGTCTCCTTAAATTATCTATATCCCATTGCATGTGTTCATTAATAATCATTGTGAGCCACATACAAGACAGTAGATTTGGTCTTTCTTCTGTTAATTCTGATTTCTCTCCATTAAAAAAAGTTTTCTGCATGCCTCATGCAGATTTCAAGACACCATTAAATAACATGAAATATTTATTTTGATTTATATTAGATATAGTATTCAAAGAGGTGTGTGCTTCATGAGTGAATGAATTGAGTTATGGGTTGATGAATCTGATCGACAAATCTTTTAAATTAAGAAAAATGTGGAATTGCAAAACTACCTATAGGTGTCTTGTTGGAACTTTGCCATTGCCATATTGTTAATCTTTCCTCTGCTCTCTCTTCATCACTTATTATAAAAGAGGATATTCTTCAGAGAACAAGAATCTTTGTGTATGTGCCTGACAATAAAAAAGGTAAAAACAAAGTGTTAAGAAATTAAACCGATATCTTCCTTTTTAAAAGATAGCTTCCTTTAAAAGAATATCCCCTTTTATAATAAGTGATGAAGAGAGAACAGTATGGCAATGGTGAAGTTCCAATAAGACATCTATAGGCAGTTTTGCAATTCCACAATTGTATTTTTTCTTCCTTTAAAAGGTAAAAACAAAGTGTTAAGAAATTGAGCAGATAGATGGTTATTTATCATATCTAAGTTTCACTTTTACTCTGTGGAGAGTAACACACTTTAAGAAAAAACTTGTGCTTCTTAATATATCTCCATTAAGATGATGTTTTTATCTGTTCAAATGATATATAACTGGCTGGAAGTAAAATTTTTATCATTATCTCAAGAGAGAAAAATCAGCTATAATATTTGTACATTTAGAATATAAGGCAAATTAACAACACATAAATATAATTCACACCAGTAAGAATACAGGGTCAAGCAAAGAAGATAATTTTCTGTTAAACTGAATATTCGCTCTTATTATTTAAAATATAGAAAACTAATTTTTTCAAGCAAGCACCCCATTCTTAACTCCCTTCTTAATAACTCAAGAGATTGTTATATTTGAAACGATTTCAGTCTTATACATATGTACCTAGTCAACTTCCTTCTGTGTATGGAATACGTAACATCTACTGAATTCAAGAAATATGATTTCAAACTCTCAATACTCTAGTGCACACATACACACATATTCCCATAAGTTGTAAATAGCTGTTATCACTTGTTAGGATAACTTAATTAAACTTGCTTATTAAAAACCTTTAATTCGTTAGTGATAAAATCTTGATTAGTACATTTTCCTGCTAGGTGACCTTCTAATTTAATAGAAAATGAATTTTTAAATGGGAAAAAATGCCTGTGGCAGAGATTTTGTGCTAGTGAATAGAGTTTGCAATACACATAGGGACATATTTGAGCCTAATTAGTAAGGGTGCAAATGAATTTTTATTTCATACACCAGAAGTGTCATTGATGAACCACAGAGAAGAATTTGAAATGCATTCAGATTGGCAGTGTGGGACTGAAATCTGTGGGAAAATCACAAGCTAATTCATTGATTGCCTCTTGGAAATTACTGCTGTTAATTGTTAGGTAATTAACATGGAGCTACAATTATATTGGCCTAAGGGGGTGATTAATGTTTCAACATGTCACATTAGCAGCCGCTGGATTTTCAAAGCTTTTCTTTTCACATGGCAAAGGAGACAGATGGTATATTGTCTATGGATTTTTTTTTAAACTAAAGTTTATGCTGAAAGCAAGTATGTGAATTTCCTGTTCTTGAGCCTCCTTTTATAGATCTAAATTTTAACAAAAGAATTTGATAACTTTCATGAAATAATTTAATATTTCATGATATTCCTCTACTTAAAATATATTGTTAAGTAAGAAATTTATTTTAATTTTGTAAAAGCAAAACAGTCTTCAGTTTGAGGAGTCAGCATTTTTCTTTATTACAGGTCTTAAATTATTTAGTGATGGTAAGAAGAAAAAGAATTGTACAATAACATATTTATAACAATCCATATAATTTAAGCAGAAACCAAATGAACCATGCTGAACAGATGCATTTAGTAACAGTAATATAGAGTACATTAATATTTCTGTCTTTCAGCATTTCCTACCTCTGTCACCATTTTTTCTCCTTAAAGCTATGTGTTTTCAATAGTCCAGAACCTACTTTGGCCCCATTCATTGTGGCATGGGTTTTTCAGAATTGTTGTCTGAAGCAAATTGATCTCTAAACATCAAGGCTAAAAATTTAAGAGATAGACAAAATAAAAGCAGCTCCTTAATTAGGAAGGACCCATGCAGAAATCAACAATACTTATTAGAAAGTTAGCTTGAGATGTTATATTATGTGTTAAGAATTTCCTATACCAATACTTTTTAATCTCTATATCATTATGTTAAACCATCACAGAGTTTGGGGTGCAACTATCTTATGATGCAAATAACTATGAAAAATTGCATCCAAACTTTAGTTACTTCTATAATTATAAAAATAATTTTTTATCTTGCAAATCTAATTTCATTTGAAAATTAATTGACACTTTATTGACACCGTGGATACAGACATACTTTTCTACAGCAATATTTTGTAGCCCTTCTGTTTTCATTTGGAACCCATTTTGACTGAAATGGTTAAAAAGTTTTCAAAGTATTTTAATTTTTAATGCAAGTCAATGTGATACATTATATTTTGTTAAAAGATACATTCAATACTAAAACCTAAATGAGTTCCAAAAAATTCTTAAGATCTCCAAAGGTGGCTTCAATAAAAACTCAATTAAGACACATTATTTTAAAAAGTAGAATGGATATCTAACAGTTCAAAGAACAACTTCTTTTATAATTTTTTTTTTTCTCTGTGAAAATTTGAGATGTCATCTTTCTTGGTAGCCCCATACTGAGGTCTTTGTTGTGACTGCGGGTCTCTAGCTTTTATATTGATTTGTACCACTTCAACAAATGACAGAAATCTTTATTATCTACAGCCAAGCCTTCTATTAACTTTTAATGTCTATTAAAACCAAAAATGTGAAAGAAAACCAGTACTTCTAATTTAGTCTTTTAAAATGGAGAATTACTGAAATCTCGATTTTAGACAAACCTGCATTCAGATCTTTCTGCATTTCTTTTACATCCTAAATCAATTGCAATTGTTCAAATGCCTATTTTACTACCAAGTTGACATTTCACCTCAGTTCCTCTTTTCTTTGCTTATTATAATAAAAAAAAAAAAAAAAAAAAAAAGCTTGCCATGCTGGAAAGAGTAGAATATGCAGTGAGGCTAAATTAAGTGCATACATTTTTTATTGGTGAAAAACTTTCATCAAATGTCTCTTTTCATTCTGCTTTAATAATGGGTTTAAGGTGAAATAAGGGATTCTGATTTTGATTAGAAATTGTAAGCAGTAAGTTAAAATTTGCATTTGAAAGTTCCTTAGGCAAAGTGGAAGACTTTATCTACTTAACTTGGACAGTAGGGATCACTCTAATTCTTTGAAGATAAAATAATAGGAAGATTATTAGCCACAGACAAGATCGTTCTTAAAGCTACTTTAGCAGTAGGAGAGAAACTCTTTTCTAAAGTAAAAGCTAAATTAGTGCAACTACAAATTTGATGTACACACTACACACACACACACACACACACACACACACACACAATAACTCAGGAGTCTGGTTGTCCTGCATTAGTTTTTGTAGATATTTTAGAACTACTGTGGTTTTAATCTTGAGTTGTGGTCTGCTGTATATCAAAGGCGTCCAGAAATTCCATGACTAACCCATCTCATGAATGTTATTTGCACATTGCTACTGGCTGTTTTCACTTCACCTAGATTGTAGCAATCTTCATGATTTTTAAAAAATCATGGGTAAATAGCAGTCAGAAAAGTGTTTAAATTCCCATCAGACATACAAAAAAGAAAATTCATTATGGATACAAATATTGGTTTACCATTCTTAGAGATCAGTTCAGTCTAAAATGTAGACAAAATGAACTAGTCATTAAGAATGGCATGACACAGTAAAACAGTCATTTAAAAGTCAATTATTTCATGTTCCTAGCCTTTAAGATCCCAAAATCTGGTGTGAGAGGTAGAAACGAAAATAACCAATACAGTGTTATGAAGTAAGGTTTGTACTGGGAAAGAAAGCAAAGTTGTGGGAAAAAGGAAAGAAAAACTGAACCTGTTGGTATAAATTAGTTAGTCAGTTAGTTAGTTCGTTAGTTCAGTCACTCAGTCATGTCCGACTCTGCGACCACATGAATCGCAGCACACCAGGCCTCTCTGTCCATCACCAACTCCCTGAGTTCACTCAAACTCACGTTCATCGAGTTGGTGATGCCATCCAGCCATCTCATCCTCTGTCGTCCCCTATGCTGTTATGAACATATGGGTGCATGTATCTTTTCCAATTATCATTCTCTCTGGATACACGACCAAGATTATCCTTAAGGGACTATTCTTAAAAATTATTTTTAAAAAGCTATTTTTTGTGAATTTGAGGAGAAGCCACTACATCTTCTCCCAAGAAAGTTGCATGTAGACACACAAATATAATCATGCAGGCACACACTTTTGAGCATAATTTCTCACAGGTTGCAGACCTGTGCAGCTGGTGAGTGAGGTGGTCAGTGTAACATCCTTATGTTAACTAGACACACAAAATGTCTGAAGAAGCACTGGCTATATTTCTAAGAACCATCCCATTTGGTCACAGTTTTATATTTTATTGATGACTTGAAAGAAGGCTTTCTCTTGGGCAGTGTGATGTCACCATGAAGCACACATCCTGTTGTGATGCTGACCACGGAATCCACTGTCACTCTGAAACCCAGTACAGACAGGGAGGCAGCATAATGAGTCACGAAAATTGATGCCATGGAGGGGAAAACGAGCCCCACATATCAGCTCAGCTACGTGCATGACCTGGGCACTGACTCAGCTGCCCGGAGCCTGCCTGTCCTCCTCTGAGCATCAGGCATGATGGAAACCACCAGACTGAATTGTTCCAGGGACCCAAGGTACTGACCCAGTCCTTGTACCAAAGATAATCACAAAGTGAGAGCTGGTTTGATTTTACATTTGGGATCACTGAAGAGCCAGCATCTGCTTTGGCCTCATCCAGGCCGGGGTCCTCATCCCCTTGCTATGGATTTCTCATGGCGCGAGCACAGGGAACCCAGTGTCGTCTTCCTGGAAGAGTTCTTGGGTCTATAGTGGCGGCTACCGTAGGTTTACCCTCTGGATGCTTGTGGGGATTCAATGTATATAATGCTTTAAGGACAGCTCTTGTCACTAAAAGATGCACTGACCACTGGTCAGGTGTACCTGCATGCATGTCCACCCAGAGCCTCACTGTTATAGCCGGCAGAGGGGAATAGGCTCCCATTCAGGGGAGAGATGCACAGAAGCTGAAGAGCTACAGTCAGTTATCTGAACACACCCACTGCTCTGGAATACCCCAAAGTACTAGGACACCGACTTTTGGTAATGCTTGCTTCTTAGTCAGTACACCTTGTGGACACTGTGGACCAGTGATGCACAAAGACACACAACGAACAGCAAAGAAGCTTTTACAGGGGCCTCTGATGCTTGTCCCATCCTGGCCATTGGGTGCCCACAAGATTCTAGGCAGAACACTTAATGTCACGCAGTTCGTGAGGATTCATTCTGGCTTAATATGCGCTAATTCTTTTCAATTTGAAGGAAAAAGCTCTATTTGGAAACATAATAAAAAAAATACCAATGAAAATCAGCAACAGAGGATGAGATGGCTGGATGGCATCACTGACTCAATGGACGTGAGTCTGAGTGAACTCGGGAGTTGGTGATGGACAGGGAGGCCTGGTGTGTACTGCAGTCCCTGGGGTCCCAAAGAGTCAGACACAACTTAGAAACTGAACAACAACAATTNAGATGGCTGGATGGCATCACTGACTCAATGGACGTGAGTCTGAGTGAACTCGGGAGTTGGTGATGGACAGGGAGGCCTGGTGTGTACTGCAGTCCCTGGGGTCCCCAAGAGTCAGACACAACTTAGAAACTGAACAACAACAATTGTGCTTTCAAGGTAAACAGAATGCAATGATAATATACCGGTGGCAACAGAGTTATTACATCATCCCAGAAAAATAGTAGATTCTAAAGAAAGCAGGCTGCCTGGAGAGCCAAGCCATACTGGCATGCACCATCACTAGGGCAACAATGGGAGAGCTATCAATCTTTCAAGAAATCAGCATAATTTTGAAAACGTTGCAATCAACTATGTGCAGGGAGTCATGATCACCTGCAGCTTAAAGCTCAGGTAAATTGCCTGGTTAAAGCGTCAGTCACTCAGTTGTGTCCAGCTCTTTGGGAGCCCATGGACTGTAGTCCACCAAGCTCTTCCATTCATGGGATTCTCCAGGCAAGAACACTGGAGTGGGTAGCCATTTCCTTCTCCAGGGGATCTTCCCGACCCTGGATCTCCTGCATCGTGGGTAGATTCTTTACCGTCTAAGCCACCAGGGAAGCCCAAGTCCCCTGGTGTCCTGTGACAACTGGTATTTCTACACTGCAGTCCCTCAGCACATGCATTGCCTCTTTTAAGGTACTGTTGTTCAGTGGTCAAGTCATGTCTGACTCTCTGCAAGCCCATGGACTGTGGCATTCCAGGCTTCCCTGTCTCTTACCATCTCCCTGAGTTTGCTCAAGTTCATGCCACCAGATGCCATCCAGCCATTTTATCCTCTGTCACTCTCTTCTCCTTCTGCCTTTTGAGAAACTAAAAGCATTCTTATTAGACTCTTTCGTTANCCACCAGGCTCCTCCATCCATGGGATTCTCCAGGCAAGAATACTGGAGTGGGCTGCCATTTCCTTCTCAAGGGGATCTTTCCTACCCAGGAGGTCTCCCGCATTGCAGACAGATGCTTTAACCTCTCAGCTACCAGGGAAGTTTTACTGTATTTACAATTTTTACTGTATTTAATATTTTACATATTTACTGTATACCTTGTTTATTCGTGTTTACTTCTGTAAGAACTGAGGATCTGACATGATAAGATGAAGGCCTTTTTTTAAAAAAAAAGTTCATAAAACTATCAGTTATTACTCAAAAATAATCAGAAATCAAGCTTAGACAATCAGTCCTTATTCATGAATTCAGCACAGATTTATCAAGTGGCTAATATATGCAAGTCATGGTTTTAAGTGTTAGATTTACAAGATCAAATTAAACATAGACATTATCATATTTAAAATAGATAGCCAGTGGGAATTCACTGTATGACACAGGGAAACCCAAAGTTGGTGCTTAGTGCCAACCTACAGGGGTGGAATGGGGAGGGAGGTGGGAGGAGAGTGCAGGAGGGAAGGGACATATGTATACCTATGGCTGATTCATGTTGATGTGCAGCAGAAACCATCGCAATACTGTGAAGTAATTATCCTCTAATTAAAAATAAAAATAAATATATATGTATATCTATATATGAGAAGACTGCTTTTATACAAATTACATTTTAAGTGAAGGAGGCAGATTCCAGAGATGAAATATGATTAAAATGATGTAAGGTATTGAAAGTGCCATGGTGGAAAAAAAACAGTGCAGAGTAAAGAAAGTGACTTGGAGAAAGAAGCCACTTGGCATAGCTCACATAGAGAAGGTTCCCAGAGAAGGAGGCCAATGACTTGTCACCTGCTGAGAAAAAGAAATGAGCTACTTGAGGATTTGGAGGACTGGCATTTCAGGAAAAAGGGATAGTAAGCACAAAAGCCTGAAGGCAATTTGTTTTAAAATATTTATTTGTTTATTTATTTGGCTGAATCGGATCTTAGTTGCAGCAGGCAGGATCTTCATTGAGGCATACAGGATGTAGTTTCCTCTGACCAGGGATCGAAAGCAGGCCCCCTGCATTAGGAGTACAGAGTCTTAGCCAGTGGACCACCCTGAAAATACTGCAGCGTCTTAGTCAGTGGACCACCTGAAGGCACTTTAATAGAAAAACATTCTGAGAATGACAATAATGATTACTCTTGATCCACTGGAGGTAAATAACACACTGGAGCAATTTTGAGTACAGAATCTGGTATCCACCTAATCTGAATTTAAATTCTGGTCAGCCGTCAGGGACCTTAGGCAGATTATGTAAGAATGATAATCCTCTCTTCTCAGAAATGTGGTGATGCATTACATGTCGGGCTTCCTTGGTGGCTCAGCAGTAAAGAATCCTGCAATTCAGAAACCACAGGAGACACGGGTTCAATCCCCTGGTCGGGAAGATCCCTTGGAGGAAGGCATGGCAACCCACTCCAGTATTCTTGCCTGGAGAATCCCCATGGACAGATGAGCCTGGTGGGCTACAGTCCATTGGGTCACAGAGTCGGATGAGACCGAAGTGACTTAACACACACACACTCACCATACATATCAAGTAATTTCTGTCATCTGTTNAGGCATGGCAACCCACTCCAGTATTCTTGCCTGGAGAATCCCCATGGACAGATGAGCCTGGTGGGCTACAGTCCATTGGGTCACAGAGTCGGATGAGACCGAAGTGACTTAACACACACACACTCACCATACATATCAAGTAATTTCTGTCATCTGTTTAAGATATAACAGTGATAGAACTTTTAGCAGAGTTCCCAGCATATATGTAGGCAGTGAATAAAGCTTACCTTACCTTTTTCAGATCCATCTCCTCCTCTGCAGTGTGGAACTCTGCTACTTACCAACCCAGCATGTTTTTGTTTGTCAATCCTCAAATAGTATGTTTGCATGTTTTGGAGCTTTCCAGGTGGCTCCAGTGGTAAAGAAACTGCCTGCCAATACAGGAGACGTATTGATCCTTGGGTTGGGAAGATCCCCTGGAGGAGGAGATGGCAGCCCACTCCTATTCTTGCCTGGACAGTCCCATAGACAGAGGAGCCTAGTGGGCTATGGTCAATGGGGTTGCAAAGAGTTTGACACAACTGAGTGAGCCCACAATATGTATATCTATCTTTACAGTGAACTCTTTTTTTTTTTTTGCATTCTTTTTATTTTTTTATTTTTTATTTTTTTTTATTTTTAAAAAATTTTATTTTATTTTACTTTACAGTACTCTACTGGTTTTGGCATACATTGACATGAATCCACCACAGGTGTACACGAACTCCCAAACATGAACCCCCCTCCTTAAATCAAAATTAGATAAAGAATATTATAAAGAATAAAATCTAGCCAATAGAAAGGGAATATGTTGTTTGTTCTCCATTATCCTTAATCAATCCTTAATCATTCTTACTATTATTCCAAATTTATAAGAAAAGTATCCAGCATATTTCAGGCCCGTGTAAGGAATGATTACATTTGGGAATATATAATATAGATTCATCAAAATTTTTTCTAAGAAACCGCCAAAGCAGACTATTTTTGTAGGCCTGCCAATTTTGAGTGAGTCTTTTAAAATCACTTAGCTAGCTCCCATTGTTTTGTTCTCCCTCTGATTTATCTGTGGGCACTGCTTCTAAATAAGACTCTTCTTATCCCATAACTAAAATGCTTCCTTTGGCTCCAGCATTTCCAAAAATCCTGCTCTTAACTTTTCTCTCTTACTTCTTTTGTTGACAATATATCTCTTACTATTGAGCCTCATTGCCGATTCCCTAAACCTCTTTTTCAAAATAAATCCTCTGACCTTCTTTTTCTAAAGTCTAATGACCAAAACAGACTCTCACCAGCCCTCCAAGTAATCTTATCTCTTCTGTCACTGACTGTATAAATTCACGCCTGCCACAGGCAAACCGAGTTCAGTCATGTTTTGTGAATACTTACCACAGAACCTCCTTGTGTAATGGCATCCTATTTCTTCTTCTTTCTCATTCTCCCCATAACTTCCCCCTGACTTTTTCCTTGATAGACTACACAGTATATTTCTGGATGTTCCAAGGATTATTCAGGCACACTCTTTATTTTATGACTGAGGTCAATATTTCATATATCTTCCTGCATATAATAAAGAGGTAAGTTGTTACAGCAGAAGGGGACTTTAAAAATAATGTAATTCAAACTTTATTTTACATAATAAAAAAGGAATTTAGGCTATATTTTAGAAACAGATCTTCACAACTCTTACTCCATTTTCTTTGCAGTTCACAAAAGACCATAAAGTTATGGCTTGAATGTGCTTTGTTTGACCCTCATGCTTTTAAATATTTTTTGTTGTTTCCAAACTTGAATAATCTGAGATTTCATATAGAACTCTGGATTTCCAAATTCTCTTAGAAGTCAGATTATTTGATAATTCTTGATGCTCATGATTTGACAGTGCTTGGCTAAATCTAAGAAGCACTCACATTAAAGAGACTGGTCTCTCCAATTGGCCATTTTCAGTGATTCTCTACTATTTCATACTCTTCTCTCTATTATTGATTTATGTTACTTGCCTGTCCCCCTACAGGGATTTTATTATGATTTCTTTCTCTATAGCCAAATGATTCTCATGTGAGCTGATGAAAAATTGAGAAATTTGGCTGAATTTTCACATTTCTGGGGATCTAGGACTGCAAAGAAGTATCAGACACACAGCTCATAGGTATGCTGTTGACCTGTAAGTGTACAATGGTGCTTTAATGGATCTGTGAAATTCCACAAGCATGCTCCATGAGTTTTCTCTGTGTGAGGCATTGAACTAGGCTTCAGGGTCCTAGTGAGACATAAAACAATCCTTGGAGGATTTTACTTGATTATAAAACTGTACAGAAATATTCTCAAGGTTGTGGTGCACTATTATGTCTTATTTGCATCCAAAGTATAAAATAACCAGTGAAAGATACATTTCTAACAGTGTTATCAATATAATGTAATCATAAAAGTAGGGTTCCCGGGTGGTTCAGTTGGTAAAGGAATCGTGTGCAGTGCAGGAGACCCAGGTTTGATCCCTGGGTAGAGAAGATCCCCTGGAGAAAAAATGGCAACCCACTCCAGTATTCTTGCCTGGAAAAATCCCATGGACAGAGGATCCTGGTGGGCTACTATCCAGGGGGTCACAAAGAGTAAGACATGATTTAGTGAGTAAACCACGACCATGTGAAACAAATAATGTTAGAAGTAATCAGGCAACACCAGCACAAGCAATGAAGTTTTGTTGGACCATTTGATCATTGGTTATTATCAGTTGCAGAAGGGTATTCCTACTGGTCATAATAAACAAAAATGCTTCTTCATTTAAAGATGTGTAAACATTTTAAATTGAAATATGATCCTAGTGTTTTTATGTATTGATGTCCCAAATGTTTGCTGTTATGTAAGGGTTCTTAGAATTTTAAACAATTTATGTCCTATATTGGAGAAGGCAATGGCACCCCACTCCAGCACTCTTGTCTGGAAAATCCCACGAACGGAGGAGCCTGGTAGGCTGCAGTCCATAGGGTTGCGAAGAGTCAGACACAACTGAGCGACTTCACTTTCACTTTTCACTTTCATGCATTGGAGAAGGAAATGGCAACCCACTCCAGTGTTCTTGCCTGGAGAATCCCAGGGACGGGGGAGCCTGGTGGGCTGTTATCTACGGGGTCGCACAGAGTCGGACACGACTGAAGTGACTTAGCTTAGCAGTGCTATATGGCAAGGACATTGGCATTGCTCTGCTTAAACTAAACTGTAATTGAAAGCTAACAAACCAAATCTTTATACCAAATAGGTGCTTTTCTCTCACTATTGGTTGTGCATGTATACCAAGCAATTTCCTCAATGGCTATGATAGATTTTGCAGATCTATTCACACTCTGTTGCTCTGTTGATTAATCGAGATGTGTGTTAAGCATCTACCTCTGTTATGGGCAGAGCTGGCAGCTTAGGAAAAGCAAAGCCATTGTTCAGCACAAGATTTTGCCTTCATTACCACCATGATCCAATTAATCGAGCAACCAGCATCAGTGTAATTAAGACATCAGAACTCTTTCCGGAACCAAAACTTTTATCTGAATAATTTCATTGAATGAAAAATAATAAATTGAAATAAATTTTAATATTTATACTCATATATTCTCTAGAGCTGACTAATGCATGGTATGAGATGGCAGTTAGAGAATTGAAAATACAATGTTTTCTATATACCCTTTCCAAATTCAGTGAAATCATTCAAGCAAGTAATAGCAATGGAGTGAATTCTGGCAAATAGTAAAGGTAAAAGGACTTCTAAAGGTCAAGGTCCTCATTGTTACCACTTGCTGAATGCCTGGTGAGCCCAGTACTTTAGACTTTGTACTGAAGTACTTTGTCCTTGTCCCAGAGACTCAGAGATGACATTAAATAGACATGGATAATTGTATTAGCCAAGCAGATGATTAGCTTCAAAACAGAGATTTTTCTAAATTAAAAAAAAAATTGTCTATTTTTATTTTGTCATTCTATACTTTTGTTTCTCATACTTCGTTTTTTCCAGAATGAAAAAAGAAGTTAAGCCTTGCCTCCAACAAGAATCATAGAAAATTTGATTTTGTGAAGAGACTGTTTTTAAGGGAATATAAAAATAAACTGGAAGTAGAGAAGAGGAAGATGGATTGTTACAACCATGACTAGAAAAATACAAAGCAATATAGAGCTGGTCTGGAGAGATTAAATGTATAATGAATGAGTCTACATAGATAAAAGGGGTGTTGAGAATGGAGGAGTAGAAAGCTGATTTAGCCATGTACATGCAAGGCTGGTCTACTCCAGAGTGAAAAGTTTGGTTTGCCAGATTGAATTTATATCTGTATGAAAATTGTCCAATTCTGCCTATTATGCCCTTTTAACAAATAACAATGGTGACTTTTTGAAAAGCATATAATAAAATATATTTCTTGGAAGTTTCATTTACCTCAATCTTCTGAAATGTCATTTGCATGAAAAATAGCTTACCATACTCATTTGGTAGTTTTATTACTATTTATTATAATTCATAAATGAACAGCTTGTATATCTAAATTAAAAGGAAATCTCCCAGTTGAAACATGCTTTCAACTTGTGAATTCTTTTGGATTAGTAACTGTAAAATATGTAGGCATTTCCTGTGTTATCTATGACATCTGGCCTTGATAAAAACATTAGTTTTGTAATTTCTTTCAGATTTAGAGTATTTTCTTTTGCTTTCATCTGTTTTTAAAAGAAACATTCTCCATTTTCACTTCTCAGAATCATGACAAATCAGAGTATGTAACAGGGTTGAACTCAATGTGTATTAGAAGAGTAGAGAATTCACTGAGGCAAGACTAATCATCATTTAGATTATCAGTAGCAAATGATTAATAAACAATGGATTGCGTGACAAGTTCTGTTGATGCTATGTTTGGGTAGCCAAATGTTCTAGCTTTACAAATGAAAAAAAAAAAAAAATCCCTAAGAAGCTTATGGGAGAAGTAATCATTCAAATTACAAACTTAAGAATTTCAAATTACATACTTCATCAAGTTGAGCCTTACTGAATAGATTTGGTATAAGAAAATGAAATAATTACTCAGTGTTTTAACTAAATGGAAAACAATTTTCCTGTGTATATCCTCTATTTTGTATGTGATTGCTACAATAGATAACCTTGAGAAAAATTTCCAAAAATATATTTCTGAAAGATAGCAGTCAGAAATAGTTAAAAAATGTGTTCAAGAATGAGCATTTATATAGATATTTTTCCTTAGGAATTTCTTTTGTTAAGTTAAAATTTTTAAATAGTTCTACTTTTTGGAAATCTTATTTTGAAAAATAAATCTGGAGAGATGTTTGGGAAGATGTACTGAACCTATTTTTCCCAAGGTGGTTCTCTGAATTGAAGATGAAAATTTGACTCAATAGAGTTTTTCAACAAATGGTATGCATGTGGACTTTTGAACTTAATAGCCTACAATAATATCATATTTTATATTCTAAATCCTTATTAATTTTTAAAAGTTAATTAAGAATAAGAACTCTGGAGTTGAACAACCTGGGTTCAAATCCTAGTTTTCCACTTAAATAATGATGTTGGACAGATTTTTAAGTTTTCCATGGGAAGTCTTTTTGTCTGTAAAATGATGATAATAGCAATGCCTACCTTAGTGCTACTATGGTGGCAAGGAAGAAGGGATGTAAAACATTTAGAATAGTGCCTGAGAATGCTAACTTTTCCTGAGTGTTCATTATTCTAAACAATGCTATGAAATATTATTGAGATGTCTGTTGTTTTTATAGGAAATTAAAAATCATTATCTCTCAAGTGTAGACTTTGAAATAAGTGATGCATTATCAGTCATCCTTCTCTTTCAAAGACATTATGGCTTGAATTTTACTTATGTGATAATATTAATATTGCCCTAAGAATAACCTGCATGTTATCATTGTTGTTTAGTTACTAAGTTATGTCTGACTCTTTTGTGACCCCCGTGGACTGTAGCCTGCTGGTCTCTTGTGTCTATGGGATTTCACAGTCAAAAATACTGGCATGGATTGCCATTTCTTCCTTCAGGGGATCTTCATGACCTAAGGGATCTTCATGACCCACGTCTCCTGAGTCTCCTGCATTGCAGGTTGGTTCTTTACCACTGAGACACTGGGGAGGCCCAGCAATAACCTGCTATCAAAAGATAAACATTACTAGTATATCAAATGTAAGATCTAGCTTCTGGGATGGGGCAACTGTTCCCAGCATTAAAACATTAATGTTACAAACTGTAGTAGGGACTAAATACTGAAGGTGAGCTATTACTGTTCTCAATTTTGAGTCTGTGAAATTAAATGAAAGTAAACTCATTCAGATTAAGGATGGCTGATTTGGAGCTCTGTAATTGTGTTGGGCAAAATGAATTGCAGACTAATCCTGATAATATGTTTCGTTTTGATATTTTTTAATTTACATCATATTATCTCCCAATACACCATCTTCATCGTGATTATGAAGACCTCAAAGTTCTTTTTATTCAAATGGTCTATTTCCTTTACCTTTATCTGAAAGAAAAGTAGTGATTTGAACTTTGTTTTCAATGGGTCTCTATAGGAGACAATGAGGGCTGATTCTTACTGTATTCTTTTGACAATTTTCTTCAGGCTGACAACTTCATAAAGGAATGATGGTAGATAAGAGGAGACAGGCTACAGAGAGTCTTTCTGATTTGATACTGTTCTATTTTACACAAAATTTATGACACAAAACTTTTTAATAGATATGGCTCTGAACATTTCATCTGCAGTCTGTGGTAGATATATATCAACACCTAGCCACTTGTGAGAAGTTAATAACTAATAATTCATAGATTTTTAAAAACTACTTCTAAACAAGAGAAAGAAATACAGGCAGGGATATGAAAAAAGCCTACAGAATTGTAGGGGATATGGTTGGATAAGAATATTCTTATTTTTCAAATCTTAGAGTTGACCTCTTTTAGAAGCCTATGTCCTTTAAAAGAAATCAAAATTTTACGTTACTATTTAAATCTTCTTTGACAATCATAAATATCTACCAATTCTCCAAGCATACCAGGCGAATCTTACCTACAACAGTTTCCATACATAGAAAGCAATTAATAAGTGTGGTTAATGAATGTGAGTATTGTTGAATAAATTACATACTGGGAAATTGTAATTTATTCATTTGAAATATTTATGAAATTCTAATGCTATTCTAGGTACTAAAATAAAAGGCTAATAATAAATAACAATTATCCTTGACAATTTAAAATACTTGGTATTAATTAGTATTAATATGAAAATGAAGTGCTTACATTTTTACTTTGTGCTGGGTTATAGTACCTTTGGGGCTTCCCTGGTGGCTCAGATGGTATAGAATCTGCCTGCAATTAAAGAAACCTAGGTTTGATCCCTGGGTTGGGTAGAACCCCTGGGCAAGGGAATGGTTACCCACTCCAGTATTCCTGCCTGGAGATTTCCACAGACAGAAGAGCCTTGAAGGCTACAGTCTATGGGGTCATAAAGAGTTAGACATGACTGAGTGACTAACATTTTCACTTTTTCACTTTTCATAGTAGCTTCAGCAAATTATTGTGGTTGAGAATTTTGTAACCATTTATCTTTGCCTTTACACATTGAATAACAGAATGGTTATAATTTGAAGCCAGGATGTTCTGTCAACAAGTTCATGTTCAGTTGCCCTAAAATGTCTCTTACATAGTTCTCTGCTCAGCTCTTTATATATGTGATTTAATTTAATTCTTCTCCAAACTTTTTGAGGTAATTGGAGTAGTGTTATTTTATGAATGAGAAATGACCAAAGATATCAGTCAGGTCTTTAACTTCCCACCCTTCCCATCGCTCTCCGTCTCTAGTTGGAGAACAGTTTAGCTGCAAATTATAAGCCACTGACTTTCCCCCATGGGTGGGAATTACTGCCTTAGTCCTGAAGGGGTGGGCTGGGCAAGGCCCTAGAGCATCTGCTACGTTGTTTAGCACCTATCCATCCTCTAAGCTCAGCTCAATTATCATTTTCATGTGGAATTCTTTCCTGGTCTCCATAACAGGTCAATTCCACTTTATGTGCTCTCAGGGCACCATGCACCTTCACTCTGTAGCATTTATTAGAGTTTCAGTTCAATTTATTTGTGAGCTAATTTAATTTTCTTCTTGGCTAGGGATAACACGCCATAAGGTTATGGATAGTGTCTGATTTTTGCCCAACATTAGATCTTAGATGGGGAAGGCAATGGCACCCCACCCCAGTACTCTTGCCTGGAAAATCCAATGGACAGAGGAGCCTGGTGGGCTGCAGTCCATGGGGTCGCTAACAGTCGGACAGACTGAGCGACTTCACTTTCACTTTTCTCTTCCATGCATTGGAGAAGGAAATGGCAACCCACTCCAGTGTTCTTGCCTGGAGAATCCCAGGGATGGGGTAGCCTGGTGGGCTGCTGTCTATGGGGTCACACAGAGTCGGACACGACTGAAGTGACTTAGCAGCAGCAGCAGATCTTAGAAGTAAGTAGAATAGTATGTATGTGGTAAAGTGTTAGTTGCTCAGTCATGTTCGACTCTTTGCGACCCCATGGATTGTAGCCCACCAGGCTCCTCTATCGGAGAAGGCAATGACACCCCACTCCAGGACTCTTGCCTGGAAAATCCCATCGATGGAGGAGCCTGGTGGGCTACAGTCCATGGGGTCAGTGGGCTGCTGTCTATGGGGTCACACAGAGTCGGACACGACTGAAGTGACTTAGCAGCAGCAGCAGCTCACATCCATACATGACTACTAGAAAAACCATGCCTCGATTTTTTTTTTCCAGTCTGATGTTTACATTCTAATTGAAACTATAGTTTATTATTCATTTAACATATTTTAGGACCTAGTAAAGTGAAAAAAACCTGACCTTTACATAAGAGACATTGACACAAATAACAGAAAACTCCAGTCTATCAACTTTAATTAAAAAATCATTTATCTTTCATACCAAGAAGATATATGACCCCAGGGGTGGTGATTCAGGAGCTAAGTGATATGAACAAGAGACCAGTTGTCTTCCGTTCTTGGTGTCTCTGGCAAACTCCCTCATGGTTACTAAATCATTTCTGCAGCTGCAGACCTGACTTGAGGAACGATAAGTCTCCGAAGAAGGGGAGTGGTCAACTCATTCTTGATTTTTTTTAAAGCTTAAAAAAATGTTTCCCAGAAGCCACTTAAAATGCTGCCCCTCATTGAGCAGCATTATGTCTAACAACTATGCCTAAACTAATCACTGGTAATAAAAGAGAATTACAATGCTACNCTTTCCCAGAAGCCACTTAAAATGCTGCCCCTCATTGAGCAGCATTATGTCTAACAACTATGCCTAAACTAATCACTGGTAATAAAAGAGAATTACAATGCTACGCTACTATCCTTGGCTTATCCTGGTTCAGGGAAGAACTGGACTACCTATTATTTATGGGTGCACCTAAAATACAGTCAGAATTCTGCTATCAAGGAATTCTGTATAAGGATTCAGCCTTTGTTAGGCAACAAATATTACCTCCACAAGTACTACAAATTAAACTAGGTTCTGGCCCTGAAGAATTTTACAATCTAGTATAGGAAACTAATAGGACAGCAGAGCATTATAAACAGTACCCCCAAGGTACACCCTAAAAGAAGCATGTACTAGATGCTGTGGGGGTTAGGAAGAGAAGCACTGAGAAAGGCATATGATTTTAGATTGAGAGGAGAAAATGAAAATACTACAGATGAGAGGATAAATATTAATGCTGTGTGTCTATGACTGTATATCAGGAACATATCAGGAAATATATTTGATGGTTTTCAATTTTTCAGGACATCATTTTGACCAATTGTGAAAAGTATCTTAAAAATTTTTGCTGTTACTTCAGTCACATTATAGTTTCAATTTAATTTTTAAATGAGATATGCTTTGGGATATCCGCCTGCCAATGCAGGAGACACAAGAGATGTGGGTTCAATTCCTGAATCGGTAAGGTCCCCTGAAGAAGAAAATGGCAACCCACTCCAGTATTCTTGCCTGAGAAATTCCATGGACAGAGGAGCCTGGCAGGCTACATTCCATGGAATCACAAAAGCGTCAGACAGGATTTAGGGACTGAAAACAGCAACAGTATATCCTTGTCTTGGATTACGTATGCACAAAGTGATATCTAAAGCTTCCTTATAGCTTTAAAGTTTGTTATTTCATACCTGGTGAGTTTGATTGATCAGAATCATAAGGACAATGATAATAGATGATCATGATGTTATACGCATGTTGGCTCCATTAATTTGACTGTATGTGATGCCATATGGATTGTAGGAAATATTTTATTCTACGCTTTTGTATATTAAAAATCATTAAGCATTATACAATAAATTAATTCCATCAAGGTAATTATCAGTTTTGCTGTCGCAAAAATTGTGTCGCCTTTTTCAGTTCTTCTACTTTAATTATAGTCATAAGAGGAGAGAGAGTAGAAATGATGCTATTTGGGGGATTGTAGGTGATGGGAACATTTTTATGCTCCTTAAATCCATTTGCAAGTAGTACTGGGATTTGAGACATGTTGCACAACAGCAACCACAGAAGCCAGTATTGTCTCATGAAATGCGTGTTCTCAGTTCTAGGTGAGACTAGGAAAAGAGCATGACAGTTATATGGGGAGGAATTTACATACTCTCAACTTTCTATTTGTGGAAACATTCTAACTGAAACTAATGACACAGATTAAATCAGATTTCTTTAAAAAATCATTTCTTTATTGATCTCTCATGTGAGGTGATGTCAGATGAGAATGGCATACCTCTTTTGTAATTGATTGGAATTCCCAAAAGATTGTATAAAACTCCTGTAAAATGAAATAACTGCCGTGGTTGGTCTTAATTTGGAAGACATCATGGCATATTCTAATTAAAAAGTGGAAAAATCCAGTACAAAGTTCTGTATACAGTAGAGGGTTTTATTGATTAATTGCTTAAATATGGTACAGAAGTGAGAACAGTTGTTAGTCTTTATTTTATTGATATTTCATTTTACCAACTGGGGGCCAAAATAATTATAGCTATAAGAAGGTGACTCTTGCCTCCTGTCTCCTGATCTATGAAGCGGAGCCTCACACCAGACTCAGAACTCTAGTTTTGAGTCATTCTGTGTTTTACATTTTTCCTCTTTTTTTTTTTGCTTCTTCCATTCTTCTTGTCTTCATCTTTATTTTGCCATTTTCCTACCCAAATTTATAGTTTACTGGGTTACCTTTTGATCCATTATTATCTTCATCTCTTCCAAATGCAAAAGAGTAGTGTATCTTTCTTCTACATATGTAAGAAACTTAATTCTCCCAAGATTCTCACTTGCTTTAATTCATAAGAATTCAAAGAATTGTCAATATCTCTCTGATTTTTTTCTGGTTTTTATCAACTTGTAGTAGAAATGGTTTTTTGAGGAATGGAGGATAATCTGTTCTTATTTCTCTTTTCCACTTTTTGGTCAAGGAGCTATCAAACAATGAAAATTTGGAAAATTAGAAATAAAGTTCCTAAATAATTGACTATAGGTGACAGAAATGTCTTTACTGTACATATTTTTACTGTATTTTTATGTTTGTTCTTCTATATTTAGGGCAAGTATTTTCCCAGAGTGTGTCTTGAACAGTTTTGTGATGCATTTTTAAATATTTTTTCCTTTATTATTCTTTTGTCTAAATGAACTGCAAGTAGATTTTTTACCTGTTCTTTAAACTTTCCAGATACCCTATTCTTTGGGGAAAAGGAAGTTCCCATCACTCAGGGAACTACAATAATCTTCAATTGTTAATACCTCTTCTCACTCCATCATCTACCATTTCAGGGTATAGGTAAATATCTGTGTAATTCATTTATACCAAACATACGAGGAACCTACCACACACCAGACACAGTTCTAAGATTTGAGAAAACAGCAACAGACTAATTGATGAGATCCACCTGTCATGGAATTTCCGTTGAAAAATAAATGTATAATATAATATCTGTAGCAACAAATATTTGGGGAGAAAAGAAAACCTAAGTGACAGAGGAACAGATGATCATTTTAGCTTGAAAAGGATTATTAGAGCTGACCACTGTGAGAAGATATGTGAACAGAGAATCAAATAAGATAAAGGAACAAGAGCTGGCACTACTCTGGAGAGAGAGTGTTGCCAGTGGAAGAAGTCATGTGTAAAGGGCTTGAAGTGGGAACTGACTTGAGCTTTTTGGTCAGCAGGGAGATCAGATGGCTGAAGTAGAGTGAGTAGGAAAGGGAAGGAGATAAGATCATGAAAGGATCATGACTATCTAATTAATTTTATCCTTGGTTTCATGGTGATCTCCTTGCTGCTGCTGCTAAGTCAACTTTCATTTGAAACTAGCAATGCGGCATTTTCATAAATAAAAAAAGTTCTGAGTCTGGAAGCACACCTGTGGCTACCTGGAAAGAGTTTAGCTAAGACAGTCTGAAGTCCTATTAGAAAAGCTCCCGTGTAAAACTCATCATCTACACAGGCTTTAGACACGAATTGTAAGGGAAGAACATTGGGCTAGGAGCAGCATTCAAAGACATTTGCAGACATTTGTGAGCCTCCTGCTGCTGCTGCTACTGCTGCTGCTGCTGCTGCTAAGTCACTTCAGTCGTGTCCGACTCTGTGTGACCCCATAGACAGCAGCCCACCAGGCTCCCCCGTCCCTGGGATTCTCCAGGCAAGAACACTGGAGTGGGTTGCCATTTCCTTCTCCAGTGCATGAAAGAGAAAAGTGAAAGTGAAGTCGCTCAGTCTGTCCGACTGTTAGCGACCCCATGGACTGCAGCCCACCAGGCTACTCCGTCCATTGAATTTTCCAGGCAAGAGTACGTAAACCTCTGAGCTTTCATGCTATCTGCTAAACTCAAATAGTAGTAGCTCTTCTGTCCATTTCAGTACTGAGATTAATGGTGAGAATCAAATAATGAAAGTGCCTTAGTCTGCTCAGGTAGTTCTAACAAAGTACCACAGACTCAATGGATTAACTAACAAATGCTTATNGTAAACCTCTGAGCTTTCATGCTATCTGCTAAACTCAAATAGTAGTAGCTCTTCTGTCCATTTCAGTACTGAGATTAATGGTGAGAATCAAATAATGAAAGTGCCTTAGTCTGCTCAGGTAGTTCTAACAAAGTACCACAGACTCAATGGATTAACTAACAAATGCTTATTTCTCATAGTTCTGAAGCTGGAAATGCTTATTTCTCATAGTTCTGCCCTGGAGAGGGCTCTCACCCTGGCTTGCAGACAATCATCTTCTTGCTGTATACTCACAAGGAAGAGACATGCATTGGAGAAGGAAATGGCAACCCACTCCAGTGTTCTTGCCTGGAGAATCCCAGGGATGGGGTAGCCTGGTGGGCTGCTGTCTATGGGGTCACACAGAGTCGGACACGACTGAAGTGACTTAGCAGCAGCAGCAGATCTTAGAAGTAAGTAGAATAGTATGTATGTGGTAAAGTGTTAGTTGCTCAGTCATGTTCGACTCTTTGCGACCCCATGGATTGTAGCCCACCAGGCTC
Organism: Oreotragus oreotragus; assembly: GCA_006410675.1. NCBI lineage: Eukaryota > Metazoa > Chordata > Mammalia > Artiodactyla > Bovidae > Oreotragus > Oreotragus oreotragus. Next base: position 312,809 of record SJYX01012979.1, on the reverse strand, counting down.
CTCTATCGGAGAAGGCAATGACACCCCACTCCAGGACTCTTGCCTGGAAAATCCCATCGATGGAGGAGCCTGGTGGGCTACAGTCCATGGGGTCGCTAAGAGTCGGACATGACTGAGCGACTTCACTTTCACTTTTCACTTTCATGCATTGGATAAGGAAATGGCAACCCACTCCAGTGTTCTTGCCTGGAGAACCCCAGGGACAGGGGAGCCTGATGGGCTGCCATATATGATGGGCTTTGCACAGAGTCAGACATGACTGAAGCGACTTAGCAGCAGGCTCCTCTATCCATGGAATTCTCCAGGCAAAGCTACTGGAGTGAGTAGCCAATCCCTTCTCCAGGGGATTTTCCAGACCCAGGGATCAAACCCAGGTCTAGTGCATTGCAGACAGATTCTTTATTATCTAAGCCACCAGGTAAAGGCAATATAAATAGAAAGGGATATGCAAGAGCTCAACAGGGCATAAGTTAAGTGAATCAGGGTCTTTTTTAAACAAGACTGCTGGTCATAACAAAGTAGGGAAATTGTTCTTAGTTTTCTAATTTGACCACGGTAGAAGAGGCCAGAATGAAGACACTTGCGATAAAAAGCATAAGAGTGAGGTAGTCAGAGTCTTACTTTTTACCTCTCTAGTGATGGACTCAGTTAGGCAGGCGGAAAGAGGCAGAACCTACTATCTGAGCTGGTTCTATCCTTGAGTATTCTCCCTTGGCATAGACCAGCATATGTAAGTAAGTAAGTGTTAGTTCCTCAGTCGTGCCCGACTCTTTGCGACCCCATGGGCTATAGCCCACTAGGATCCTCTGTCCATGAGATTTTCCAGACAAGAATACTGGTGTGGTTTGCCATTTCCTTCTTCAGGGGATCTTCCCAACCCAGGGATCGAACCCAGGTCTCCTGCACTGCAGGCAGATTCTTTTTTGACTGAGCTATAAGGGAAGCACCAGCATATAGAAACAGGCTGACAAATGCTCAGAATACTTACCTGTACAATGAATCCCAATCATGGGGAAACCTCACGGTATCTTCTTACTGTCTTTTTTAGGACTCACAATAAGTAAACTGTGACTTTCCCTCAAATTTCCTGTGCATTTCTGGAGTTTGCAACATGGAATTATGTCAACAGCCAAACCAGAGGACTATCTATCACTCTAGTGGCAACTCCAGGCTGTGTAATTTTTTTCTTTTACGAGACTATTTGGCACTCCACTCCAGTATTCTTTACCTGGAAAGTTCCATAGACAGAGGAGCCTGGCAAGCTACAGTGTCCATGGGGTCTCAAAGAGTCGGATATGACTGAGTGACTATCACTCACTCACTCAGAGTTCTGTTATTATGTAACAGTTGTACCATTTACGTTTGTGTGAAAATGCAGTGTCCCAAGACGAATCACTCATTTGGATTCATTTTCTTTCTTGAGGTGAAAAGGGTCTTCAAAGTAAAAAATGTAGTTTTGAAGTACAAGTAATAATTATGGAGGAAAATGTGATTTATTGCCAACAATATAAAAAGTATAATAGCATCAAGGTGAGGGCCAGAATAGAAGGTAAGGAAGCATGGCATAAAGGCCACAGTTTATAGCAGATAAATGGAGGCCATGCAGCAGCAGCTGACAAGTTAGGAGATGGATCGGTAGCCGAAGTGCCCTAAAGGCTGTCAGAAATGCTATTGATTAGTCCATGATCGATTTTATCAGTGTGAGTAGAGTGAAGAGGGCAAATTGCCTTCTTCTGTCTCTTTTTAAATGTCTCATTGCCCTCAAAACTTATGGATATACTTAAGCCCTTTATAAACTATGTTAAACAGCTCATCAGTTCTAATAAAGTCAGTACATTTGCTACCAAATATATGAAGCTGTTTATTTGGCATTGCATCAAAAAGTGACAAGTTGATTAACAGAAGTTTTACTTATTAACTGGTTTTACTTACTATGGAACACTTACATTGTAGTAGGTATGGTTCTCTATTTCTTTAGCCTATCTTAGCTTCCAGTTATTCTATCACAGAAGTATTATCAGGCCTGTATATAAATAAGAAAACCAGAGACTCACAGAGCTTGTGTCTTACTGGAGGTCATATTCAAATATGTCAGGAGTTGCCTTGATTAGCACTGGATCAGAGTAGCTTGATTTGGGACAGTCTCATACAGTGAATAGGAGGTTCTGAGGTTCTCATCTACAAAAGGGAAATACTAATTGAAGCCTGTCTTAGAGAAGCTGATCAAGTTTGTGAGTAATTCAGTTGCTATGGTTTTTGTTTTCAAGTTCTGATTTTTCTTCTGGTCTTCAGGTATCCCCAAAAGAAAACAGGATGCACAAAAGATGAACTACAGGCATATTTCATAATAGACATTTTTTAGAGATAATTTTAAATTTAGACTATGTAACTGGAGAAGGAAATGGCAACCCACTCCAGTATCCTTGCCTGGAGAATCTCATGGAGCCTGGTGGGATACAGTCCATGGGTTGCAAAGAGTCGGACATGACTGAGCGACTAACTAACAACAAGGCTGTGTTACAAGAGTTAAGAATAAATAATAAGAAAAATAGAGCAAAAACATTGTCAGAGTTGGAATCAATTAGGTCATCACAAACCAAATAAATGGAGAATTCTATGTCAGTGAATGGTCATTTTAAAGGTGATGATCATCTCTGTAAATTGATAACAGTTGAATTAGCATGAAAATAAAATGAGGAGAGGCTGCCAGCTTTGCTTTACAGACATACTGAATGTTGAATTCTGCTAAAGTAATTTTCAGACTTAATTTCTGTAGAAAACTGTTGCCATTTTTTCCCCTCTTAGCTTCTTAAATTGACAAATAGAGGCACTTCTACAGCCAGACTCATGCTGTAGGAAACCTTTTACTAAGTTCTAACCCTTGACTAAGTTTTCCTTCAGAGGAAACCTTTTACTAAGTTCTGGAGTCTTTTAAAGATTTTTGGATGCTTGACTCAGAAAACATAGAGATGGGAGAGATTGGGTCAGAGTTTAGAAGGAGGTAATTTTTTTTTTTCCAGAATCTTGTTCCAAAGCAATTACATTTGAACTTGAGAGTATGTGTCAAGAGCAGTGGGTTTTAGATTACTTCTTAATAGTCCTGACTTATGTTATTTTTGTGAATATCAGATTTAGTCAAATGACTGTATCACATTCTTTTAATTTCAACTTTCAAGTATTTCTTATGAATACTTTTGAAATTTGTGTTTTTCTCCTCAAAGAATTTTGTCTTAATCTCTCAACCAGCTTAAAGAGACAGAATGTTATTTAATAACATTTTAAAGTTTCATTTACTTTTACAATTTAGAGGATCTTTAGTTTGGTTGGTATTGAGAAAAATAGCTGTTAGACAATTCTTGTCAATAATATAACAGCATAACAGTGTACCTTTCTCCTTATGGTATTGCATTTGATAATCACCTCTAATTCAGCATTTTAAAATCAGGCCTATTATTTGTTCTCATGTTCCTCTTCATAGTAGTCTTATTTGTATGAATGACATCACCCTATTTCCAGATAAACTTCAACTCCTTTATCTAATATCTCTTTACCTTTTACCCAGTCACTTCCCACGTCCTGTGGCTTTTTCCTTCCCAATGACTCAGCACTGTCAGTCTCTCTCCATTCTTGATTATACTACCTAAATTTAAGCCCTAGAATAATTTCACCAATCCTGCACATCATCCAAAGTCAATTTTGTTAGAACAAGATACTTATTTATTCAAAATTCAATGTCCAATAATTTTTATTGAATCAATTCTAGAGACTATACCCTGATATACAATTCCCACTATAAATTATTCTCCAAAAATTTCAGCCTCATCACCTCTTTCGTCTGGTTTTCTTTTTAGTTCAGGACTTTGTCCTGAATATCTCGAGTTTCCTTTATTTCTGTGATTTAATTCATTCTCTTTGATCTACTTGGAATTTTGTCCAGCTTTCTGCCTCTACATTTAAATTTGGTCTATCCTTAAATCCCATCTACAAAAATCAATAATTTTCTGATTGTCCCAGTCAGATGTAAACTCTGTTTTGTTTCACAATCTCTAAAATATTCATTCTCTATACCCCTTTGGGGACACATGGCATTAGAAATATCCAAGACATACCTCTAAGTTTGTTTGTCTACTTAGTGGCAGAATTCTGTATTCTCCTGAGTCTGTGCATATCAATTACACTGAGTCATACTGATTTACTGTTTTAATTATCTGAACATCTACTGTCTGGATAAACACAGGTTTGGTTGCCTTGTGCCTTAGAGAGAAGTCAAAATCACATTGTATGAGAAACAAGACCTTCATAGCCATGGAACTCGAGCTTCAGTGCCCATCGGAAGTGACTGAAGCAACTTTCAATGCAGTAATTCCCAGGCAATCTGACATTCTCCTGTGAAGTCAAACTCATCAGTGCCGAGATCAATTCCAACTTCAGCCTTTGATGAGACCTTCAGAGGTGATTTTTCACAGATGATTTTCTGAGATCAAATCAGGCAAAATTTTAACAGAAATCATAACTAGAATGTTCTTCTGGTTGACACAGATGCTGTTTGGATTTCATGCCCATTAATAAATCACTTGGCTGTACACTGCTTAGGATGGGGAAAAGATGATTTTTGTCTGTATTCCCTATCAGGAGATGGTAAGTGTGAGGTTCTGGCTGGGATAATTTGACGTGAGGCTTTTGGTTTCTTCAAGCTGTTAGGCAGCATGAGGCGGTGATGGCTACAGCATGCTCTGTATTCCATCACTTGTCTCTGTGTGTGTTTTCATCATTCACACAGTGGTGGGTATATGAATGACTGCCTCTGAGCACTTCCATGAGTTCTTATACTCTGTCGAGGTGAAAAGACTTCCTGGAGGAGAAAATTCTTCTTTCCCCTGGCAAAGTAAAACAGCGTTAAAATGAATGCAAGTGTGTTTGTATGTGTGCGTTGTGTGCGTATTCACACCAACATTCTATGAGAAAATTAATCAAGCTTTCTGTGATTGACTAAATGTATATACATAGCTGCTGGAGTATTATGTTTTTAAGAATTATTTCAGACTTTGGCTATAAAAATAAGTGAGTCTAGAAAGCTTGGTTATTTTTTTTTAAGTCCTTAAATGCTATAAAGTTTTTAAAAAGTACCTGATAAAGGTCATCTTATTTATTAATACTGCTTTCTGAAATCCAGTTGATTTTCAGTTTTTTTCTGTAGTTTGCCAGAAATTAAATAGTTTAATAACTTAATCATTCCCCTAGCTTGATATTTATTTCATTCTCCTTCCCTGAGATATGCAAATATATGTCTCTTTGCTAATATCTTTTCTCAGTTCTCTAGTCTGAAAGCTGATGCAAAGAAGTCATTAAAATTGATAGCAATATCCACCACTTCAGTGAATAAATTACACTTTCCATTTCACGGAGGTCCCATTATCTCCAGCCCTGACCCCTTCTTACTTCTCTACTTGAAAGGATTCTGATTTATCTCAAACTCTTGTGCAATCTTCCTTTCATTTTCTACCCTTAATTTTCTTATCATTTTTTTCTTTTTTACACTTTTGACTTCATTCCATCATCATGGTGCTTCTCTATACCTCATGTTTTATCCTGTGCATTTCTTTTTTCTTGGCTTTGATTAGTTTTAAACTCTTCTCTGCAATGACTTTTATTCTAACTAAAACCATATTTATTTCTAGATGATACGCAGAGCCCTTGAACATACTTTATTTACCTTTTGGTATATTTCATTTACTCTTTCTCAAAGTGCCTTAACTTTCCCCCTTTCTTTTTCATTTGGTTTGCATATAGTGTCTCTGCTCAAAATTTACTTTTCTTCCTATTAAAATACCATACCTTTGCCTTTTTCATATTCCTTTGGTTGCCTTTATGGCCTAACCAAAAACCCAACTTTATTATCCTGATTTCACTGTCATATTTTTTTATCTGTAATAATATCTCCTGTTACTTAAACTACTTCTGGAATTACAAAGAAAGCACATTTTCTTGGCCTTTGAAAAATGTAAGAAAATATTGTAAGCAGAAAAGTGGTAAGTGCAGGAAACACTGTGTTGGTGGAATCTTTGTTGAAAGTTTCAGCTTTGAACTTCATACACAGAGAACCATTAAATGCTGGGATAATAGAACCAGTTTCATTGTATCCTCTTTGTTTGGCTATCTCTGTGGTTTATCAGTCCCCATAGACGATAGAACGGAGGGGTCTTGAGAGGTCATTTATTCTATTGCTCTAAGGCCTGAAGGTCCTAAGGCCTCACATACTCTATAAGATACCTTTCCGCTTTAGTTCTTACCAGTTTAAATGGTAGTTGAAATTCTTGGTAAATATTTGGGAAGGTCGTAAATGTCATTGGGAAGAAAGAACTTGTATAGATAGAAATTATAGAAATGTCACCCACTGAAAATTCTGAACAAGAGGTTATTGGAACAACCAAAGCATTTAGCAATTGGGAAGTATAGGTCTCCGTCTGAGTGAATAATTTTTGGTACAAATCAAGATAATAATAGATTTTAATGGTTTGAACAAGGATGAATATCTTTAAACTAGCGATAATGTGTGCTTTTATGCCATATGGGAAGCAATGAGTCGAATGTATTGAGAATAATATGTCTACCTACTGTCTATGAGCACTACCATCCCCTTTAGAAGGGATGACTTATTCTTTCCATTAGATTAACGTTCTGAGAAGAAACTGGTATATTGGAAATTTTTCCAGGATTGTAAATACTGGGTCATTACAGATTGAACCAAGCAATGATAATTTAAAAATGAGTCATTCTGATTCTAACAATACTTCTGACTCAGTCTCAGATTTATATTATTAAAATGCCACGAGCTTTCAAGATAAACTTTCAATTAATATTAGAAGAGGTAGGGTGGGAGCAGATTGAATAGTGTCTAATTGTTTTTATAGATTAAACAGCTTCCAAGTTCAGATCTCTATATATTAGTTCCAATTTTAGGGAGTTTAGTCAGTCATTAGTGATTCCAAATCCATTGACAAAATAACAATGACAAAAAATTAAAAGTAAGCCAAATAATAATGAGCATTGCCTTCAACAAAAATATCCAAATTAGTTTAATATTGTTAATTTTACACACTTAGATAACAAACTCTATGGGTTTTTGAGCTATCAATTCTTCAAGAGTTATTAAAAATTTCAGGAGTGAACACACATCAGTACAAATGTTGAACAGATGACTCACCCTGATAGATACGTTCATTTAGTGGCAATCAACTTATTGAAATTCAAAGATCTATAAATAGCCAGTAGTTGAGAGTGATTAACAAAAAAAGCAATTAATGAAAAACTGGAGAAAATATTAAATACTCATGTGGAGGCAATATAAAGCACTTTGATATAGAAATACAATTAAGACATATAATATATATGTGTGTGTTCAGTAGTGCCTGATTCTTTTGCAACCCCATGGACTATAGCCTGCTAGGCTTCTCTGTCCATGGGATTTCCCAGGGAAGAATTCTAGGATGGGTTGCCATTTCTTCCTCCAGGGCATCTTCCCAACCCAAGGATCAAACCCACATCTCCTTGTGTCTCCTGCACTGCAAGCAGATTCTTTATCTGGTGAGCCATTGAGGAAAATATGTTCTATATTTGTGCTAACATTCTTCTGATGTTATGAAAGCTTTGAATACAGACCTTGAAGATGTTACTTTAACATGAATATATTTTTAATAAAATATTTTATTTATGACAGAAATTTTGAATTACTAAAGAATAATTCAACTTACAATGGAAATAGGTTAAAAGTCTATGGCAATTTGGAATAATATCTGTCTTCAACTAAATTAAAAAAAAATTATTAACAAATGTTTTCCAGCATTAACATTTAGAGAAAATAAGGTTAACAATACAGATAATTGATTTTGCTATGGTAACTAACAAATACTTTGTGTTCATAAACATATTGATTTGGGATCATCTAAAATAATTCTATTTCATTATCAGTAGTTTATATCAGGAGAATTTTACTTAAATTTTTTGATTCTGAGAATAACTTTGGGGTTAATTGTATGCTTATATATAAATTATGTAGAATGGCAGCCCTTACAAAGCAGATGAACAATAAATAATAGCACTTTATCACATTGTTGTGATCATTTATGCCTAAACAATTGCAATTGCTTCCTTGCTAGGCAGTGTTCTCCAGTCTTCTCGACTGTATTCTACATGCAATTTTCAAATTAATATTCTCCAAACAACATGTTAATTGCATCATGTCCCTGGTCCAAATTGTCTTCTCATTAAATTAAATGTTAACAGCTTAACTTAGCCATCATATTTCCCTATGCAGTTGCATTAGCCTATTTTTCCAGATTAATTTTTCCACATGTTCCCAATGTAACAACCAAATTGCACTGCTGTTTACTCCAGAATATATACTTTATCCTTTCTTTCACCTGAATGTCTTTGTTAACACTTTTCAAGCTAGTGTGCCATGTAGTATCATGGAATCTGTGGTGACATTTGTCTTTTTGTCTCAAATCACTTCCTGCCTTCCCTTTCTTCTGTACCTGCATCAGAGAGAACTGTGTTTCCTTGGTTCCTTGAGGAGCTCAAGTCTGAAAAAAATTAATCAGTAGGAGACACTTAAAGAAAACTGGAAGGTGAAAGAAAGAGTAAAGTAAAAGTATTTTCTCCCTTCTCCCCTCTCCCTTTTTCTTGTCCCTCAGGCAGAGTTTGTAACAGTACTCGTGTTTCCTTCATGTTCCCTGGTTCAGCTGTTAACCTCTTTCTCTGTGGTCTTAGATGCTATAGAATATTTTGTACCTTAGGCTCTGATTAAGGTATCTGTTTAAATTTTCTTCCAACTTTAGGGTAGGGTTAGCTTTAAAAGAAAGGCATTTTCAGAAGTAACTGTTTTGAGTTTTTCTTTGGCTCCTGAGCATTTCCATTCTTCGTGTATCCATTTTTCTGTATCAAGTCCCCTTAGATTATAGAGTATATTGGCCCATGACTGCTAGAAAGTGCTACAGATGTGGGTTTAAATACTGACTTTGTGATGCTGGAGAAGCTACTTCTCTGTGTCTGTTTCTTTGCCAATAACCTAACAGTATTCTGGGGGATTAAATAAAAGCTGCATATGAAAACACAAATATAATATCCTACATACATCAGTTAGTTGATACTTGGGTTTTCACTCCTCATTTTCTCTGCTATGAATTCTTTAAATGAGTAAGTATGGGTTCAGATTAATTAATTATTTGAATGTAAGGGAATAAAGAAAACTCTTTGATGATGTTTACCCATCCAGTGTATCTCATCGTTTACATCATTTATGCCCTAAAATTTTCTTTTTATTAATTAGAAGCTTAAGGTATTTTAGTTGCAAGACATATTAGATAAATTTAATGGATTATTAAACAATGATGGTAAAGCAAACATTTTTAGGCAAATGTAAGAGGTCTTAAACTAAGAAAATACTATGTGACTCAGGGGTGTGTGAATATCCAGGTGAATATGGATGAACTGAAGGCAAAGAAATCCCAGAAGTCCTGAGGGAAACAAGTAACAGGAGGAGAAAGGGATCTGCTGGATAAACATTAATGTCAAAGGATTAGAATAAGGAATCAAAAGGAACTTTCCAATTACTGGAGATTTGTGATTTTTGCCCTCAGTCTTAACAGGAACTTAAACAACCTGGAACTGTTTCCTATTTATGGAGGCCACCAAACTGGGGATCAAACACACTTTTTTCTCCTATAATCACCCATGAGGGTGGATCCCTTTTGTTTTGTGTCTTATGGTTATTCTAGGGACACATATTCAGACCCCAGACTATTTTTCTATTATTTTTCCCAGAACCATGACCATTGTGGTCAAGTGTTGCTTGTAACCAGGTATTTGCATTTTGTCTTGGGAGGAGCATTGACCAACATTTCCTTTGACTTTCTTATTTTAGTTATAACAAGCCTGTGAGCTCTGGTTGTACAAAGTATCCAACTCCAGGAAAGAGAACATAAGTTGATTCCATTTCTCCAGGTAAACAGTTCTGCTTTAAGAATTTGGGAAACTAGAGAACTTTATCAAAATATTTCATTTTCTGGGTTGGAAAAGATAAATATAAACTCTTCTTAAAACTAGGTTGCTGAAACCCTACCAAGAAACATTTTATGTATCTGGAATAAATTTTGGTTAGATATGCTAGGATAGGGAATAATTCAACCTATACTGAAGATGACTGGTGTAGGAGTAACCTGATTTTCCCAAAGACTTTTCATCCAAGGATTGGAAGCAGAAGCTAGAATCAGGTAAGATATAGAATAAACAAAATCTCTTCTAATTTATTGTGACTTGTCAGCTATGTAGCTCAAGATAGCTGGATTCCTGAGGGCCAAGGACTCTTCTGGCCTCCCTACTTGTAAATTTTAACCATCTTTAAAAATCATAACATTTAACTTTTAATCCACAGAATATTCTGGAACATTGAACAAAAATATATTACATATTTGGTTGAAACAATGCAAGTTATTAGATCTCTTGATCCAGAGGGATGATGTGGGGTGGGAGGTTGGGGGGGGGTCATGTTTGGGAATTCATGTATACCCATGATGGATTCATGTCAATGTATGCCAAAACCAATACAGTACTGTAAAGTAAAATAAAGTAAAAATAAAAATTAAAAAAAAATGATCTCTATCTAACATATTCTTGATTGTCTAAATATAGAGGCAGCTAAGGAATTTTAAAAATGCCCATTGCTCCTTGAAAATACACAGGATTCAGAATTTCCCCCCTTACTAGCTGTAGCTGTTACCACTGTAATGGAAGTTAACTCAGTTTCTTGATAAAAGATTAAACCAGGTTACTTCAAATCACAGAAATAGTTTTCCTTGAATTGCTTGACTCTGTTGTGTTCCTAACAGGAATGATAAAAGATAGTTATTAGTTAGCAGGATTGACATATATATGAACTATGTATAATGTGATGCAGAATTAAATAAGTACTAAAAGAGAGGTGCTATCAGAATAAAGCAAAAGGAGCAATTACTTCTGATAAAAGCACTGGGGAAGATCTAATTGAAATCACATTTAAGCCATGGATTAGAACATGGGAAATGTTTAGCTTGGGTTAAAAACTAAAGGAAGAGTTTACCAGGTTGAGAAAACAACATAAGCAAAATCACCAAATGTGGGCATTAGAGAGTCCACTTGGTATGGAGTTGAGTTTATAATTCCTCATGGAATGAATTGTGAGACATGTCTGGGAAGATAATTTGGGATGTAAACCATGGGATTTGGACCTTGAAGCTACAGGACTGTATTATTTTGGAAAAGAGGTACCATTTCAGGATGTTGAATATCTACCCAGTGCTATTCAACCTCTATTTTGAAAAGGTAAATGTGTGAGTATCTTGAAGGTATATTGGGGGAGAAACAAGGAATTCGAAACAAGGAATTCACCCATCCAGGAATTTTGAATGTTTGGATAAAGCCATTGTGGGTGTGAATGGAAAGTATGGATGAATAAGAGAAGCGTTCTGAGAGTTGAATCAATATTATTTAGGAACTAAGAGAGTCCCTAGTTCTTGCTGTTGTTCAGTCGCTCAGCCGTGTTCGACTCTTTGTGACCCAGGGATGCAGCAAGCCAGGATTCTGTCTTCCACTGTCTCCTGGAGTTTGTTCAAACTCATCATTGAGTCGGTGCTGCCATCCAAACATCTGATTCTCTATTGCCCCCTTCTCTTTCTGCTCTCGATCTCTCCCAGCATCAGTCTTTTCCAATGAGTTGGCTCTTCTCATCAGGTGGCCAAAGTATTGGAGCTTCAGCTTCAGCATCAATCTTTCCAATGAATACTCAGGGTTAATTTCCTTTAGGATTGACTGGTTTGATCACCTTGTTGTCCAAGGGACTCTCAAGAGTCTTTTCCAGCACCACAGCTCGAAAGTGTCATGCTTCAGCTCACAGAGCAAATTTCAAGGTTTCAGAAATTCATAACTGAAAATGACAGCAATATTAATAGACAAAAATAGATAACAGTAAGTGAAATAAATTTTCAAAGAGGGCAATTGGTTTAACACATTGAACTGGAAATATACGTGGGTACTGTATACAAAAGTCTTGAGTCTGCAACTCAGGATGGGGGGTACAATTATGGCTGTCTTGCAAATAGAGCAATTGCTAGACTTTTGTCCTCAGTTCATGAGTTGCCAAAAGGATTCCCATCCTTGCCTACAGGAGTGACTTCCAGTAAATACCTGCTAAGTCAGCCCTACATTTTCATTTACCTATTTGTTGCCCCCATTGAGACATTTTAAAAAAGAAATATCAAAACCAGCATGTCTAAAACTGATGTCATCATTTCTATCGTTGCAGTCAAACCTGTTCCAGTTTCTGAAGAAACGACCATGCTAGTGAATGGCATTACTATCAGCCCACCTGGCAACCACTTAAACTACAGCAGCACAGAACGAAACATACAAGCACCAACATATGAGTCACCCCAGGCTCCTCCCAATCTTGATATTACTAGTATCGCCCTAATTCCTTTTAGGGTTACTGAGAGTTCTACCAGAAACTGTTGCCTCCAGAAAACTGAAAAGTGACTCTGTGATCTCATGGACTATAGCCTGCCAGTCTCCTCTGTCCATGAAATTCTTCAAGTAAGAATACTGGAGTGGTAGCCATTCCATTTTTCCAGGGTACCTTCCTGACTCAGAGATCAAACCCAGGTCTCCTGCATTGCAGGCAGATTCTTTTCTGTCTGAACCACCAGAGAAGACCCAATTATCTGCCAAATCCATTTCCTAAACAACTACCTGAATGAAAGGTTAAATGGCAATATGATCATATCCCACTTAATCATATTGCAATTTACTTATGTATCTATTACTCTCTTCATACATAAAACTATGAAAGAAGGAGCAACAATTTTGGTGTTTTTTTTTTTTCCCATAATTAGATTCTAGAGCAGTAATCATTAAGGGTGTTTGAATGAATAAAAATATTTATATTTAGGAATAGCTAGTATGAAACAGTTGGAGAAGGCAATGGCAACCCACTCCAGTACTCTTGTCTGGAAAATCCCATGGATGGAGGAGCCTGGTAGGCTGCAGTCCATGTGGTCGTTAAGAGTTGGACATGACTGAGCGACTTCACTTTCACTTTTCTCTTTCATGCATTGGAGAAGGAAATGGCAACCCACTCCAGTGTTCTTGCCTGGAGAATCCCAGGGACGGGGGAGCCTGGTGGGCTGCCATCTATGGAGTCATACAGAGTCGGACACGACTGAAACGACTTAGCAGCAGCAGCAGCAGCAACAGTTTGAAATAGTCGTCAAAGCTGTGGCAGAAGAGTGTGTCCAAATTTAGAGTAAAGAAGAAAGAGATCTGGAAACAAAGTTGAATAAAGGAGTTATAAGTAAATAAAATGGTGAAGGGTGTTAAGAAATGTATCGTCATAAAAGAATCAAAGGAAAGTAATATTTAAGGGAGAATTTTTTAAGAAAGCAGGATTATTTACTTATTTGATTGACTTCTGTAAGCACTAAACTGCGACTATTCTCTCTTTGAGAGAAGTGGCTGCTTCCTTCTTATTGACAGCCTTCCTCTTTCTCTAACAGCTGTGTCTGTGCCGCTGTGGCCCACAGTTCTATCCTATGCCCATTTCCCTTCCTACTTAGTCCAGTCTCCCTAGGAAATTACTTCCAATTCTAGCATATGAACTACAATTTATAGCATAGTGACTGCCAAGTCTATATTCCAGCCCTCTTGCTTACTGTTCTCCAATTCTACAACCCAGGTTTCAGCAAGATTATACCATATTCACATTTTCAAAATGAAAACACCTTTCCTCCTAAATGTGTTCATTTTATTCCTCCTGTATTCTATAGATCTTGTTCAAGGAAATTCTTTTTATTTCATTAGTTTGAACTACATTTCTTTCTTGTATTCTTTGTTATATTCCACTTCATCTCAGTCATCGAGTCTCATCAGCTTTACCTTCTAAATGTCTTACATTTTCTCCATGACCATCTCTACTTCCACTGTTTTCATTCAGTTCTTCAGCATGTGTTGTATGGATGATTGCTGTAGACTCAAATAGGTATGTTCACCACAATTTCTCCTAAACCCAAATATCCTTCATATGATTGTTAGAGATAGTTTTTATAATTATAGTGCTGAATGAACTCATCTGTTTTTAAAAAAGCGATAAATAAAGGCTTCTTAACTCAAAGATCAAAAAAATTTTCCAAGTTCATTAATGTCTTAAACATGGACCCTTAAAATATGACTGCAAATGTATTTTTAATCTATTTTTATTGAGGTATAGTTGATTTCCAATGTTGTGTTAATTTCTGCTGTTCAGCAAAGGGACTCAGTTATACACATACATTCCATTCTTTTTTATATTCTTTTATATTATGGCTTTCCTGCTGGCTCAAGTGGCAAAGAATCCTGGAATTCAGGAGACATGAGTTTGATTCCTGATATGAGAGATCCCCTGGAGAAGAAAATGGCAACCCACTCCAGTATTGTTGCCTGTGAAATCCCATAAACAGAGGAGCCTGGCAGGCTATAATCCATGGAGTTGCAAAGAGTCAGATACAACTGAGAGAGACTGAGCATACATGTATTATGGTTTATCTAAGGATGTTGAATTTATTAATAGTTTCCTGTGTATACAGTAGGACTTTATTGTTTATCCATTCTAAATGTAATAATTTGCAACTACCAACCCCGAACTCCCAGTCTATCCCTCTTCTACATTTCTTCACTCTTGGCAACCTTTTAGTATCATCTTTAAATGCTTTTTCCACATCACAAAAACAAATAGAAAAATTCTCATTTTTTTAAACATGCCTCATTATAGTTTCATGCCTTTGTAGAATCTGTATTCTTATCTTGAAATTTTCTTCCCCTGTCTACTAAAAGTTATTTTTGGGAGACTATCTGCTTATCCTTGAAGAATTGTTCTAAATGTCACTCCTTTTGTGGAAATCTTTTCATATTTAAAAGTGTTAAATCCAGCTCTTCAAAGATGAAAGCCTCTGGTCTGTAGTTACAAGGTATGCATTCTTACAAATTTATATCTGTGACAGCCATTTAAATTGTGATCTTAATAAAGGTTGTCTGTTCAAAAGAAAATTACCTCTAGTTACTTTTTTCTTCCCTCTGAATTAGCTCATCGATATAGTGTCTGTCTTTTTAACCTTATTAGTTTTTCAATGGGTGTTTGCATTTGTTTCACTGCTAATATTAAATGAAAATCCACAGCTTTGGAAAAACCAAATATATACATTTGTACCATAATGCCTTGCTTAGAGCTAATTTGTATCAGATGCTCAGCCATTAGATAAAAAGGCATTTCTTGACTGGAAATAGAACTATGAAATCTCTATCAAGAAATTGATCTTTTTTTTTCTTTATTTTTATCTTGCTAAGAAAATAAAAGACGCAAGCTTGCCTTCTATCAGTGTTGTATCGACACTATTTTTTTTCCCCGCACCTGAGAGCTACAATCCTTTTTTAGCAACAAACAGATAATCAAGAAACATACTAGGTAGAGACACATTCAGTCTACAGATGACAGTCACTGCCAAAATGCCGTCTGAACCATGATGCTCCAAATTTTGGTCAGAGTAACCCTGAAGAAAGAAAGCCATATGAAGCAGAGGAGGAATCAAGTGAAATCCTATCATGCTAAGCATCATAATGAAAGTCAGGATGAATAAGAAGAAATGAAAAGCTATTCATTGAAGCTTCCTCCACATGGGACAAATGATTCTTATGCTTGAAGAAGATTTAACTGTCCCCAAATGGCAATTTCACTCTCGCACAGGAAATGAAAATAAAAGCGAGCAAGGAGCCATTTAAAAATAGTCACCACCTTCTGGGTTCAGCCACTTGAGAACTAGTAGAATGTGTAGCACTGCACGATCCACACAATTACAAAAACATCTGAATGGGACACTTGAAAATGATCTTTAACTCTACTGGGATGTTGAAATGACTTTTTTGAACTTTTTCTCATTTTTTCTCAGGTTTCTTTTTCCTGATTCTCTGAGGTAAATTACAACTTGAACGTCTCATGTTAGGATTTCTGTGTTGGATTTGGGGGCTTATCATAATTTTATTTTGTATATGTTGAGAGGTTTTAATAAATTGTGTCAACCAGAAAAACAGTGGAAATCATTGTTTCAGATGTGAAGGGACAGCCTACAGGCCTCAGTTGTTATTGAAATTCCATTGAATTCTAATTTCAGCACTCTTCTTCTTCTTCTTTTTTTTTGATTCAGCTGCTCAGGCTTCATGGATGTTTATTTATTACAGGATTTAATTCTTGATGCCCAAGCATTGTATAGCAATTAAGGCCATTTTGTAAATGCAAAAGTCTATCTATTTGGAATCAAATGACCAAGTCATTTTACTAATTATGTTTATTTGTGTGTGTGTGTGTGTGTGTGTGTGTGTGTGTNACTATTGAGGCCGCATGCCATAGCTACTGAAGCCCTTGCCCCAAGAACCCGAGCTCCACGACAAAAGAAGCCACCTCGGTGAGAAGCCCGCACACCGCAACAAAACGTAGCCCCCGCTCTCTGCAGCTAGAGAGCTCGGAGACCCAGCACAGCCAGAAATACACGGGTAAAGTTAATGAAGGGTCATGATCTTTCTGCAATAGTAGCATCGCCACAGTGAATATGATAAAAGTGAGAAGGTTAGAAATTTTGGAAGAATGACCAAAATGTGACACAAAAACACAAAGTGAGCAAATGCTGTTGGAAAAATGATGCCAATAGATTAGCTCAACATACGGTTGTGATGAAAGAAATGTTCACATAGTGAGCTGTGGGAAAGTCATTCTGGCTTATACATGGGTTAGCTGCTTTAATTATGAAATTAAAAGAAGCGATGACCAGAAGTAAAGAATATCCACATTAAAAGTAAAGATTAAATGCCTCCTGGGACCCCAATGTTGGTCATCTTTTGTTTAAGACCACTTCCCAGGTGCCAAATCTATACTGACTCGCTGTACTGGCTGGTCTGTTTTCTTGTTTGTTTAACTTTCTGTTTTATGTTGGAGCGTGAATCTGAGTGAACTCCGGGAGTTGGTGATGGACAGGGAGGCCTGGCGTGTTGCGATTNACTGACTCGCTGTACTGGCTGGTCTGTTTTCTTGTTTGTTTAACTTTCTGTTTTATGTTGGAGCGTGAATCTGAGTGAACTCCGGGAGTTGGTGATGGACAGGGAGGCCTGGCGTGTTGCGATTCATGGGGTTGCGAAGAGTCGGACATGACTGAGTGACTGAAATGAGCTGAACTGATAGTTGATTAACAATGTTGTGATAGTTTCAGGTATACAGCAAACTGATTCAGTTATGCGTATGCACGCATCTATTTCAAATTCTTTTCCCATTTAAGTTGTTACATAATAATGAGCAGAGTTCACAGTAGGTCCTCGTTGGTTATCTACTTTACATACAGCAGTGTGTACATGTCAATCTCAAAGTCTCCAACTGTTCCTCCCCCTGACCCTTCCCCCCCGCCGTAACCATAATTTGGTTCTCTAAGTCTGTGAGCCTATTTTCTTTTTGTAAATAAGTTCATTTCTTTTTAGATGCTACATATAAGCAATGCCATACAGTATTTTTCTTTCACTGACTTACTTCACTCAGTATGACAATCTTGGGGTCCATCCATGTTTATGCAAATAGCATTATTTCATTCTTTTTAATGTCTGAGTAACATTTCATTACTTCCCAAGAATCCGGCTGCAATTTGAGAGACCTGAGTTCGATCCCTGGGTTGGGAAGATCCCCTGGAGAAGGGAAAGGCTACCCACTCCAGTATTCTGGCCTGGAGAATTCCATGGCGTGTATAGACCATGGGGTCGCAAAGAGTCGGACACAACTGAGCGACTTTCACGTTCAACCTTCTGCTGTATCTATGTATGACATCTTTATCCATTCCTCTGCTGATGAGCATTTAGGTGGATTCCACGTCCTGGCTATTGTAAGCAGTGCTGCAGTGACCACTGGGGTGCATATATCCTTTTGGACCGTGTTTTCCTCCAGGTATATGCCCAGGAGTGGGACTGCTGGGCCACACGGAAGCTCTGTTAGTGTCAGTTGCTCAGCTGTGTCTGACTCCTTGTGACCCCACGGACTGTATAGCCCATCAGGCTTCTCTGCCCATGGGATTCTCCAGGCAAGAATACTGGAGCGGGTTGCCACTGGTAGCTCTGGTTTGTGTTTTAAGAAATCTCCATACTATTCTCCATGATGGCTATACCAGTTTACATTCCCACCAACAGTGTAGGAGGGCTCCCTTCTCTCCATACCCTCCCCAGCATTTGTTGTCTGCAGACTTTTTGATGATAGCTGTTTTGACTGGTGTGAGGTGATGTCTCATTATAGTTTTGATTTGCGTTCTCTGTGGTTCATTTTTCAAAACCTTGAAGGAATGTATTTCTGATTTGTTTAATGTTCTTTGTTCTGATGAGTTATAAAACTGTGCTGAAAAGCCTGCTCCTCTGGAGCAGTTCCTCAGAGTAATCTGGAAAGCTGGCTTCCAGGCCATAGTCTTCGGCTCACTTCAAATAAAACTCTTTTCTAGGGAATTCCCTGGTGGTCTAGTGGTTAGAACTCCACTCTTCCACTGCCAGGGGCAATTAAAATTCTGCAACTAAGGTCCCACAAGCTGTGCAGTGTAGCCAAAAAAACAAAAAACAAACAAAAAAAACCATCTTTTCTATTCCTAGTATAGATTGTTTACTGATTATTCTTTTTGACAGTTATCATAAACCTTCAATTTGTTAAAAAAAAAAAAAAAGCAATATCTGTGAAGCACAATAGAGCAAAATGCAATAAATGGATGTATGCCTCTAGCTTGTAGCACAGTTATTTTATAAACAGTATATTAGTTAGCTCAGTAGAAATTATGCTGTGATAAATGTGGTAGGCAAAATAATGACCTCCCAGATATGTACCCATCCCATTTCTTGGAACCCATGAACATATTATCTGACATGACAAAAGGGTCTTCATAGATGTGATTAAGGATCTTGAAATGGGGAGATTATCCTAGATTATTCACATGGACCCAATGTAATCACAAGGGTCCTTAATAGTGCAAGAGAAAAAAAAATGTGGAAGAGGGATCAGAGTTAGTAGAAGCTATGCTACTGTCTTTGAAGAGAAGGAAGGAAGCCAGAAGCCAGATGCCAAAGAATGAGGCCGGCCACCCAAAGGAATTAAACCTAAGAAACACAAGCTGGAATCAAGATTGGCGGGAGAAATATCAATAACCTCAGATATGCAGATGACACCACCCTTATGGCAGAAAGTGAGGAGGAACTAAAAAGCCTCTTGATGAAAGTGAAAGAGGAGAGTGAAAAAGTTGGCTTAAGGCTCAACATTCAGAAAACGAAGATCATGGCATCCAGTCCCATCACTTCATGGGAAATAGATGGGGAAACAGTAGAAACAGTGTCAGACTTTATTTTTGGGGGCTCCAAAATCACCTCAGATGGTGACTGTAGCCATGAAATTAAAAGATGCTTACTCCTTGGAAGAAAAATTATGACCAACCTAGATAGCATATTCAAAAGCAGAGACATTACTTTGCTGACTAAGGTCCGCCTAGTCAAGGCTATGGTTTTTCCTGTGGTCCCGTATGGATGTGAGAGTTGGTCTGTGAAGAAAGCTGAGTGCCGAAGAATTGATGCTTTTGAACTGTGGTGTTGGAGAAGACTCTTGAGAGTCCCTTGGACTGCAAGGAGATCCAACCAGTCCATTCTGAAAGAGATCAACCCTGGGATTTCTTTGGAAGGAATGATGCTAAAGCTGAAACTCCAGTACTCTGGCCACCTCCTGCGAAGAGCTGACTCATTGGAAAAGACTCTGATGCTGGGAGGGATTGGGGGCAGGAGGAGAAGGGGACGACAGAGGATGAGATGGCTGGATGGCATCACTGACTCGATGAACGTGAATCTGAGTGAACTCAGAGAGATGGTGATGGACAGGGAGGCCTGGCGTGCTGTGATTCATGGGGTCACAAAGAGTCGGACACGACTGAGTGACTGAACTGAACTGAACACACCTTGATTTTAGCACACTGAGACCCATTTTGGACTTCTGGCCTCCAGAAGATGATAGATTCACATTATTTTAAGCCACTGAATTTGTGGTAATTTGTTAGGGCAGGAAATGGAAATCCAACCCCATAATATCAATAATTATTTGATATCATGATATCCAAAATCTCAGCAGCTTTCAAAACAGAAGTTTTTCTTTTCTTTTTTTAAAAGAGGAATTAGAGGAAATGTTTAACAAGAGTCTCCTTTTTTCACTTTCTTTTTTCTTTAAACTATGAAAGTATGATAACACATTTACAGGAGGCTTGGAAAATACAGAACAAAGTTACATGCATTTCCACTGTATATTACAAGTTTTTTTTAAGTAGATAAATTAAGATTTTTAGTTTGAATTTCAGTAAGGAGTCTCCTTTTAAAAAGAAATTGAGTTAGAGTTGATTTACAATGTTTCACTGTACAGCAAAGTGATTTAGTTATACCTATATTCTTTTTCATTTTTTTCCTAATATATATATTTTACTGAAGTACAGTTGACTTACAATGTTTCAGGTGCACAGCAAGGTGATTCAGTTGTACATATGCATACATATTATTTTTCAGATTATTTTCCATTGTAGGTTATTATAAGATATCGACTATAGTTCCCTGTACAGTGAACCTTTGTTGCTTGTTGCATATCTATTTTTTTAATTAGAAAGCTAGCATTCTGTTCATACTAAGTCAAACAAGTAGAATCAAAATGTCATATTTTTTAATTTAATATGTATGTACAATATATATATTTCAGAAAACATGAATTTTTGTCTAATTAAAAATTTTTAATTAATTTCTAGATTTCTAATTTTAAAGATTTATAATGTATACAAAATCTTTTCTACCTCACTTTATAAAAGCTTGCGAAAGAACATTAAAAAAAAGATGAAGAAATTGGAAAACATAAACTAAATTAAATGGAAGCACTGAATATAAAATAGAAGAAGTGAAACAAAATAGTTAAAAATAAAAGATCCGCATATAGTCCAGTTGTTTTTAAACAGGGCTGCTCATTAGAAACACATCTCAAACTTGAGAAAAAAAGCAATACCTGAGCACTTGTATTTTTCAGAAACTTCCAAGATAATTCTTACATGCATGTGGATTTTAAATCCACCCATGATGGATTCATGTCAATGTATGCCAAAACCAACACAGTACTGTAAAGTAAAATAAAGTAAAANTTTTTTTTAAACATGCCTCATTATAGTTTCATGCCTTTGTAGAATCTGTATTCTTATCTTGAAATTTTCTTCCCCTGTCTACTAAAAGTTATTTTTGGGAGACTATCTGCTTATCCTTGAAGAATTGTTCTAAATGTCACTCCTTTTGTGGAAATCTTTTCATATTTAAAAGTGTTAAATCCAGCTCTTCAAAGATGAAAGCCTCTGGTCTGTAGTTACAAGGTATGCATTCTTACAAATTTATATCTGTGACAGCCATTTAAATTGTGATCTTAATAAAGGTTGTCTGTTCAAAAGAAAATTACCTCTAGTTACTTTTTTCTTCCCTCTGAATTAGCTCATCGATATAGTGTCTGTCTTTTTAACCTTATTAGTTTTTCAATGGGTGTTTGCATTTGTTTCACTGCTAATATTAAATGAAAATCCACAGCTTTGGAAAAACCAAATATATACATTTGTACCATAATGCCTTGCTTAGAGCTAATTTGTATCAGATGCTCAGCCATTAGATAAAAAGGCATTTCTTGACTGGAAATAGAACTATGAAATCTCTATCAAGAAATTGATCTTTTTTTTTCTTTATTTTTATCTTGCTAAGAAAATAAAAGACGCAAGCTTGCCTTCTATCAGTGTTGTATCGACACTATTTTTTTTCCCCGCACCTGAGAGCTACAATCCTTTTTTAGCAACAAACAGATAATCAAGAAACATACTAGGTAGAGACACATTCAGTCTACAGATGACAGTCACTGCCAAAATGCCGTCTGAACCATGATGCTCCAAATTTTGGTCAGAGTAACCCTGAAGAAAGAAAGCCATATGAAGCAGAGGAGGAATCAAGTGAAATCCTATCATGCTAAGCATCATAATGAAAGTCAGGATGAATAAGAAGAAATGAAAAGCTATTCATTGAAGCTTCCTCCACATGGGACAAATGATTCTTATGCTTGAAGAAGATTTAACTGTCCCCAAATGGCAATTTCACTCTCGCACAGGAAATGAAAATAAAAGCGAGCAAGGAGCCATTTAAAAATAGTCACCACCTTCTGGGTTCAGCCACTTGAGAACTAGTAGAATGTGTAGCACTGCACGATCCACACAATTACAAAAACATCTGAATGGGACACTTGAAAATGATCTTTAACTCTACTGGGATGTTGAAATGACTTTTTTGAACTTTTTCTCATTTTTTCTCAGGTTTCTTTTTCCTGATTCTCTGAGGTAAATTACAACTTGAACGTCTCATGTTAGGATTTCTGTGTTGGATTTGGGGGCTTATCATAATTTTATTTTGTATATGTTGAGAGGTTTTAATAAATTGTGTCAACCAGAAAAACAGTGGAAATCATTGTTTCAGATGTGAAGGGACAGCCTACAGGCCTCAGTTGTTATTGAAATTCCATTGAATTCTAATTTCAGCACTCTTCTTCTTCTTCTTTTTTTTTGATTCAGCTGCTCAGGCTTCATGGATGTTTATTTATTACAGGATTTAATTCTTGATGCCCAAGCATTGTATAGCAATTAAGGCCATTTTGTAAATGCAAAAGTCTATCTATTTGGAATCAAATGACCAAGTCATTTTACTAATTATGTTTATTTGTGTGTGTGTGTGTGTGTGTGTGTGTGTGTGTGTTTGTCTTTGTTCAGGGTGACATAGACTGGGCTTTCCATGTGGCACCAGCGGTAAAGAATCTGCCTGCAAGTGTAGAAGATCTGAGAGATGTAGGTTCAGTCCCTGGGTTGGGAAGATCCCCTTGAGAAAGAAATGGCAACCCAGTCCGGTATAATTTCCTGGAGGATCCCATGGAGAGAGGAGCCTGGTGGGCTACAGTCCACAGGGTCCCAAAGAGTCAGACAGGACTGAAGCAATTTAGCATGCACACATAGACTGGGTAGCTTATAAAGACTAGGAATTTATTTCTTACTTCTAGAAGATGAAAGTCTGAGATTAGAATGTCAGGAAGGTCTGGTGAGAACTCTCTTCTGGGTCTCAAACTTCTCCTTGCATCCTTACATGGCAAGAGGTAAGTGTCTCTTTTCATAGGGTCATTAATCTCATTTAGGAGGGCTCCATTCTTAGGACTTACTTCATTCTCCAGTCATCTCCCAATATCTCCACCTCCACATATCATCACATTGAACTTTAGAATTTCAGCACGTGAGTTTAAGGGGATACAAACATTCAAACCAGAGCTCTCTGTGTGTGTGTGTGTGTGTGTGTCTGTGCATAGAACTAAATGGATATGTCATTTATCATAGTAAAGGGTTTCCCTGGTGGCTCAGATGGTAAAGAATCTTCATGCAGTGCAGGAGACCTGGGTTTGATCTCTGGGTCAGGAAGATCCCCTGGAGCAGAGAATGACTACCCACTCCAGTATTCTTGCCTGGAGATTTCCTTGGACAGAGGAGTCTGGTGAGTTGCAGTCCATGGGGTTGCAGAGTCAGACATGACTAAGTGACTCACACACACACACACACACACACACACACACAGAGTTAGAGTAAAATGCTTAGCTCCTGGGAGTTTCCATTGCTGAACTTTAAAAATTTGCATGTATTAGCAAGAAACCCTGGCAGGCACATATATCACATTTGTTGTGAAAATCATGAGATCACATGTTAGATCATTTTGTAAATTTTAAAGTAATACACACATGAAAGTTCTTGCTATTTAGATGGTAGTGTTTAGAAGAACACTAAACTAGGGGGGTCATGTCATTTAAAATTCAAATTTCCCTTCTACCACTTAATTGTTTTATGTCTATAGGTAAGTCAATGAACTTCATTAAGCCTCTTTTAGGATGAAACTAATATTTGTGGTTCATGATTATTTCAAAGAAGCATATTTGTTTTATTTTCCTTTTATAATTTTAATTAGTAATTATGATAATAAGTAAAATACCTGTTGTAACTTATTGAGCATGGATTTCAAATTTGGTAAGATTTTTAAAAAATTCAAGATTCTAATTAATAATGATCAAACATGATCTAGCTATAGGTCATATGATGATAAATATTTGTTATCTTGATATATATGTCCCTCTTGTTAGGAACCTTTGTTCGTAGTTCTTACAGTCTAAGTTATTTTGACATATTAGAGATGAACATAGTGATTCAATCATGGCCCATTTAGACTCCCTGAAAACAGATTTGATATTTGTGTCAAAATTTAAAGCTGTGATTTGAGTCAGAGAACAGAGTAGCTATTAATATAACTGATGATAATAGTAGTTTATACTTAAATGAGCACATGCTATATTTCAGGTAATCTTCCCAAATGATTTGCATGGATACTTGATCTCATCTTCACAATATCACTAGAAGATAAACACTATCAGTATTTTAAACCTTGGACTTCCCTGGTGGCTCAGATGATAAAGCTTGTCTACAATGTGGGAGACCCGGGTTCGAGCCCTGGGTTGGGAAGATCCCCTAGAGAAGGAAATGGCAATCCACTCCAGCACTATTGCCTGGAAAATCCCATGGACAGAGGAGCCTGGTAGGCTACAGTCTATGGGATCGCAAAGAGTCGGACACGACTGAGCGACTTCATTCATTCATTCATAACTATTTTAAACCTTACAAATGCAGAAACTGAAGAACTGAGAGGTTTAGTTCACATGAGCAGTAGCAGACAGAACTTAGATATGAACAGAGGCAGGTGAACTCTAGAAAACCACTGTGCTCTACTAGCTGGGAACCATGATCTAACTAGTTAAGCTAACCCGAAAATACGTTAGTCTTGTTGAATCACTAAGTCACGTTCAACTCTTTTGCTACTCCATGGACTGTAGCCCTCTAGTCTCCAATGTCCAAGGGATTTCCCAGGTAAGAGTACTGGAGTGCGTTGCCATTTTTCCTCCCTGGGGGACCGTCCTAACCCAGGGATCGAACTCAAGTCTCCTGCTTGGCAAGTGGATTCTTTACTACCAAGCCACCTAGGAACCCCATCAATATTTTTCAAAGAGTAATTTATACTCAGTCCTTTTCTACCTACAAGTAGCATTTGTAATCTTGCTTCAGCTCAAACATTAAATAAAAAGAAACCTCTTAAAAATTTTAACTGTGTTCATCATGGCACAATGTAATCTTTCTTTCACAACTTTCTGCCCTTGACCTCTTTTTAGCATTTTGGTATGACTGACCTTGCACTCCTAGTCTTGATTTGAGTTCCTTTAGCTTTCAAAACATTTCAGAATGCCAACTGCTACCTCTGTTTCCACCCTCTACATGGCTCCTTAATTGATACTATTTTTTTATTCATCCAATCTCGATATGTAGGTATTCTCTACATACCTTTTTCTTTCCCCTTTTCTGACTAATTCCTATCAATATTCAGGTGTCAGATTCAAGGGTTTTCCCCTCAGTGTAGCAAAATACCCAAGGATGAATGATTTCAAAATTTAATATTGTGGAAGCATTACTTAAAGGGGCTTCCCAGGAGGTGCAGTGGTAAAGAATCCACCTGGCAATGCAGAAGACACAAGAGATGCAAATGTGACCCCTGGGTTGGGAAGATCCCCTGGAGAAGGGAAGGGCAAACTGTTGCCTGGAAAATCCCATGGACAAAGGAGCTTGGAGGGCTACAGGGAGGACTGTAGGGCTTCGTGACCCTACAGTCCATAGGTTCACAAAGAATTGGACATGACTAAGTGCACACACACAGACAAACGTTACTTAAAAGTAGCCAGGTAGAGTAATGAGGTCATTATATAAATATACACTCAGTGGAATAACAATTTTTTTGGTCGAGCTTTCTAGCAGTTTGGTCATGTTATGGGAGGAAATGGCTATATGAGTGAACCTAAAGAGCTATTCCATGTTCAAAGGGGAGGTGGTGAGGAGATACCCCTAGTCCAAGATAAGGAGCAGCAGCTGCACTTTGCTGGAGCAGCCATGAAGAGATACCCCACGCCCAAGGTAAGAGAAACAGACACGACTGAGCGACTTCACTTTCACTTTTCACTTTCATGCATTGGAGAAGGCAATGGCAACCCACTAGTGTTCTTGCCTGGGGAATCCCAGGGGCGGGGAAGCCGGGTGGGCTGCCGTCTATGGGCTCACACACAGTTGGACATGGCTGACGCGACTTAGCAGCAGTAGCCAGACAAAAAATAAAAGATAATTACAGTTTCAAGCCATATTGGGAACATGATTAACCTAACAGTAAAATATTACATACAATTTGGGGAGTCAAGCAGAGTGCTATGGTAAGTGGAACTGCATACACGCACATTTTCAACCACCCAGCCAAGCCAGTCTGTCTTTGGGTTGGTGCATTTAATCCATTTACATTTAAAGTAATTATTGATATGTATGATCCTATTACCATTTTCTTAACTGTTTGGGGTTTATTTTCTGTAGGTCTTTTTCTTCTCTTGTGTTTCCCGCCTAGAGAATTTCCTTTAGCATTTTCAAAAAGTTTATTTCCTATTCATATTACACGTCCTTCACTGTTTAGCGTGAATGTGTGTGTTTGTTTGGTTTTTGGCATGCCACACAGGGGTCTGAGTTCCCTGACCAAGGACTGAACCTGAGACCCCTACAGTGGCAGCACCGAATCTTAACCACTGGACCACCAGGGAAGTCCCTAGGTTGTCTTTATTCTAGACCCCAGGCTAGAGAGGCTACCACCACCTGGAGGTACCCTTGACCCAGGGCAGATAGAAAACAAGAAAGGCAGAGCCACCTTGGAGCTCTTAAAGCTTCTACTGAGATGTGACATGAACGATTTCTACTCAAATTCCACTGACTAAACCAAACCACACAGGTAAGCATACATGGAGTAGGAAGCAGAAAGAAGGACACATTGTCCTTTGGGGCGGGGGCAACATGTATGAGGGTCCTGGGGCAACAAGGGGTGGAGTGGGGGGGAAAGAGTTGACAGGAGAACTGAAAGAAGCTGCTGTAGCTGGAGGATGGTGATGGAGGATAGGATTTGGGTGCTCTTGGAGAGATTCACAAGGGCCTTGTAAGCCATTCATTCATCCAAATGTGAGCAACAGCAGGCTCTGAGTCAGCACAGAGGGTCTGAGAGTTGATAAGGCTGACAAGGTGCCTGTTATGAGGGCAGTGACCTGGTGGGGAAAATGCATGAGAAGTAAGTAAATAAGAAAGCGAGATGATTGCAGACAGTGATCAAATAAGTTCTGTAGTTTAAAAGTGTGTGTTTTACTTGTTTTTAAATTTTTTTATTGAAGTATAGTTGCTCTGGCTTCCTCGGTGGCTCAGCGGTAAAGAATCTGCCTGCCAATGAAGAAGACTTGGGTTTGATCCCTGGGTAGGGAAGATCCTCTGGAGAAGGAAATGGCAATCCACTCCAGTGTTCTTGCCTGGGAAATCCCATGGACCGAGGAGCCGGGCAGGCTACAGTCCATGGGGCCGCAAGAGCCAGACATGACTTAGCAACTACACAGCAACATAGCTGCCTTACAATGTTGTATTAGTTTCTATTGTCATTACTGTCCGTCCAGTCACTAAGTCATGTCCACGTCTTTGTGACCCCGTGGACTGCAGCACACCAGGCTTCCCTGTCCTTCACTATCTCCCAGAGTTTGATCAGATTCATGTCCACTGAGTCAATGGTGCTAACTAACCATCTCATCCTCTATGCTATGGCAAAGTGAATCAGCTATACACATGCGCACATGCTCCGTAGCTCAGTCGTGTCTCTTTGTGACTCCATGGACTGTAGCCCACCAGGTTTCTCTGTCCATGGAATTTTCCAGGCAAGAATACTGGAGTGGGTTGCTATTTCCTCCTCCTCCTGGGATCTTCGCGACCCAGGGATCGAACCTGTGTCTCCTACATCTCCTGCATTGGCGGGTAGATTCTTTACCACTGAGCCACCTGGGAAGCCCGTGTATATATATACCCTCTGTTTTGGATTTCTTTCCCATTTAGGTCATCACAGAGCACTGAGTGGAGCTCCCTGAGCTACACAGTAGGTTCTCATTAGTTATCTCTTTTATACATAGTGTTAATAGTGTTTGTATGTCCTTCCAATCTTCCAGTTCCCCCCTCCTTCTCCTCTCGATGTCCATACATTTGTTCTCTATGTCTGTGTCTCTATTTCTGTTTTGCAAATAAGATCATCTATATTCCACATATATTAGTTAATATACAAGTTTGTGTTTTACTAAAAGGACTATTTTTTTAAAAGATCACATCTCCTTCCATTCCCAGTTCTTTAAAAAAAAAATAATTTATTTATTTTCTTTTTGGCTGTGCTGGGTCTTCGTTGCTGCGAGGCCTTTCCTCTAGTTGCGGAGAGCGGGGGTTACTCTCAAGTTGCGGTTGGAGGGCTTCTCATCGCGGGGGCTTTTCTTGTCAGGAACAGAGGACGGGCTCTAGAGTGAACAGGCTTCAGCAGTTGCAGCCCGTGGGCTCAGGAACTGTGGCTCTAGGGCCCTAGAGCTCTGGATCACAGGCTCAATAGTCACGGTGCCTGGGCTTAGTTGCTGTGCAGCAGGTAGGATCTGCCCAGGTTAAACCCATGTCCCCTGCATTGGCAGGTGGATTCTTCACCACTGAGCCACCAGGGAAGCCCCTCCCAGTTCTTTCGGAGTGTGATCATCAGCAATTCTCTGATCTTCAAAGAGAAACCTGACTGAGCTCCTGGGAATTCATTACCATTCCTTGAATTTCTTGAGATGCGTCATCATTTTCACTCTAAAGTGAATCTCACCACTTTCCTGTTCCATGACTTCGAGTTTAATATCCTCTTCCTTCTTATCCCCCAAGTCCTCAGTTGAAAGTTTTGAAATGGGCAGCTATTGTTTCGTGAGTACTTAAAAATGTGAACTTAAAGGGTGTTAAGGCAGTACATGGGGTTCTCAGAGTACATCATGAGAAACGCTGGACTGGAAGAAACACAAGCTGGAACCAAGATTGCCGGGAGAAATAAAGGAGAAGGGGATGACAGAGGATGAGATGGCTGGATGGCATCACTGACTCGATCGACGTGAGTCTGAGTGAACTCCGGCAGTTGGTGCTGGACAGGAAGGCCTGGTGTGCTGTGATTCATGGGGTGCCAAAGAGTCGGACATGACTGAGTGAGCGAACTGAACTGAACTGAGATAAACATTAATATATTTATTGCAGTTTACCTCACACTTAAGAGAATGTAACATAGCACAGATACAGTCTTAAGCAAGATATGTAGCTATGAACGGAATCATCTGAGCAGTTTTAAGCCACATTGTTGCATCTGATTGATTACGTTCGTATGAATTAGTAAAAGGAGTGATATACAATATATTTTTTCAGATATCTCCTTAAATATGTGTAAGCTATTTTTTTTGTAAAAGTCAGTTTCAGAAAATAACTAGAAGCTTTAGTGGTCAAAGTTAACATAACTATAACTAGAAAACCTCAAAACTGCAGGCATCATCTATTTTTAATAAATTCATCATTTATTCTTCTTGCTTAAAAGTGCATTACATGTGCATTTTAATTTCACTGTGAATGGGATCTTTTACATACCCTTGACAGCACAGAGACAAAGTCAAGACTGTCAGGAAAAGAAACCATGGAAGCGCCTGCTCAGTGTGCAGCAAGCTGTCCAAGTTTTACATGAAACGGTCAGAATTTTCTTGGAGAGTCACTTTCCAAGTATAACATGCTTTCAATAATTAGTATCTTGAGTACTCAGAAGATGATTGTAGACACAGCTGTTGTTTAAGGTAGCGGGCACATCAATGGCAGGGCACTAGTTATTGATTTGTGCAGTGACATCCTTCTAACTATGTCATCTGAGTGAAAGAAGATCCAAATTAACCAATAATAAAGTGTTATAAGTTGTAGTGGCTGCCCTCTTGGGACTTGTTCTAGAAGAATATAGATACCCCTCCCCCACTCATGCCATCAATCCTGCTAAAGATATCAAAGTGACATGAAGTTGAACATGTAAAGCCCATAATAATGCTATATGTATTTTTGGTATGTGTGTATGTGTGTATGTGCTAGTTTTATATCAGTTTTCTATATGAAAATATATAATAGTATATGCATACTTACATACATAAATACATATATGTGCCATCATGATCTGAAGAATTTTTAATTAATGAAAATCATATATAACAAACTGTCAAGCTTATACCTCTTTCTTAAAACAAATTCCACTAACTTGATAAAACTAATTTCAAAGCTAAAATCTAGGTTATTACATTTCCATCAGATTTAGATATAGATAAAGGTAAATTTCAGAACAAGGTACAGTTTCCCCCTCAGAAGGTCTCTCTCATCAGGAAGCTTCCATAAGCTTTTTATTCTTATCCATCAGAGGGCCAACAGAATGAAAACCACAACCACAGAAGACTAATCAATCTGATCACATGGACCACAGCCTTGTCTATCTCAATGAAACTATGAGCCATGCCGTGTAGGGCCAGCCAAGATGAACAGGTCATGGTGGGCAGTTCTGACAAAACTTGGTCCACTGGAGAGGGGAATGACAAACCATTTCAGAATTCTTGCCTTGAGAACCCCATGAAAGTATGAAAAGGCAAAAAGATAGGATACTGAAAGATGAATTCCCCAGGTTGGTAGGTGCCCAGTATGCATACTGGAGATCAGTGGAGAAATAACTTTAGAAAGAATGAAGAGACAGAGCCAAAGCAAAAACAACCTCCAGTCGGGGATGTGACTGGTTATGCAAGTAAAGTCCGATGCTGTGAAGAACAGTATTGCATAGGAACCTGGAATGTTAGGTCCATGAAACAAGGCAAATTGGAAGTGGTCAAACAGAAGATGGCAAGAGTGAACATTGACATTTTAGGAATCAGGGAGCTAAATGGATTGGAATGGGTGAATTCAACTCAGATGACCATCATTATCTACTACTGTGGGCAAGAATCCCTTAGAAGAAATGGAGTAGCCATCATAGTCAACAAGAGAGCCTGAAATGCAGTGCTTGGATGCAATCTCAAAAACAACAGAATGATCTCTGCTCATTTCCAAGGCAAACCATTCAATGTCACAGTAATCCAAGACTTTCCTCGACCAGTAATGCTGAAGAAGCTGAATGTGAATGGTTCTATGAAGACCTACAAAACCTTATAGAACTAACACTCCCCAAAAGCTATCCTTTTTATTATTGGGGAGTGGTATGCAAAAGTAGGAAATCAAGAGACACCTGGAGTAACAGGCAAATTCAGCCCTAGAGTAAAAAATGAATGCACTGGTCATAGCAAACAGCCTCTTCCAACAACACAAGAGAAGACTTTGCACATGGACAACACCAGATGGTCAATACCGAAATCAGGTTTATTATATCGCTAGCAGCTCTATACAGTCAGCAAAAACAAGACTGGGAGCTGACTGTGGCTCAGATCCTGAACTCCTTATTGCCAAATTCATGCTTAAATTGAAGAAAGTAGGGAAAACCACTAGACCATTCAGTTCAGTTCAATTCAGTTCAGTCACTCAGTCATATCCGACTCTGCGACCCCATGAACTGCAGCACACCAGGCCTCCCTGTCCATCACCAACTCCCGGGGTTTATCCAAACTCATGTCCATTGAGTTGGTGTTGCCATCTAACAATCTCATCCTCCGTTGTCCCCTTCTCCTTCTGCCTTCAATCTTTCCCAGCATCAGGGTCTTTTCAAATGAGTCAGCTCTTTGCGTCAGGTGGCCAAAATATTGGAGTTTCAGCTTCAACATCAGTCCTTCCAATGAACACCCAGGATTGATCTCCTTTAGGATGGACTGGTGGATCTCTTTGCAGTCCAAGGGACTCTCAAAAGTCTTCTCCAACATCACAGTTCAAAAGCATCAAGTCTTCGGCACTCAGCTTTCTTTAGAGTCCAGCTCTCACATCCATACACAACTACAGGAAAAACCAAAACTGTGACTAGATGGACATTTGTCACCAAAGTATTATCTCTGCTTTTTAATACTCTACTGCCTTCAATCTTTCCCAGCATCAGGGTCTTTTCAAATGAGTCAGCTCTTTGCGTCAGGTGGCCAAAATATTGGAGTTTCAGCTTCAACATCAGTCCTTCCAATGAACACCCAGGATTGATCTCCTTTAGGATGGACTGGTGGATCTCTTTGCAGTCCAAGGGACTCTCAAAAGTCTTCTCCAACATCACAGTTCAAAAGCATCAAGTCTTCGGCACTCAGCTTTCTTTAGAGTCCAGCTCTCACATCCATACACAACTACAGGAAAAACCAAAACTGTGACTAGATGGACATTTGTCACCAAAGTATTATCTCTGCTTTTTAATACTCTAGGTTGTTCATAACTTTTCTTCCAAGGAGTAAGTGTCTTTTACTTTCATGGCTGCAGTCGCCATGCACTGATTTTGGAGGCTAAAACATAAAGTCTCTGGCAGTTTCCATCATTTCCCCATCTATTGGCCATGAAGTGATAGGACCAGATGCCATGATCTTAATTTTCTGAATGTTGAGTTTTAACTCAACTCTTTCACTCTCCTCTTTCACCTTCTCAAGAGGCTCTTTAGTTCTTTACTTTCTGCCATCAGGGTGGTGTCATCTGCATATCTGAGGTTATCGATATTTCTCCCGGCAATCTTGATTCCAGCTTGTGCTTCCTCCAGCCCAGCATTTCTCATGATGTACTCTGCATGTAAGTTAAATAAGCAAGGTGACAAAATACAACCTTGACATACTCCTTTTCCTATTTGGAAACCAGTCTGTTGTTCCATGTCCTGCTTCCTGACCTGCATGTAGGTTTCTCAAGAGGCAGGTCAGGTGGTCTGATATTCCCATCTCTTTCAGAATTTTCACAAACCTTTCAGGTATGACCTAAATCAAATCCCCTTACAATTATACAATGAAAGTGGCAAATAGATTCAAGGGATTAGATCTGATAGCAGGCACAACTGAGCGACTTTCCTTTCACTTTTCACTTTCATGCATTGGAGAAGGAAATGGCAATCCACTCCAGTATTCTTGCTTGGAGAATCCCAGGGACAGAGGAGCTTAGTGGGCTGCTGTCTATGGGTTTG
Source organism: Oreotragus oreotragus (assembly GCA_006410675.1). Lineage (NCBI taxonomy): Eukaryota > Metazoa > Chordata > Mammalia > Artiodactyla > Bovidae > Oreotragus > Oreotragus oreotragus. The sequence continues at coordinate 279,560 of SJYX01012979.1, read as the reverse complement.
CACAGAGTCAGACACGACTGAAGTGACTTAGCAGCAGAGTGCTTGAAGAACTATGGATGGAGGTTCATGACATTGTACAGGTGACAGGTATCAAGACCGTCCCCAAGAAAAAGAAATGCAAAAAGGCAAAATGGTTGTCTGAGGAGACCTTACAAATAGCTATGAAAAGAAGAGAAGCAAAAGGCAAAGGGAAAAAGAAAAGATATACTCATTTGAAGGCAGAGCTTCAAAGAACAGGAAGGAGAGATAAGAAAGCCTTCCTCAGTGATCAGTGCAAAGAAACAGAGGAAAACTACTTAATGGGAAAAACTAGAGATCTCTTTAAGAAAATTAGAGATACCAAGTAAATATTTCATGCAAAGATGGGCACAATTAAGGACAGAAATAGTATGGACCTAACAGAAGCAGAATATATTAAGAAGAGGTGGCAAGTGTACACAGAAGAACTATACAAAAAAGATCTTCATGACCCGTAAACCATGATGATGTGATCACTCACCTAGGGCCAGGCATCCTGGAATGTAAAGTCAAGTGGGCCTTAGGAAGCATCAGTATGAACAAAGCTAGAGGAGGTGATGGAATTCCAGTTGAGCTATTTCAAATTGTAAAAGATGATACTGTGAAAGTGCTGAACTCAATACTCCAGCCAATTTGGAAAACTCAGCAGTGGCCACAGGACTGGAAAGGTCAATTTTCATTCTTATCCTAAAGAAAGGCAATGCCAAAGAATGCTCAAACTACTGCACAATTGCACTCATCTCACACACTAGCAAAGTAATGCTCAAAGTTCTCCAAGTTGGGTTTCAACAGTACTTTAACCGTGAATTTCTAGAAGTTCATACTGGATTTAGAAAAGGCAGAGGAATTGAGATCAAATTGCCAGCATCCTTTGGATTATCGAAGGAGTTATGATAGTTCCAGAAAAACATCTACTTCTGCTTTATTTACTACACCAAAGTCTTTGACTGTGTGGATAAAAACAAACTACGGAAAATTCTTAAAGAGATGGGCATGCCAGACCACATGACCTGCCTCCTGAGAAATCTGTATGCAGGTCAAGAAGCAACAGGTAAAACTGGACATGGAACAACAGACTGATTTCAAATCAAGAAAGAAGTATGCTAAGGCTGTATATTGACACCCTGCTTATTTAACTTATATGCAGAGTACATCATGTGAAATGCCAGGCTGGATGAAGCACAAGCTGAAATCAAGATTGCCCCAAGAAATATCAATAACCTCAGATATGCAAATGACACCACCCTCATGGCAGAAAGTAAAGAAAAACTAAAGAGCCTCTTGATAAAAGTGAAAGAGGAGAGTGAAAAAGTTGGCTTAAAGTTCAGCATTCAGAAGACTAAGATCATGGCGTCCGGTTCTATCACTTCATGGTAAACAGATGGGGAAACAGTGGAAACAGTAGCTGACTTTATATTTGGGGTCTCCAAAATCAGTGCAGATGGTGACTGCAGCCATGAAATTAAAAAGACGATTGCTCTTTGGAAGAAAAGCTATGACCAATTTATACAGCATATTAAAAAACAGAGACAATACTTTGCCAACAAAGTTCTGTCTAGTCAAATCTATGGTTTTTCAATAGTTATGCATGGATGTGAGAATTGGACTGTAAAGAAAGCTGAGTGCTGAACAATTGATGCTTTTGAACTGTGGTGTTGGAGAAGACACTTGAGAGTCCCTTCAACTGCAAGGTGATCAAACCAGTCCATCCTAAAAGAAATCAGTCCCGAATATTCATGGGAAGGACTGATGCTGAAGCTGAAACTCCAATACCTTGGGCACCTAATGCGAAGAACTGACTCATTTGAAAAGACCCTGATGCTGGGAAAGATTGAAGGTGGGACAAGTAGGGGACGACAGAGGATGAGATAGTTGGATGGCATCACAGACTTGATGGACATGAGTTTGAGTAAGCTCTGCTAATTGTTGATGGAGAGGGAAGCCTGTCAGGCTGCAGTCCATGGGACTGCAAAGAGCCGGACATGACTGAGCAACTGAACTGAAGTGAAGTAAAATTTCTTGGGAAGATTTTTGTTGTTGTTATCTTACTTCCTATTTGCTTTTATTTTTTATTTTAAATATTGGCCTTATCTATAAAGTTTATGAAAAGATCACAAATAAATAGGGCTTCACTGGTGGCTCAGACTAGAAAGAATCCACCTAAAATGTAGGAGACATGGGTTTGATCCCTGGGTCAGGAAGATCCCCTGGAGAAGGGAATGGCAACCTACCCCAGTATTCTTGCCTGCAGAGTCCCGTGGTCAATGAAACCTGGCAAGCTACAGTCCATAGGATCATAAAGAGGTGGACACACTGAGTGACTAACACTTTTCAAGATCGCTAAAGCCAGTGGGCATTCATCTTTCAGAAACAGTCAACACAAGGATTGTTAATTACATCTATTTTGGTCCAAATTATCTCTTGATCCATCACTATATTGAAAGAATTATTCGTTTGCATGACTTTGGATATTGTCTTATGACTCGATAAAAATTTTCAGAACCTACATTTTTTTGTGTGTGTTGGTCTCTAAATTTTTGTGGTCCTACTCATTGAACTGCATGGATTTACTCTTTTAGCTTTTGCCTGACCACAAATTAGGATCCATTTGACTCATCCCCTCTTGCTTCATATATATGTGCTTTTAAAAAATAAGTTTTATAAGAACAAAACTTTAGAAACAGCTCTCCCTTTTAAATAAATAGAGGCTGACATCAATAGGAATGGTACTGGTTTCAATAAACATTAAGGTTCAGCTTGCAATGACTTTCATAGCTCAGATCAGAATCTCAACACAAACCTTCAGTTTTCTATGGCTTGATATATAGTCTGGTTTGTATTGAGAAAAGGAAATCAACTTTATAGTACTGGACCCAGGTACATTTTCCCAATTTCTTTGGTGAATTATTTGGTTTCTAGCAAGATCTATAATTATCAGATTGCCCTGGCTGTTGGTTATCCCTTCAAATTGTTATCAGGAAAGGGAAAAAAAAAAAATCTTAGCTGCATTACAGGCTAGGAGGAATATCTTGTCATTGGCTGTTATCTTTTTAAATTTGATTGCTTTCCCAGGAAAGAATGCGAGTCTAGATTAAAAGTTGATCTAAAATATGTTCACTGTTAGTGAATCTCAGAGGTCAGGGCTGATTATTCTCCATTTGTCTCTTGGGACCATTCATTGTTCTTCTCTCCCATACTATGTGCTCCAGGAGGCTTGTATTTATAAGTTCCTCATTTTTTTTTTCTCTCTTGTTATATGTAATTGTATTGGGTTTGGCCAACATCAGGAGACTAGAAGGTGGGAGGAGAGTCGAAGGCATTGTTCCTTCTTTCTCTCCCTTCCTTGATGTTATGAGCAGTGGCAACCTCCTTTCGGAACCATAGCCCCTGTCTGTTGACCTTAATGTTATGGCTCCATCTCTCTCGGGATTCCACTGCTGTCATTTCCTTGCCTACATCTTCAGGCTTAGAATAGTAACGCCTGCATCATCTTGCTCCTCTTCAGAGCTTCACCATCCCTACCTGATTTCCTTACCTCTACACACCCTATTGTAAACTGTCTCTTCAATAAATTTTTTATTTAAACAATTTGTGATCCAGGCTGGTAAATCTATCTCTCTATCTCTCTCTCTCACACACACACCTATGCATGCTGAAGGCTTGCTGAGGTATATTTCTATTATCTTTTAAAAACTGAGAACAAAATTATTTTCTTCATTTATGAAGACATGACAGTTTTACCATCAGGGATATTTATAGCATTAAGCTTTAACTTATATGTTTGTGTGAAACTTTGAAAGTAGGCCTTCAGTGTGTTTACACTTAACTGATGAAGAGCATAAAATTTGTCGTAGTGATCCTTCCATTGATCCAGGTGGTCTGTCATCAAAAGCAGTGTACAGGGAAGTACTATCAATTCAGTTCAGTTCAGTTGCTCAGTCGTGTCCGACTCTTTGCGACCCCATGAATCGCAGCACGCCAGGCCTCCCTATCCATCACCATCTCCCGGAGTTCACACAGACTCACGTCCATCGAGTCCATGATGCCATCCAGCCATCTCATCCTCGGTCGTCCCCTTCTCCTCCTGTCCCCAATCCATCCCAGCATCAGAATCTTTTCCAATGAGTCAGCTCTTCACATGAGGTGGCCAAAGTACTGGAGTTTCAGCTTTAGCATCATTCCTTCCAAAGAAATCCCAGGGCTGATCTCCTTCAGAATGGACTGGTTGGATCTCCTTGCAGTCCAAGGGACTCTCAAGAGTCTTCTCCAACACCACAGTTCAAAAGCATCAATTCTTCGGCGCTCAGC
>SJYX01012979.1:180293-274886 GCA_006410675.1 Oreotragus oreotragus | reverse complement strand
GTCCAACTCTCACATCCATACATGACTACTGGAAAAACCATAGATTTGACTAAAAGGACCATTGTTGGCAAAGTAATGTCTCTGCTTTTTAATATGCTGTCTAGGTTGGTCATAGCTTTTCTTCCAAGGAGCAAGTGTCTTTTAATTTCATGGCTGCAGTCACCACCTGCAATGATTTTGAGCCCAAAGAAATAAAGTCTTTCACTGTTTCCATTGTTTCCCATCTATTTGCCATGAAGTGACTGGACTGGATGCCATGATATTAGTTTTCTGAATGTTCAGTTTTAAGCCAAGATTCCCTTGTGGCTCAGATGGTAGAGTCTGCCTGCAATATGGGAGACCCAAGTTCAATTCCTGGGTTGGGATGATCCCCTGGAGAAGGAAATGACAACCCACTCCAGTATTCTTGTCTGGAAAATCCAATGGACAGGGGAGCCTGACAAGCTACAGTCCATAGTTTCGCAAAGAGTCATATACAACTGAGCGACTTCACTTTCACTTTTGCTTTCTGCCATAAGGGTGACGTCATCTGCATATCTGAGGTTATTGGTATTTCTCCCAGCAATCTGGATTCCAGTTTGTGCTTCATCCAAAACACAGATAGGTTACAGTAATTCCCCATTATCCATGGTTTCACTTTCTGTTGGTTTCCAAAATCAGTAAGTAGAATATTCCAGACATAAACAAGTCATAAATTCTAAACTGCATGTCATGCTCAGTAGCATGATGAAATCACAATGTCCTGCTCAGACCTGCCTGAACATGAATCTTTGCTTTGTCCAGTATATGTATTCTGACTATAAATCAACATTATCAGATCAGCTATCGGGGATCACAGTACTTGTGTTCAGATCATCTTTGTTTTACTTAATAACAGTTCCAAAGCACCAGAGTAGTGATGCTGCAATTCAGAGATACCAAAGAGAAGCTGTAGAGTGCTTCCTATAAATGAAAAGGTGGAAATTCTTGACTTAATAAGAAAAAAAAGTATGTACCGACGCTGTTAAGATCTGTGGTAGGAATGAATCCTCCATTGGTGAAATTCGGAAGGAGGAAAAAAAAAATTCACTCTAGCTCTGCTGTCACACCTCAGACTGCAAAAGTTAAGGCCACAATGCATAAGTGCTTGGATAAGATGGAAAAGGCATTACATTTGTACATTAATTTTCATCACAGTATATTGCTATAATTGTTTTCTTTTATCATTAGTTATTATTTTAATCTCTTACTGTGCATCATGTATAAATTGAACATTATCATAAGTGTGTATGCATAGGAAAAGACAAAATATTATATACATAGTTTGGTACTACCCTTGGTTTCGTGCATCTGCTTGGGGACTTAGAATGTATCCCCCATGGATTAGAGCAGGTTATTAGAAAGCAATTGAACTCTAGATATTGGGGAAATTGTTATTTAGGAAAATCCGGAATTGCAGAAAGAGCAACATAAAGACTTTAGAAAACTATTTCTTACTTTATTCTGCTTGAAATAGTCTAGAATTCGAATAATCTGTAAAGTACAGAAGTAACTCAAAGGATCATAAAGGTAAGCCTGTTTTTGAAGATGAATTGAGAAATTAGCGGATGTTAATTCTAAGGAAAGGAGGACTAAAAGATGTGTACCTGAAAATACTGAAAGGATCATTACACAGAAGGAATAGTCATGTGCTGCCTTGTTATCTGTTTTCAACTGGTTGCAATTATGCAGATATTATTACTTCTAATTATGGAAGTAGATTCATATAAACACAGATGAACAAATATAGAAATATATACAGACATGAGAAAAATTTTCAAACAAGTTCAAATGATTTGATATTTCAAAAAATGAAACTGCTGATTGTGGCAATACATTAAAAAAGCTGAAGACTGGTCAGGAGTATTGCATCAAGTTGGCCAAAAAGTCAGCTGGGAAAGCGAAATGAACTTTCTGGCCAACCTGACAGAACAGTCATGCTCTGATTAATGGTTACAGTATATGACCTCCAAGAATTTTTCACTTCTGAAATTTTGAGTTAATTGGTTAACAAGGAAAGAGCAAATGTTCAGCATTAATAATAATACTGGAAAATAATACATACTTGGCTAATAAGAGGTGGTTCTAGAAGTACTCAATAATTTATGTAGAGATGTAGATTATAGGGGGCAGGTGACGCTTTAAAAGATCAGAGTTTGTATAAACCAGTGCCTACTCATTATTCATTGAATAAGTTCTTCCCTAGAAAAGCCACATGAGACTTAATGAGAATTCCACTTTAAATTAACTCTACATTTCAGCCAGTAAAGAATTACTTCAGCCTTGAACTTCAGAATGACATGGAGTGGCAGGCATCTCCTGTTTGAAAAAGATTCTTATTTAAGTGGTTTTCTGAGAAATATTTCAAGGCACTTTCAGCAAGACTGAAATCTGGTCAAGTAGTGTTTCAGTGTTGCTATATTCAGGACTGAATCATATATATGGAGTCATTTGTCAAAATAGAAGGACAAGTTTGCTTTATTTTTATAGTAAGACAAAAGAAAGCAGCATTTTCTACATATTTTCTACCCACTGTTATTTCTTTGGGATACAAAATTTATATTACCAAGACTAAAGTCATTTCGATATAGGTTAAAATGAATTGTTTTTTATAAAAACTAGCTTTTAAAGCTCATTACACCCAAAGATTTCCATTATGATCTAATTTGAAGTGAAAGTAAACAGAAATAATAATTTTATTCTTCTAAAATAGGAAGTCATTGTGCTTCAATAAAATATCACAAAACACAGTTATAGAGAAGTAACAAACTGGCTAAAAAGCACAACTCACAAACAATTATCAGCCATGTGAGAATCTATTATTAGTTCATAGAAAATCATCCTTGTCTATGAGGGATAACTTGTTTTCTCCTACCTAGGTAATATATTGTTTCCTGCCTTAAAAACACTCCACAAAGCAACTTTATCTGGAGTATTACAAAACTTAGAAGATACAGAGTGTATATGTATATATTACATATAGACTATCTAAAATTCAAAGAAAGCTACCATTATGTTGAACTTAGGACCAAGTACAGAAATGGTGTGTAAATCAAAAGGAATTAAGAACGATGAAGTAGTCTACTTGAAGTGGTAGCTGGTGGTGCCTTGGTAAACAGTAGAGAATAAATAGAAATTTCATAAATAGAAAAAAGTCCAATGATAAACTGAGAAAGCAACTGGTTGAGCTGACATTGTAAATCTTGGGTGCCTAAGATAGCTGCAGCCTAATCGTGTCCACAGCAGTTGTAGCACTGACAAAAATACAGGAGTTTCTTTACTGTGACACAGGCCATTCAGTGAGACTTACTAAAGTGTAAATATATTCAAATTTTTATTTATAGTATCCTTAATAGTTCTTACCTAGGTTCCCTTGTTTACTCTGTGACACTATCTCTTAGAGAAAAAAAAGCATATGGAGATTCCAAATATGCTCAAGAGCTTAGGCACCCCAAGATTCTGGGTCCCAATATCCCAAGCCCCACATTTCTCATCACCTTATAGGGTCANGTGGTATATATACACAATGGAGTATTACTCAGCCATTAAAAAGAATACATTTGAATCAGTTCTAATAAGATGGATGAAACTGGAACCAATTATACAGAGTGAAGTAAGCCAGAAAGAAAAACACCAATACAGTATACTAACACATATATATGGAATTTAGAAAGATGGTAATGAGGACCCTGTATGCAAGACAGCAAAAGAGATACAGATGTGTAGAGCGGACTTATGGACTCTGAGGGAGAAGGAGAGGGAGAGGGAGAGGGAGGGATGATTTGGGAGAATAGCATTGAAATATGTATACTATCATGTAAGAAATGAATTGCCAGTCTATGTTCAATGCAGGATGCAGGATGCTTGGGGCTGGTGTATGGGGATGATCTGGAGGGAAGATGTGGGGTGGGAGGTAGGAGGGGGGTTCATGTTTGGGAGTTCGTGTAAAAAAATAAATAAATACAAAAAAAAATAAGCAGGGAGACAATATTAAAAAAAATAAAAAATAAAATTAACCAAAAAAAAAAAAAAAACTTTCTCATTAAATCACATGTTTATGGAGTTCTCCTGAGATTAAAGGAATCAGCAGTTTTGTTTAGAAGCCCCTGGAATTACTTCTATTTCTCTCTCCATGCACAATTTCACATTAATCTTTTGGAGCAGTCTCTTTAGAAAATATTGACTTGAGAAGAAGTGGCATCCTGAGAAAAATTCAGAATTGAAGAGGGCATCAGCCATTACAAAAAGATCACAGATTTTGAATCAAACACAGCTAAGTCCCACTTCTAAAGACGCAACTTAACTTCCTTGGCCTCAGGTTGTTCATCTATAGTATGGGGGCAATTGTTTCAGGGTTGCAACTCATTCCTCAGTTAACACTGTCTTTCCACTTGTTTCAGTAGTGGTAATACTCTATATGTGTGCATGGATGCGTGCTAAGTCTCTTCAGTCATGTTCAACTCTTTGAGACGCTATGGACTGTAGCCCACCAGGCTACTCTGTCCATGGCATTCTCCAGGCAAGAATACTGGAGTGGGTTGCCATTTCTTCCTCTAGGGGATCTACCTGACCCAGAGATCTAAGAATCCCAGAGTCTTCTGTATCCTGCATTGGCAGGAGGTGTTTACCACTAGTGCCAGCTGGGAAGCCCAATACTCTATATAGAATGTAACAAATATTCAGGAACACACAACCTGCCAAATTTAAGATAAAAAAGATTTATTTGAGTTGAATTTATTAAAGGCTGTAGTCAGTTTTTTTTAAATTAAAGATTTATTTACCAAGTTTCCCTAAACCCCCATCCTTCAACTGTACAGCCTTCAATTGCTTATTTTCATACAGCTAATACCTGTATGATTTTTTTAAAAAGTATGGTTGTAAGGTTTATGGAGAGATAATCCGGTATCATTTGATCCTCAGAAAAAAATTATAAAATTAAAATGCAACCCTGAAACTTAAATAATTTTTGAAGGTTTATATTTTCATTCATCACAAAATCCACGTTTCTTTCTGCTTAAATTTTTAAATGTGATTGTAAGAATCTAAGAAAATGAATTGAACAGATGAAGACCAAGTCAGTGTATATTATTCAATGATATTGACTTTATTGAAGCGTTTCTCAGAAAAGTTTCCTCAACCAAAATATACTTGAAAACCTCTTAAATGTACTACTGAAATCATGTCAAATATACCAATAATATTGTCAAGGAGTGAATATCAGAATATATGCATGCAAACTTAGTTACTCAGTCATGTCTGACTCTTTGTAACACCATGGACTGTATCCTGCCAGGCTCCTCTGTCCAGTCAAGAATACTAGAGTGGGTTGCCACATCCTTCTCCAGGGTATCTTTCCAAGCCAGAAATCGAACTCAAGTCTCCTACACAGCAAGCAGATTCTTTACTGCCTGAGCCACCAGACAAGCCCTATCAGAATATAGATAACATGTAAATATTGAAATCTTAACATATACATATCATTTACCTTGCACTCCTGTTACCATACACCCTCAGGTTCTATTTAATAAAGTTTCCTGAAGCCATAAACAGAAAGTTTATGGTTACTGGCAATTGGCAATCTTCAGAAGAAGGAGTGACACATTAGTTGAACCATAAGACCAGAAAATATAGGGCATCAGTCGGGAATCTGCATCCCTTCTAGAACAGTGGCAATTTCCAGGACGATCCTTGACATGGAAATAAAAAAGAAACAGCTCTTTAGGTGTGCTTTTGTACTCGAACAAAGGAAACACTTCATAGAGCCCATGGATGCTGGTCTATAAGATCTAGTTCTACAAATACGGGCAAGAAGTCAGGTGAGCTACCACAGCCCTTGTGTTAACTTTAGTTGCATAAAGTTATTACAGGTCATACATATTTATTCTTCTGATTTCCTCAAAACCAGGCATTTCAGTGAAAACCATGTCTTGGATGTACTCTGATTCATCACATTAAATTTTCTTTAATAACTTTAGGATACAACTTTTCCAGAAAGACTGTCTTTACAACGTTTGACCCCACAAGTCTAGACTCCAGGGGAATAAAGTCCGGAGATGTACTTAAGTAGCACTTTGATCCCAAAGAGACTTGGCACATTTAACTAATAAAAAATGACTGTAAAACCATCTGTAAACATGAAGTGCCATATAAATGCTTATTAATAAGCATTTTTCTTCAATTTATATTTATTTTTATTCCAAGGTGCCTCTTAAAATGCATTATAGTTTATTGTGTATAATATCTTTCAAACAAATTATATTCAAGGCATTTTAGAGAGTTAAATACATGTCAGTATGTGGCATAAATTATAGAAGGGCACTTTGAATGGTAAATGAATTAGTGCATTCAGTCATAAGGCCAGAGAGAAATGGGTTGTGTAAGCGTCTGGTTTGAAATATCTAGACTCCCTGGAACCAACTCTTCAAATCCCAGCAGGCCTGCTCTGTCCTTCATCCTTCTAAGATAAGAGTCCATTCAGTTTACAGTCTGCTGGCTTTTTGAATGATCCCTTGGAACAGTAGGCATGTCTGCTCTGTGTGAACATTTTACAGAGTCAGTTCAAGGAAAAAAAATACTCATGAGAATTTAAACAGAACTAAGATATCATTCTATGTGGGCAATATTTTAGTGGTAAAGAGAAGCTGACTTAGAACATAGCTGGAGTAAGAAATGTAGAAGAATATTCAAGGATTTAAAAGACAAAGGAAAGGTTAATTTCTGGCTGGTTGCTACCACTGACCCCTAGAACTGTTTTTTAAGTATGGGGAAATGATTTCAATATGATAATAGACTTTACAAGAACATTGAATTGACTTACAATACATAGTTGATATTTTGGATTGCCTTATTTTTTTTTTATGAAGCATTAATCTGAATCTATAAAGACAACCAATTTTTCATTATAGACAAAACTTAGAAGATTTTAAGTATGAGGCAGAACAATAGGGCACTATAATGTAATGTAAAGAACACAAGTCACATTTGAATGTAGTCTTTTAAAAACCTGAACATATGCTTCAAAGTAGTGATTTTCAAGTTTTTCCAGCCCCCAAAAACTCTGCCAAGTGTCAGACACTTGAATATAAAAAAGTGGTATTCAAATTCAGGGGCCTTTAATCTTTCCCAGATGATGACTTGTGTTGGAATTTCCCAGATTTTTATGAGGGTTAAGAGGATGCTTATGACATAAATTAAAACTGAAAATGGACATAGTCCCAGGTCATTCCTCTTCCACTTTGAGACATTCCAGAAGCCCTGGTGGTAAATAAAAAGCTAGGATAATCTGGTTGTATCTTCAAATTTCACCAGTACATTTTGGCTCACCAGAGATTGTGAGCAACTCTTTAAAAGTGTACTTTTCGTAAAATTAGTATTTGATATTTTACTTCCCCAACACACTTCTGTAGATCTACTTCTCTAAGCTTCCACTATTTCTGAATCCCCACTATTATCTTAGCAAATGACCATATAAACAATCCTTAGTGCTGATGAGGTCCTATACAGACAAGCTAGTATGTGTGTGCTAAATTGCTTCAGTCGTGTCTGACTCTTTGTGAACCTATGGACTGTAGCCCACCAGTCTGCTTTGTTCAGGTGATTCTTCAGTCAAGAATACTGGAGTCAGTTGCCATGACTTCCTCCAGGAGATCTTCCCAACCCAGGGATTGAAATCACCTCTCCTGTAGCTCCTGCACTGTGGGCAGATTCTTTACTGCTGATCCACCACAGGAAAGCTAGAAATCCTATCAATTTGTCCTGAGAAGAATAAATGAACAGAAACAAAATAGAAGTATGAGACCACTCTCTGGACTTTTATTAAATAACTCTTCCCTATAATGCAGGTGTATGAGAGTAGCAATCCTGAAGCAAGGTAACCACTGAATAGAGAAGAATATTATCAAGCCAATAAATAAATTTCTGCCCTTATTTTAATTTTTTTCACCTAAATAACACTTGTTCTTTTGTGAGGTATCCTGTTTTCTTCTTTGATGTTTGTTCCTATTGTGAGAGCAAGTCTGAGATAAACCACCAGAGGATGAATGATCACATGGAGCAGATCCTATTTCAGTTGAGGACTGCCTAGAACAGCTTATACATAGCTGTTCATAACATATGTAAAAATGCCTTGCCAAGATGATCAGAGATGCAGAGATGACCAAAACCTAAAAAAAATTGGTGAAATTTATTTAAGTGGAAGCTCCAGTATTTGTATAAAACAGTTGAAAGAAAATTGAATGAACCAAAGTACCCATAACAGCAGTGCCTTATCTTAAAAAAGGGAAATTAATAATTCTTCCTTGTTTTTAGGATGCTTAGTTAAAATAGAGTGTTCTGAGAATTACTGCTAATGTGTGGCCATTGATGAAATTATTTTCCTCAAAAGGAGTTTACATAATGATGGAAATTTGAAACCATATTCACATGAAAATTGTTGTTGTTCAATTGCTTAGTCATGTCCAACTCTATGCGACCCATGGACTTCAGTATGCCAGGCTTTCCGGTCCTTCACTATCTCCCAGAGTTTGCTCAAATTCATGTCCATTGACTCAGTGATTCTGTCTAACCATCACATCCTCTGCGTCCCCCTTTTCCTTTTTCCTTCAGTCTTTCCCAGCATCAGAGTCTTTTCCAGTGAATCAAGTCATTGTATCAGGTGGCCAAAGTATTCGAGCTTCAGCTTCAACATCAGAACCTCCAGTGAATTTTCAGGCTTGATTTCCTTTAGTATTGGATGCTTTGATCTCCTTGCAGTCCAAGGGACTCTCAAAGTCTTCTCCAGCACCACAATTTGAAATGGCACTTCTTTGACACTCAGCATTCTTTATAGTCCAACTCTCACATCCATACATGACTACTGGACAAAACATAGCCTTGGCTAGATGGATATTTGTTGGCAAAGTAATCTCTCTGCTTTTTAATATTCTATCTAGGTTTGTCATAGTTTTTCTTCCAAGGAGCAATCGTTTTTTAACTGGCTGTAGTCCCTGTCCACAGTGATTTCAGAGCCCAAGAAAATAAAATCTGTCACCGTTTTCATTTTTTCCCCTTCTGTATGCAATGAAGTGATGGAAAAAGCAAGAGAGTTCCAGAGTCAATTTTTGCTTTATTGACTATGCTAAAGTCTTTGACTGTATGGATCATAATAAACTATGAAAAATTCTGAAAGAGATGGGAATACCAGACCACCTGACCTGTCTCTTGAGAAATCTGTATGCAGGACAGGAAGCAACAGTTAGAACTGGACATGGAACAACAGACTGGTTCCAAATAGGAAAAGGAGTACGCCAAGGCTATATATTGTCACCCTGTTTATTTAACTTATATATAGAGTACATCATGAGAAACGCTGGACTGGAAGAAACACAAGCTGGAATCAAGATTGCTGGGAGAAATATCAATAACATCAGATATGCAGATGACACCACCCTTATGGCAGAAAATGAAGAAGAACTAAAAAGCCTCTTGATGAAAGTGAAAGAGGAGAGTGAAAAAGTTGACTTAAAGCTCAACATTCAGAAAACNGACATGGAACAACAGACTGGTTCCAAATTGGAAAAGGAGTACGTCAAAGCTGTATATTGTCACCCTGCTTATTTAACTTCTATGCAGAATACATCATGAAAAAAGCTGGGCTGGAAGAAGCACAAGCTGGAATCAAGATTACCGGGAGAAATATCAATAACCTCAGATATGCAGATGACACCACCCTTATGGCAGAAAGTGAAGAAGAACTAAAAAGCCTCTTGATGAAAGTGAAAGAGGAGAGTGAAAAAGTTGACTTAAAGCTCAACATTCAGAAAACTAAGATCATGGCATCTGGTCCCATCACTTCATGGGAAATAGATGGGGAAAGAGTGGAAACAGTGTCAGACTTTCTTTTTTTGGGCTCCAAAATCACTACAGATGGTGATAGCAGCCATGAAATTAAAAGACGCTTACTCCTTGGAAGGAAAGCTATGACCAATCTAGATAGTATATTGAAAAGCAGAGACATTACTTTGCCAACAAAGGTCCATCTAGTCAAGGCTATAGTTTTTCCAGTGGCATGTATGGATGTGAGAGTCGGACTGTGAAGAAAGCTGAGCACCGAAGAATCGATGATTTTGAGCTGTGGTGTTGGAGAAGACTCTTGAGAGTCCCTTGGACTGCAAGGAGATCCAACCAGTCCATTCTAAAGGCGATCAGTCCTGGGTGTTCTCTGGAAGGACTGATGCTAAAGCTGAAACTCCAGTACTTTGGCCACCTCATGCGAAGAGTTGACTCACTGGAAAAGACCAATGCTGGGAGGGACTGGGGGCAGGAGGAGAAGGGGATGACAGAGGATGAGATGGTTGGATGGCATTACCGACTCGATAGACATGAGTTTGAGTGAACTCCGGGAGTTGGTGATAGACAGGGAGGCCTGGCGTGCTGCAGTTCATGGGGTTGCGAAGAGCTGAACATGACTGAATGACTGAGCTGAACTGAACTGAACTGATATATATATTGTTGTTGTTTTTTAGTTGCTAAGTCATGTCCAACTCTTTTGCAACCCCATGGACTGTAGCCCGCCAGGCTCCTCTGTACATTGGATTTCCCAGGCAAGAATACTGGAGTGGGTTACCATTTTTTCCTCCAGGGGATCTTCCTGACCCAAGGATCAAACCCACGTCTCCTGCATTGGGAGATGGCTTCTTCAACACTGTGCCACTAGGAAAGCCTCTAAATACACACACACAGAAACACACATGCATATATATATACACATCTGTATGTGTGTTATATATATTAGCATAAGTATGCCCCCAAGCATGGCAATAGGATACACTTATGTTACAAATGATCCATTATTGACCTGATGTTCACATTTAACTTGGCATCCCGTTTCATCTACTACCCTTCCCCAAGGCCTTCAGACCACCATTTCCAGCCTCTACCATCCTGCAGGAGGGGGGCTCCATGTACTTGAAAACACACCTGACCGTTCTTTCAAATCTAATTCCACTTCTGCAGCTTGATCGGTGTGGTGGTGCCCTGTCCTTCATGCCTAGGCTGGGGGGCGCAGGGCACCACCTTTTCTTGAAGATGGGTTGGCTTCTGGGCTATGCATTGTTCAGACCCCTAACCTGTTACCACTGAAGAGGCTGGTTCAGGGTCAGCTGGTCGGATCACCTGTTCTGGGTCACCTGGGCACATGGATCTCCCCATTTGCCCTGCAATTGGTCCTGTTTGCTGTCTCTCTCTTTCTCTCCTTCCCTTTGTGTCTCTGTGCATCTCTGCCTTCTGGCTCCTTCCCCTGGATAAGGCTTTTCCTCCTGTGGCCTGAGGCCACTCAGCAAGTCACCTGGACCCCAAATGAGGTCAGTGGTAGGAGCAGGCATCCTCCAGGCCGTGTTACTGCACCAGTGATGACAGGCCACCTTCAGTTTCTCTCTTTTCCAAGCCAAACCCTGGAAGGAAAGGGGTTAATTTTCTTTTTGAGAAATTAATGCGAGAGGTGGCATCAAATCTTGTCAGTTCTGGCTAAGAAAATACACTCAGAAGCTGTAATCAGGGGCGAGCCTCGACCTTCTAGACATGGTACATCTCTACACTAAACCCTAAATTTTATCGTCTCTCTCATGCTGTTTCATCTCCTCCTGCACTCCCCACCTCTTGTATTTATTAGAGGCTGGGTATGGATTTCTTTCCCTGGGAGAATTTTCATAATAATGAAGTATACTTGGCAGACACTCACAGTGAATATACAGGGTTGGAGGATATTCTGCAAGGAAAATGGTCAGGTTTGTTTTCCTCTGTGGGAGAGAAATATTTGCGATCAGGTAGACTAATCATTTCTCAAGATAGAAGTTTTGAAGGTTGCTTTTGCCTAGAGAAGTTGAAAACTCCTTGAAGGGGCAGAAAGTTTCTGCGATGTGCATCTTTATGATTTCCCTCCGTGGCAGTCTGCAGTCATCCTGTCTCTCTGGGTACCAGCATCCTCTGGGGTTCGGTCCACTTCACGTCTTTCTTCTGCTGACACTTTTTTTCTTTTCTAGATTTTCACAAGGGGTCTGGCTGAGAAAGCCAGGAGAACCACTCTTCGTGCTTCTGGCCCTCTTTCTTTGATGGATGTTCATGTAATTTTCTCATTATTTTTCTGTCAGCATTCACAGAAACCGTGTAAACTACTTTATTTCAAAATCATTATGTTAGTTTACTCCGTGATAATTTAAGCCATGTATTTTTTTTCTGATTTGAATTTAGTAATAACATATTTTAAACAGAAGTCAAGATTTCCTGAATAAATTTTCAATGATAACTGCTGACGTTCCTGGGTCCCCCCCCCACCACCACATCTTCTCTAATCTCCTTTTATTGGACCTTAGTTCCTCATATGTGATAAGTTGTCCTTTCTTTCTCCGGGCATTTTAAACAGACTCTGGGACTTTTAGGAGGAGAAACTTTTGGAGGGGGATGGTTGTCTTATGGACCCAGCTGTCTTTGATTCAAGAAAATAACCAAGGGGACTTCCCTGGAGGACCAGTGTTTAAGACTTCGGCTTCCAGTGCGGGGAGTGCGGGTTCGATCCCAGACCTGGAAGCAAAGATCCCATATGCCTCTGAGCCAAAAAAAAACAAAGCATAAAACAGAAGTAATATTGTAACTAATTCAATAGACTTAGAAAAGAAAGAAAATAACCAGGGGCCAGCTGTGTGGTCAGGTGCACAGGTGCCCTAGTCCTAACCCTGCCAGGGACCACTCCCAGGAAGGATTCCAGGGACTGCTGGAAGACACGAGTTGGTAAAGACTGTCTTCTCTCCCTGTAGCAAGATTTGCCTATTTTAAATTCTATTTTTTCCCCCAGCCCCTTCGTCTTTGTATATAGTGCAGAATTTTGTATCTGCTCCAAGTCTTGTCTCCCACTCCATTCCTTACCTCTTCCCTACGTGGAATTTTCTGGATTCCTGACATTATTTATACTTCTTTCCAGGCAACAGTTAGAAGCATCTCCCACTTTCTGTTAGATCTGGACCTCCCTTTCTATAGTGCTCTTGACTTGCGAAACAGACTCCCTTTGTGGGTGATAGAGGAGAAATCTTCAAGGAATGATGTAAAGATTTCTTATATGCTTGAAAGCCTTGACTTTCTCCGTGGTTCTAATATGTCAATTGCTGTTCTTAAAAATCTAGAAATCAAATTTCTTAATGAATTTGGTAGCATGAGCATTTATACATTTATTTCTAGGGAGAGATATTCTTTCCTTTTTATTTTCTCTTTCTCCTTCACGTGGCTTTGGGAGTCCTATCTGTACTTCCAAGAATGCTTTCAGTTGTGTAACTGAGGTTTTACATTTCCAGGGCATTTTAACCAGACTGATTAAATGTAGAGGAAGATAAAGTCTGTGACTCCAAGCCTGGGAGAGTTTCTGAAGTTAAAAAAAAAAAAAATCCTGTAATTTAAGTTTCCCGTTATAAAAGGCAGAATTTCTAAAGCTGCTGGGAGGACAAAAGACTGACTTCCTAGGATTCTGAAAGAATTGTGTCCATTTCTTCCTGTTAGCACTCTTTCCCCTTTGTTACACGCTTCCAAGTTCCACATAACCTTGAGGTTGGAGCCTCTTCATCACAGGGCAGAGTCAACCCTTGATATTTTATTTCCTGCTTCAGCTGAAAGAACTCATGACTGTCCTCCTTTATTTTTCTCCAACATCCATAGAAACCACATCGAAGCTTTTGCTCAAAACACACTCCTTCAGTCTCTTTGCTACGGAATTGCAGTCGCAGGAGGGCTCTTTTCTTTTGAGGTGGAAATCTTGAGAAAAGCTGAAGCCAAGTTGAAAGTCCTTCCATTATGGGCAAAGTCCGCCCAGTCAAGTTTCTTTCATTATTAAGAAAACCATACTTAAGAAATCGGGTTGAAAGCATACATTCTTGAGTAAATTTTGGTCTGAAAAGTTTTCAAAGAGTCTTTTGAGTTACTTTTATTCCTTTCCTTTTCTCCCAGTCCCCTTGCTCCTCTGTAATAGAGTTTAAGAAATGCTGTTGAATTCTGGGTATGGGATTTCACATTAGTGAAATATTTTACACTGGCTTCTTCACTAATGTTGTTTAGAAGAAATATCTGAGTGAGAGAAAGTTTTCAGCTTTCTAAATACTTGTCTTTCCTCAAAAAAAGGTAAAGGCAGGTGTTCTGGAGAAAGAAAAAAGAAAAAAAATGCCTGAGTAGCACACGCAATGTAGTATCTAAACGCGTTACAAAACCAGAAAAATGTTCTCTCGTTCTGTTTCCTGGGTTTCTTGTCTTATTGATTTTACTGCATTGTAGGTTTTAGGGAAGACAGGATTCTCCCTGGATATTATCTTTTCACAGAGGCTAAACTTACAATGTTTCTTTCCTTAAGTGATTGGGAAACCAAACGGATTGAGGCCAATGCCAATATTTTCTTTCTTGCTTTTGTTTCTAGTTAGAAATTAGTCCATTTCTCCCCTTTGTCAGGATTAATGAAGGAGGAAACAAATGCTCTTTCTTCTCAGCTATTATCATTGAAATGGATCAATTTCTTCTTTTTAAGAATGCAAATCTTGAGGACAAATTGAGCTTCTTAAATATCTCAATTATATTTCAAGAAATGGACAGTCTTTTGCAGCCTCATTTTATAAGCTCATAAAGAAACATTGAGAATCATAATTCAAAGAGGATATACTCTTGATTTTGATCTAGGTGTTACAGATTCCAAATAGTATTTTCAGTAATTCTATTTTTTTTTTTTTTTTCTCCTTCACCTCATGCCCACAGTGGCTCTCTAAATTTTAGGTACATGCTTATGGTCTGGGAACAAACTTGCAACTTCAGGGTTGATTTTAAACACAGCTTTCCACTCAACATCTTTCAGGGAAAAAAAAAAAATCTCTGAGGGGGAAATCTTAAATTGATTGCCTTTCATCAAAGAAGAGAAGTAAGTACTGCTAAGAGGAGTTTCTGAAGGAAAACATGATTGCTTAGAAAATTGCATTAGGAGAGAGAAATACTCTGGCATGGAGTGGGATTTTAGTAAAAGTATTTTTCTGTCCCTCTGGTGGGTCCTTCAACTGTATTCTCTCTGAAGAACCCAGTTGAGGTTTCATACTATTCCTGTCCCGAACAGAGGGAACCTACCTCAACAAAATAGAGGGCACACATGACAAGCCCACAGCTAACATCACACGCAGTGGTGAAAAGCTGAAAACATTTCCTCTAAGATCAGAAACGAAACAAGGATGTCCGTTCTCATCACTTTCATTCAATATAGTTTTGGAAGTCCTNTGTATGGATGTGAGAGTTGGACTGTGAAGAAGGCTGAGCACCGAAGAATTGATGCTTTTGAACTGTGGTGTTGGAGAAGACTCTTGAGAGTCCCTTGGACTGCAAGGAGATTCAACAAGTCCATTCTGAAGATCAACCCTGGGATTTCTTTGGAAGGAATGATGCTAAAGCTGAAACTCCAGTACTTTGGCCAGCTCATGCGAAGAGTTGACTCATTGGAAAAGACTGATGCTGGGATGGATTGGGGACAGGAGGAGAAGGGGACGACTGAGGATGAGATGGCTGGATGGCATTACTGACTCGACGGATGTGAGTCTGAGTGAACTCTGGGAGTTGGTGATGAACAGGGAGGCCTGGCGTGCTGCGATTCATGGGGTCACAAAGAGTTGGACACAACTGAGCGACTGAACTGAACTGAAATGAACTAAACTGATGGGACTGAATGCCATGATCTTAGTTTTTTCTATGTCGAGGTTTAAGCCAGGTTTTTCACTCTCATCTTTTTCGCTTATCAAGAGGCTCTTTAGTTCTTTCTCGCTTTCTGCCATTAAGTGGTATCATCTGCATATCCAAGGTTGCTGTTATTTCCCCTGGCAGTCTTGATTCCAGCTTGTGCTTCATCCAGTCTGACATTTTTCATGATGTACTCCGCATAGACATTAAATAAACAGGCTAACTGTATATAGCCTTGATGTACTCCCTTCCTAATTTTGAATCAGTCTGTTGTTTACCATCTGAGCCTCCTATCTTGTCTACTTTCATATGAAAATATATATTTTTCAAAGACCTGATGAAAAATATATAAATGCATAACATTGGAGGCTTTATTATGCAAAACAAATCTTCAATATGTGTGGTGTAGTTCAAGACCAAATATTTCTAACTTATAAATTATAATTTCAATAGGAAAGGTATTGATTCAATTGAAGGAGTAGTGTTCTGAAACCCAGAGCATAAAAGAAAAAAAAACAAGCCCTCAGAAACCAGTAGCTTTCCAGTTAACTAAAAATTGCTTAAGTGTGGGTTTACTGTTTCTCATAACATCCCTAGAGCTAGGACCTGGGATTACTGCCTGATGTTGGTAGAAGTGATGCACTGGACAGATTGTGCAACCAGATGACTTCTAATAAAGCTTCCAATTTAAGAATGTTTATTACTTTGTATCTTGGAACTTGATTTTAATTATATTAACAGACTCCTTCATATGATAATTTACTTTTGCATTTTCTAAACTCTTACTCTTTTAGATAGTTCCATTAAAATTAGTATAGTAAAAGCTTGGAAATGATTTCAATACAGACTATGTCATGAGATGTAATAATATTGTCAAGCCTGGCCNTTTATTACTTTGTATCTTGGAACTTGATTTTAATTATATTAACAGACTCCTTCATATGATAATTTACTTTTGCATTTTCTAAACTCTTACTCTTTTAGATAGTTCCATTAAAATTAGTATAGTAAAAGCTTGGAAATGATTTCAATACAGACTATGTCATGAGATGTAATAATATTGTCAAGCCTGGCCATTAAAGTTTACTGTACAGAATACACAAAAAAACCCAACACACAGAACAGTTACGCATTTTAGGATATGACTCTCGGTTTTTTTGAACTTCAAATACATATATCAAAACAGACACATATTTTAAAAGAATTCTCAATACAAAGATTAGCAACATGCATTCAGATTATATTTTAAGTAGAATAAACAGATCATGAATATTTATGTAGTTTGAAATGACTTGTATTCCACAATCTGTATGGCCAACCAAATAATTATGCAAAGATAGTTTCATTTAAAATTACAAATGCCATATTTTAGTTTGTGTTCAACAGTTTAAATGCATATTGATAATGGAAGGAAATAGCTTCTATTAAAAATAATACATTTAAGTTGGAAAAATGCCATTACAGCATATTTTAAAATGTTAAAATGGCTGGAATTGTGTTACTATAAGAGCTAACAAAGGTCCAAATGCTGTCTGATGTTTAAAAACTAGACATAATTGGCTCTATTGAAGAGAATACACTTCTAAGATTTAGTCTGATAAGTTCTTATGCTCTGATTTATGCATTTATTGTGTGTAGCTTGTTCAGTTTGACCTGTACATACAACAAAGTGAATGAGGAACTTCAAATAGAGGTTATTATGGGTTAGGAGCAGAGTGATGTATCTTTAATAGGAAATCATATGAATGGCAATTTAGTTCTTTTATCTTCTTCCATGACAGATTATGTAATTAGTCTTTTAGAAAAAGAATTTGCAGTCATAATCTCTACATAATACTCTGTTAGGCATTTGGGGATGCAAAATGTATGTTACCAGAAGGGGATAAAGAGCATGCCAACAAAATACATAGATTATAATACCAATAATAAAAACATTTTACTAAAATACAGGATGGTAAGTAAAATACTAATGCCTCCACATTCTGTTAAATAGAAAAAATATGGACTTTGGAATCAGACATCAATTCAAATTCAGGGTGAATTACTTTTCAGGTCTGTGTCCTTGCATGAATTTTTTGAACCTCGGTTTCTGTGGTTATAAAATGTCAACTGTAAAGCATTTGTTACATAGGAGAATTTTGTATGCTAATTTCTACACTTTCTTCGCTTTCTCCTCCTCTTATGTCAGTGAGTTACCCTAGCCCAAGCCAGTGTAGCACTACACATTTGGCGCCTGGAATTTGTGTCCCCTTTTTAATCACAATTAAAACTGAAAACAGCCACTCTGTATTTGCTGTTGCAAAATATTTTCCTCTCCTTACTTACATCTAGAGGCAATGTTTTAAATACAGTATTTTTACAATATAAATATATTACATATTTTTGGAAACCTTTATGAAAGCTTGAAAATATTTTTACTTTCTTAGCAGAAAGAAAAAAATCAATAACTGGCATTAATGTCAGAGGCAAAATAGAACTTCAGTTCAGTTCAGTTCGGTCACTCAGTTGTGTCTGAGCCTTTGCGACCTCATGAACGCCAGGCCTCCCTGTCCATCACCAACTCCTGGAGTCCACCCAAACCCATGCTCATCGAGTTGGTGATGCCATTCAATCCTCTCATCCTCTGTCGTCCCCTTCTCCTCCTGCCCTCAATCTTTCCCAGCATCAAAGTTTTTTCAAATGAGTCAGCTCTTCACATTAGGTGGCCAAAGTATTGGAGTTTCAGCTTCAAAATCAGTCCTACCAATGAACACCCAGGGCTGATCTCCTTTAGGATAGACTGGTTGGATCTCGTTGCAGTCCAAGGGACTCTCAAGAGTCTTCTCCAACACTACAGTTCAAAAGTATCAATTCCTCAGCACTCAGCTTTCTTTACAGTCTTTATAGTCTCACATCCATACATGACTATTGGAAAAACCATAGCCTTGACTAGAAGGACCTTTGTTGACAAAGTAATGTCTCTGCTTTTTAATATGCTGTCTAGTTTGGTCAAAACTTTCCTTCCAAATAGTAAGTGTCTTTTAATTTCATGGCTGCAGTCACCATCTGCACTGATTTTGGAGCCCAGAAAAATAAAGTCAGCCACTGTTTCCACTGTTTCCCCATCTATTTCTGGTGAAATGATGGGACCAGATGCCATGATCTTAGTTTTCTGAATGTTGAGCTTTAAGCCAACTTTTTCACTCTCCTCTTTCACTTTCATCAAGAGGCTTTTTAGTTCTTCTTTTCTTTCTGCCATAAGGGTGGTGTCATCTGCATATCTGAGGTTATTGATATTTCTCCTGGCAATCTTGATTCCAGCTTGCACTTCCTCCAGACCAGCATTTTTTATGATGTACTCTGCATATAAGTTAAATAATCAGGGTGACAATATACAGCCATGATGTACTCCTTTTCCTATTTGGAACCAGTCTGTTCTTCCATGTCCAGTTCTAACTGTTGCTTCCTGACCTGTATACAGGTTTCTCAAGAGGCAGGTCAGGTGGTCTGGTATTCCCATCTCTTTCAGAACTTCTCACAGTTTATTGTGATCCACACAGTCAAAGGCTTTGGCATAGTCAATAAACCAGAAGTAGAAGTTTTTCTGGAACTCTCTTGTTTTTTCGATGATCCAGTGGATGTTAGCAATTTGATCTCTTGTTCCTCTGCCTTTTCTAAAACCAACTTGAACATCTGGAAGTTCACAGTTCACGTATTGCTGAAGCCTGGCTTGGAGAATTTTGAGCATTACTTTACTAGCATGTGAGATGTGTGTGATTGTGTGGTAGTTTGAGCATTCTTTGGCATTGCCTTTCTTTGGGATTGGAATGAAAACTGACCTCTTCCAGTCCTGTGGCCACTGTTGAGTTTTCCAAATTTGCTGGGATATTGAGTGTAGCACTTTCACAGCATCATCTTTCAGGATTGGAAATAGCTCATTTGGAATTCCATCACTTCCACTAGCTTTGTTCATAGTGATGCTTTTTTTTTTTTTAAACATTTATTTTTTATTTATTTATTTTTTTAGAGCTTCCATTTTACTTTATTTTGCTTTACAGTACTCTATTGGTTTTAGCATACATTGACATGAATCTGCCAGTGATGCTTTTTAAGGCCCACTTGACTTCACATTCCAGGATGTCTGGCCCTAGGTGAATGATCACACCATCGTGATTATCTTGGTCATGAATATATTTTTTGTATAGTTCTTCTGTGTATTCTTGCCACCTCTTCTTAATATATTCTGCTTCTGTTGCTGCTGCTGCTGCTAAGTCGCTTCAGTCGTGTCTGACTCTTCACAACCCCATGGACTGCAGCCTGTCAGGCTTCTCTTTCCATGGGATTTTCCAGGCAAGAGTACTGGAGTGTGGTGCCATTGCCTTCTCCATCTGCTTCTGTTAGGTCCCTACCATTTCTGTCCTTTACTGAGCCCATCTTTTCATGACATGTTCCCTTGGTACCTCTAATTATCTTGAAGAGATCTCTAGTTTTTGCCATTCTATTGTTTTCCTCTATTTCTTTGCACTGATCACTGAGTAATGCTTCCTTATCTCACCTTGCTATTTTATAGAACTCTGCATTCAAATGGACCTATCTTTCCTCTTCTCCTTTGCTTTTCTCTTCCCTTCTTTTCACAGCTATTTGTAAGTCCTCCTCAGACAGCCATTTTGCTTTTTTTTCATTTCTTTTTCTTGGGAATGGTCTTGATTCCTGTTTCCTGTACAATGTCACGAACCTCTGTCCATAGTTCTTTGGGCACTCTGTCTATCAGATCTAGTCCCTTAAATTTATTCCTCACTTCCACTGTATAATCATAAGGGATTTGATTTAGGTTATACTTGAATGGTCTAGTGGTTTTCCCTACTTTCTTCAATTTAAGTCTGAATTTGGCCATAAGGAGTTCATGATCTGAGCCACAGTCAGCTCCAGGTCTTGTTTTTGCTGACTGTATAGAGCGTCTTTATCTTTAGCTGCAAAGAATATAATCAGTTTGATTTTGCTGTTGGCCATCTAGTGATGTCCATGTGTAGAATCTTCTCTTGTGTTGCTGGAAGAGGATATTTGCTATGACCAGTGCATTTTCTTGGCAAAACTCTATTAGCCTTTGCCTTGTTTCATTCTATACTCCAAGGACAAATTTGCCTGTTACTCCATGTGTTTCTTGACTGCCTACTTTTGCGTTCCAATCCCCTATAATGAAAAAGATATTTTGGGGGGTATTAGTTCTAAAAGATCTTGTAGGTCTCCATAGACCCATTCAACTTCAGCTTCTTCAGAGTTACTGGTCAGGGCATAGACTTGGATTATTGTGATATTGAATGGTTTACCTTGGAAATGAACAGAGATCATTCTGTCGTTTTTGAGATTGCATCCAAGTACTGCATTTTGGACTCTTTTATTGACTATGATGGTTACTTCATTTCTTCTAAGGGATTCTTGCCCACAGTAGTAGATATAATGGTCATCCGAGTTAAATTCACGCATTCCAGTCCATTTTAGTTCACTGATTCCTAAAATGTCAACATTCACTTTTGCTATCTCCTGTTTGACCACTTAACATTTGCCTTGATTCATGAATCTAATATTCCAGGTTCCTATGTAATACTGTTTTCTACAGCATTGGCCCCTACTTCCATCACCAGTCATATCCCCAGCTGGATGTTGTTTTTGCTTTGGCTCCATCTCTTCTTTCTTTCTAGTGCTGCTTCTCCACTGATCTCCAGTAGCACATTGGGCACCTACCGACCTGGGGAGTTCATCGTTCAGTGTCCTATCTTTTTGCCTTTTCATACTTTTCATGGAGTTCTCAAGGCAAGAATAATGAAGTGGTTTGCCATTCCCGTCTCCAAAGGACCACAATTTGTCAGAACTGTCCACCATGACCCATCAGTCTTGGGTGGCCCTATACGGCCTGACTCACAGTTTCATTGAGTTACACAAGGCTGTGGTCCATGTAATTGGATTGGTTAGCTTTCTGTGATTGGGATTTCAGTCCTCTGATGCTCTGTCTCAACATCTACCATCTTACTGGGATTTCTCTTACCTTGGATGTGGGGGATCTCCTCTCTCTTACCTTGGATGTGGGGGATCTCCTCTCGGCCGCTTGCCACACCAGGGTCGTGGAGCTGGCTCGTCTTAGGAAGCATCACTATGAACAAAGCTAGTGGAGGTGATGTAATTCAGGTTGAGCTATTTCAAATCCTAAAAGGTGATACTGTGAAAGCACTGCACTCATCATGCCAGCAAATTTGGAAAATGCAGCAGTGGCCACAGGGCTGGAAAAAGTCAGTTTTCATTTTAATCCCAAAGAATGGCAATGCCAAAGAATGCTCAAACTACTGCACAATTGCACTCATCTCACACACTAGTAAAGTCATGCTCAAAATTCTCCAAGCCAGGTTTCAGCAATATGTGAACCGTGAACTTCCCGATGTTCAAGCTGGTTTTAGAAAAGGCAGAGGAACCAGAGATCAAATTGCCAACATCTGCTGGATCATGGAAAAAACAAAGAGTGTTCATGAAAAACAGCTACTTCTTGTTTATTGACCATGCCAAAGCCTTTGACTGTGTGGATCACAATAAACTGTGGAAAATTCTGAAAGAGATGGGAATACCAGACCACCTAACGTGCCTCTTGAGAAATCTGTATGCAGGTCAGGAAGCAACAGTTAGAACTGCACATGGAACAACAGACTGGTTCCAAATAGGAAAAGGAATACGTCAAGTTTGCATATTGTCACCTTGCTTCTTTAACTTATATGCAGAGTACATCATGAGAAATGCTGGGCTGGAGAAAGCACAAGCTGGAATCAAGATTGCCGGGAGAAATATCAATAACCTCAGATATGCAGATGACACCACCCTTATGGCAGAAAGTGAAGAAGAACTAAAGAGCCTCTTGATGAAGGTGAAAGAAGAGAGTGAAAGAGTTGAGTTAAAACTCAGCATTCAGAAAACTAAGATCATGGCATCTGGTCCTATCACTTCATGGCCAGTAGATGGGGAAATGATGGAAATTGCCAGAGACTTCATGTTTTAGCTTCCAAAATCAGTGCATGGTGACTGCAGCCATGAAAGTAAAAGACACTTACTCCTTGGAAGAAAAGTTATGAACAACCGAGAAGAGTATTAAAAAGCAGAGATAATACTTTGGTGACAAATGTCCATCTAGTCACAGTTTTGGTTTTTCCTGTAGTTGTGTATGGATGTGAGAGCTGGACTCTAAAGAAAGCTAACCAAAGACTTGATGCTTTTAAACTGTGGTGTTGAAGAAGACTGTTGAGAGTCCCTTGGACAGCAAGAAGATCCAACCAGTCCACCTTAGTGGAAATCAGTCCTGAATATT
This sequence comes from Oreotragus oreotragus, assembly GCA_006410675.1. NCBI lineage: Eukaryota > Metazoa > Chordata > Mammalia > Artiodactyla > Bovidae > Oreotragus > Oreotragus oreotragus. The sequence goes on along the minus strand of SJYX01012979.1, from coordinate 251,827 downwards.
CATTGGAATGACTGATGCTGATGCTGAAACTCCAATACTTTGGCCACTTGTTGCAAAGAGCTGACTCATTTGAAATGACCCTGATGCGGGGAAAGACTGAAGGCAGTAGAAGGGGACATGAGAGGATGAGATGGTTGGATGGCATCACCAACTCGGTGGACATGAGTTTGAGTAAACTCTGGGAGTTGGTGATGGATTTGGAGGCCTGGCATACTGCAGTCCATGGTGTTGCAAAGAGTCGGACATGGCTGAGTGACTGAACTGAACTGAACTGGATATGCATTATATAGATACTTATATAATTCATATAATATTGATAGGAATCAAAGGGAAAATGTCAAACTACTGCACTGTAGTTGAAAAGTAGTATTACAAGATTTGCTTTAAGCATCAGAAAAAAGAGTATGTCAAACATGAAGTCTTACAACTGAAGAAGAGTGTGGAGGTGAGTGTTGCATGGGAAAAAAAAATCATTTGAAATATGGAAAGTAGGGCCTCTCCAAGGAGAAGCACTGTGTGGCAGTCATTGATTGGTGCTATCAGTTATTTGTTTGACTGGACAAGGAGGGCATTTTCAACCTGAAGTATGAAATGAAGAAAAGGGTAAAGGAACATTGTCAGAATCACTTCTAACACCCTTTAGTAGAGTCATCGAAAGTGGCTTGGTGTGCAAATGTATTAGAATCAAGGATTTCAGAAATAAAGGGTCAAAATGAGAAAGGTCTTGAAGGGAGGCTAGGGATGTAAGAAAAATAAAACTTAGAGAAAAGAGATGATTTGAAATACACTATTAAAAGTATATCAGCCAAAGATCAAGGTTTTATGAAAAATCTATTCTGTATGATGTTAAAACCTTGAGAAATACTTGTTCATAAGAAAGACAATGCCATTAAAAATATTATCTAATCTTGTTAGTGCAATAAAATCTATTCCAGTCACTAATGTATCTTAACCTTGACTTTTATATATTAAAATAACTAGTTCTTATCATTAAGGAAGTATCTAGAAACTGGAAAATACAGTTGTTTGCAAAACCATTATTACAGATGAAAAGTCTTGGAGTTTTATAATTGGAAATTAGTGTAGTCTTTTCACACACAAATGATCCGTGTGTTTCATTCTGGAAAAATAATCAAGTACATATGGACATATGAATACCAACAGAGTAGCTACTAGTTGAGACCATTTGTCTTAGAGCTAGTTATCTTTGGAATTAATTGAGTTTCTGTACTAGTGTTCTTGATCTCTGAAATGATTTTGCTTTTTGTCTGTGATACTCAGTTTTCTGATCTCCAAAGTGTGGATAACACTATCTTGTAGAGTGATTGTGGTAAAAAATGAACTACTAATGTTTGTAAAGTATTGGGTTTTATTAAGACAGGAACAAATTAAGCTCTACCAAAACCCTTGAAAGCCTTAGCTAACACTAACATTTTCGTCTCTTCTCCCAATGGAAACCTCAGACAGAGTTCTGTGTCTTTACATAGATACATATATAAGTGGATATGCGCATACTTATATATTCTTGTTTAAGAGTTCGCCTACAATGGGGGAGATCTGGGTTTAGTTCCTGGATTGGGAAGATCCCCTGGAGAAGGAAATGGCAACCCACTCCAGTACTCTTGCCTGGAAAATCCCATGGATGGAAGAGCCTTGTAGGCTGCAGTGCATGTGGTCTCAAAGAGTAGGACATGACTGAGTGACTTCACTTTAACTTTCATATGTGTTATATTTGTTCATATAAATTCTGTGTATATGTGCATACTTATGTAAAGAAAGGGCAAGAAAGAGCTGGATTCTATGGTTACAAATATATAGTGAAATAAAGAAAAAGATACTAGTATAAAAATTTACAGAAGTAAACAGTAGAGGCTAACTGTTACTGGTAATAGCAACATGGATATTTAAGTTTACACTAAATATCGACATTTCTGATTCTGAGAATTAAGGACTCAGAGCACATATAAACTTGAAATATTCCAGTGCCGGAGAGGGTCATCTTCTCAATTATACTTTTACTTTCGTATGAAGATATATGATCAGTTTAACAAAACCTAGGGCTTCCCTGGTGGCTCAGTGGTGATGAACCCCTTGCCAGTGTGAGAGACAGGGGTTCGATCTTCTATCTGGGAAGATCCCAAATGCAACAGAGCAACTAACCCATGCACCAAAACTATTGAGTTTGTGCTCTAGAGCCCTCGAGTCACAACTACTGAGCTCACGAGCCACAGCTACTGAAGCCTGCACACAACTGCCTGTGCTTTTGCAACAAGAGAAGTCTCCACAATAAGTCTATGCACCGCAACCAGACAGTAGCCCTTACTCTCTGCAACTAAAGGAAAGACCATGCAGCAACGAAGACCCGACACAGCTCAAAACAAATGCATAAATAAATAAAATAGGAAACATTCCAAAAACTATAATTATAGTCAGGTATGTATCATTAGCTTTGATATGATTAAACTTCACTTAACATTCATTTTGTAAAGTATAAAACAGATTAATAGTCTGCCCACAGTAAATCATAATTATGAAATGATGAAAATTATAATGAAATGAAAAACTGAAGATTAAAAATGCTATAAAATACTTGATGATATGTTGTCATTTTTTTTGTGAAAGGCATGTGATACTAAAAACAGTAGTTCCATAAACTTTTGTAACCTTTTTGTGAAGAAGATCATAAATAGAAAACAGTAGCTACAAATTAAAAAAGAACAATGATGTTTAGATGTTCATCTTTCAAAAGAACTTTGAAAGTTAGGAAGGATTCCAAGCAGAAACATAAATGTAATATTTAAGAAATGGAAAATGTATATCATTTAGATAAGGGAAGTGAATTAGGGAAATAAGATAGAATAAAAAATTGGTTTATCTTCAGCAAATAAAGAAGATCTATCAAAAGTATGCNTTGAAAGTTAGGAAGGATTCCAAGCAGAAACATAAATGTAATATTTAAGAAATGGAAAATGTATATCATTTAGATAAGGGAAGTGAATTAGGGAAATAAGATAGAATAAAAAATTGGTTTATCTTCAGCAAATAAAGAAGATCTATCAAAAGTATGCCATTATTCTACTGGCATTTTTTTGTTGTTGCTGATGTTGTTTTTAATTTACTACAAAAGAAGTTTTGGATGAACATAAGAAAGATCAACCATGACAGGGTCAATACTGTAGAGACAAACTGTAAAAAACAACCTACATTTATTGAGTGTATCTATCTTCTCTATATGCTCTGGATTATCTGTTTGAAAATCAAGACCAATTTATCTCTGGAATCCTCTCTAGTTCTATCATTTCCAGACTAAATAATTTGCTAATTTCTCTACATGTTAGTCCTTTTACTGCTGCTGCTAAGTCACTTCAGTGTTTCCAACTCTGTGCGACCCCAGAGACGGCAGCCCACCAGGCTTCACCTTCCTGAGATTCTCCAGGCAAGAACACTGGAGTGGGTTGCCATTTCCTTCTCCAATGCATTAAAGTGAAAAGTGAAAGTGAAGTCGCTCAGTCATGCCTGACTCTTAGCGACCCCATGGACTGCAGCCCACCAGGCTCCTCCATCCATGGGATTTTTCAGGCAACAGTACTGGAGTGGGGTGCCAGTGCATTGTCCGAGTCCTTTTACTAAACCAAGATAAATAGCACTTCAGTTTATCATTACTAGTAACATCCTACAGTTTCTAAAAGAAGGTAGACTGATTTTGTGTGTGGCTGATAAAATATCTGATTATTTCACTAGTTTCCCTATCATTGGTTTTAGGGTTATGGAGTGAAATGAAGTCATACATGAAGATATGTTCAAAATATCAGGACCTCTATATTAGAACTCTTTAAAAAGAAATGAAAAGGGTGACTATTATTATAAAATACAATAAATAATATTCCAAGTATTTGTCTATTTTCTTTGAAAGTGGGTAAGGAAATCAACAGAATATGAAATATGGGTTAAAATAGCATGTATTATGAATGAACTAAAAAAGTATTCAGTTCTGATTTTTTAAAATAATATTTTCCATATTTGAAATTCAAAATTATCCAATTCCATCCTGATTGACTTAGAACAGTCAACAATCAACAGCAACAGACAATGCTGTTAAGAGAAATAATTGATTTGTGAAATTTTAATTTCAATAATGACCTTGAGCCTTTGCTGCCTGGAATGCCCTCAGATCATGTTGTGGGGCTCTAGTAAAGATCTATCGTCAAATCAATTACGGAAAGCAATGGAACATCTGATCCTTCCCTTGAAATTAACCAGGAAAAGTAGGTCAGCACACCTTCAAATGACAAAATGAATTATTATGTTTTCAACGACCCAGGAAGGAAAGCACTAGTGATAGATGGGAAGTGGTATTTAAATAAAAATTGAACATTTCTGGGATTAAACATGTAGCAATGATCACAAAAACTACCAGAAACTTAAATCTCTTAATATAATTTTTTTTTCATGTTAGCCATGAAAGTGTTTTCTTCTTATTGTTCTCTGTATCCAAAACTACAGTTCTGGGAGGGGATCTATATATATAGAGGTTATTGCTGTATCATGTAAAAGTACAACAGTGAGTACAGTAGATTTCTCAGTTTCATTTTCATTACAGTATAAGAAAAATATGCAAAATGGACCATCATATATTAACTGCTACAACTTGTTTCCTACTATGCAATTAAACTAAATATAGTTAGAAAAATGTGGTCAAAAATGACACACTTAATGATAGCAACTAATCTGAAAATATAAATATTATTTATATAGTGGTTCTATTCTGCAAACATAAAAGTAAGAGGTGAAACTGCCTCCCTCCAAAAAATATCCCCAATATTTCCTATTTGATTAACATTTTAGCTATTTTTTACATGGACACTTGGAGTCTTTCTCTTTTAATTAGGTGATCAAGCACTTAGACTTGTAAGTTTTAATTGAGCTTTATTTTTAATTATCTTTGTAGACAATATAAATTGCAATATGCTTTTTATTATAAATGGTTATAAAATATTAAAAGTTCAATTCAAATATTAAGGAATAATTTTGTTGAAGTCTATGTAAAATACAAATACTTACAATACTCTTGTCTATATAAAAATCTATCCTATGACTGGAATATAGTGGGTAAGCACGTGGGCTCAGGAGTTCAGACCTTGCCCAACCCCTAATTTTGAAATGTATGGCCTTGGTTAAACTGTTTATCATTTCCAAGCCTCAGTTTCTTCACATGTAAAATGATATTGATGATAGCCATTATCCCATAGAGTTTTTGTGAACCTGACATTAGGAAATATATAAATGATTAGCCAGAATTCAGATGTACTAAACAGTGTTGGCTATGATGATGGTCAGAGTCAATTAATTATATTAAATCCTTAAATGTTTCTATTCAACTTACTAGAAAGACTTTGAACTGGTAATATATTTTGTTTTATTTAATAGTGGAAATAGCTTAGTTTTTTTTAATTGTGGTAAAAGTCATTAATAGGACTATGATACTACTTTATACATTTTTAATTGGCTATGATGATGGTCAGAGTCAATTAATTATATTAAATCCTTAAATATTTCTATTCAACTTACTATAAAGACTTTGAACTGGTAATATATTTTGTTTTATTTAATAGTAGAAATAGCTTAGTTTTTTTTAAATTGTGGTAAAAGTCATTAATAGGACTATCATACTACCTTATACATTTTTATACAGTACTCAGTATGACTTTTTTACTTTGTTTATATTAAAGAGTAACTGAATTAATAACATTTGTGATGTGTTGATAATATAAACTACTATATTATCTTTGTAAGGGGGATAAATCATGTTCTGGAAACATCCCTTAAGTACCAAATTTCCCATTTTGATACTCAATGGGATAAATGAGTTATCTATTTTATTTACACACTTTTTAACAACAAACCCCATAAGCTAAGTACAGATAATAATCTCAGTGTGCTCAGAAATATGGTACATTCACTTAATAGAACAGACATTTTTATCATCTTTGATTTTGGGGATTTCTTGGCTTTTAGCACTAGTCTTAAGATATTCTCGGGATATAAGGAGAAGACTTAGATGAGAAGAGATTATCTTTCCAGCGTTTTCTCCTTCCTGTCTTAAAAAGACCCAGGCTGCCAAGAAACTCTTGATTCAGGCTTGCTTTGTATTCAGCCTAGTCCCAGCCTGTGAGAAATGAAAGATGCTGGAGGGTATCATAAACAACTTCATGAAGTGTTTTTCTCTTCAGAGATCTTGAAAAAAACTGTAGCTCTTGTCTTTACAGTCTCACTGGGTTAGAGGTCAGAGGTCAAAATAGGGAAGAAAGCTCTTAAAATTCTCACGTGAAGAATCAGGGAGAAAGAAAAGTAAGGAGTGTCTTTACACAGTGCTCAATCCCTCAGTCGTGTTTGACTCTTTGTGACCTCATGGACTGCAGCCCTCCAGGTTCCTTTGTCCATGGGCTTTTCCCTGCAAGAATACTGGAGTGGCTTGCTATTTCCTCTTCCAGGGAATCTTCTTGACACAGGGATTGAACATGCATCTCCTGCATTGGCAGACGGATTCTTTACCACTGAGACACCAGGGAAGTCTGTCCTTACCTGGATACCTACATATGAAAATGAATTAACCAACAGCACTTTCAATTAGGCACTAAACTTTAAATGTCTTTTTGGAGTTGCAATGATTATTGTGAAATGAGCAAATATGGAAGGAAGAAGAGAGAAATGAACACACATTTTTACCTTGTTTCAAAGAAAAGGAATTTTCATTGACCAATTGTTAAAACCCTAGCAATCTCCTTGGGAAAAGCTGACATAAACATATATGACCTCATAATAATAAAATGTTAAATAATATTTGAAGATAATAGTAGCAGAGATATGATAAGCAATATATAGTTAATCTCTAAAAGGATTCCAATGTCTCACAGCAGTACAGAAATTTTCCTCTGTAGGTTTAGCCAAGAACTTCCTTTACGAAGAACTAGGATTGGTGTATGGGCTTCTGGCTCAGTAGTAAAGAATCTGCCTACCAATGCAGGAGATGCTGGACACCTGGGTATGATCCCTGGGTCAGGAAGATCCCCTCAAGTTGGAAATGGCAANAGAAGAACTAGGATTGGTGTATGGGCTTCTGGCTCAGTAGTAAAGAATCTGCCTACCAATGCAGGAGATGCTGGACACCTGGGTATGATCCCTGGGTCAGGAAGATCCCCTCAAGTTGGAAATGGCAACCCACTCCAGTGTCCTTGCCTGAACAATGCCACAGACAACAGAGCCTGGCAGGCTACAGTCCATGGGGTTGCAGAGAGTTGGACACGACAGTAAGATCATGAAGCACAGGATTGGTGCATAGCATTATTGGTAAACATTTTTGATGACTATAAGTGGAAATGAGGTTAAATCCCTAATAATTTCTATTAAAATGCATCAAAATGTTTCAGATACTAAAGAAAAGTTCCTCTTGAACATACAACAAAATAAAGGGCAAGACAAAATGGAATGAAAAGCAATGGACCAAGTCAACACATTCTTTGGTCAACAAAGCTCTAATATTTCTGAGAGAAAACAGTAAAAGAGAACAAAATTCTTGTGCTTCAAGACAAATGGACCAGTATGTAGGTAGTTGGAAAAGACATGGAGCTAGAGAGATGTTATCATCAAGGACTGTTGTACTTCATGTGGGTTTTGTGCTATTGTGGACAGAGAGGGACTTCTCACTAGTTCAGATGGTAAAGAATCTGCCTGCAATGCAGGAGAACTTAATTTGATCCCTTGTCAGGAGTATCCTCTGGAGAAGAAAATGGCAACCCATTCTAGTATTCTTGTCTGGAAAATCCCATGGACAGGGGAGCCTGGTGGGCTACAGTCCATAGGGTCACAAAGAGTCAGCTATGACTGAGCTACTAACACACACAGAGAAACTAAAAATAAATAAAAAATAAAAGCATATAACTTTGTGATAAGCATTTAAAAACTCTAGTATCAGCAGATATTTCAGAATGAGAATAACGGAGGAATACAATTAATACAAATGAACAATAAATGGAGAAAAGGCTCTGGAAGGGCCTTGCATGAGAGACCGTGCAGCTTCCTCAACTTCCTGTGAGGCAAGATGGTGTTGTGGAAAATAGTCAGAGACCTGCTGTATATTTGTTGTAGTTTATTATGTTTGGAATTTGGCTTAAGTGATCCATAAACTCTATGGAGTCTATTTCATTCTCTGTATTTACTTGTCAATTTAATATGTTGTCTTTTTTATAAAGTCATCAAAGTTAAGGAACACTGCACAACTCAGCTATTTCTCTTTCACTTTTCACTTTCATGCATTGGAGAAGGCAATGGCAACCCACTCCAGTGTTTTTGCCTGGAGAATCCCGGTGACGGGGGAGCCTGATGGGCTGCCATCTATGGGGCTGCACAGAGTCGAACATGACTGAAGCGACTTAGCAGCAGCAGAGCTGAATTCGTTTAGTTTCTTGAATGATCTAAACAATATAAACATTTTAGAGCAGTCTCTTGGTGAAGCCAATTTTGTCATCAGGGTATTTAGGTAAACCTACATTCTTGCCTGGAAAATATCATGGACAGAAACAGTCCAGTGAGTCACAAAGTCAGACATGACTGAAGTGACTTAGCACGTATGCACACTTCACTGCTACTGGCAAAAACACTTTGTGGAAGAAAGCACTCAGTCTGCACGTAAGGATGATAGCTCAGTTAATATTTAATTTAATTTAATGATTCCCCTATTGAGCATTTGAAAGTGATGTCGCTCAGTCGTGTCCAACTCTTTGGGACTCCATGAACTGTAGCCCACCAGGCTCCTCCATCCATAGGATTCTCCAGGCAAGAATACTGGAGTGGGTTGCCATTATCACTAGGCAAATCCAAGACCTGGGTTAACTACATTTGTTAGTTTTTCTGTGCTGTGTAATAAATTTAGTAGTTCAAAGCAACATACATTTATTATCTCAGTTTCCACAGGTCAGGAGACCACAGATGACTTGGCTAACTTCTCCACTCAGGGTCTAATTAGGCTGAAATCAAGTGTAAGCCAAGGCTATGTATGAATGAGGTCATCTTCTGAGTTACTGTTGTTGGTAGGATGCAGTTCTTAACAACTATAGGACAATGGCCAATGGCCCCTAGAGGCTACCCACATTTTCTTGCCACATGATCTTCTGTACAACATGACAGTTTTCTTGTTCAATGCCAAGAGGTGAGCATCTCAGTTACTTGAAATTGTTCACTGTGGCAAGGCTTGGACTCTGCTGTAAAGGGCTCGCATGATTAGATCAGCTCAATCAGGAAAATCTCCTTTTTGATGAACATAAAGACCCTTGGTGGCTCAAGTGGTAAAGAATCCAACTACAACAAAGGAGGCCCAGGTTCAGTCCCTGGGTCGGGAAGATCTCCTGGAGAAGGAAATGGCAACCCACTCCAATATTCTTGTCTGAGAAATTCCACGGACAAAGGAGCTTGGTGGACTATAGTCCATTGGGTCTCAAAGACTCAGACATGACTAATGACTAACACTTTCACTTTCAAAGACAATTGGATTAGAGACCTTAATTACATCCCCCAAATTCCTTCACCATTTCCATTACAACATAAATCATGGCAGTAAAATCCCGTCATATTCACAAGTTCTTCCCACAGTTAAGGGCAGGAATCTTGGGATTTACCTTAGAATTCTGCTACCACATTACAACATTGTATAATATTGATGCACAATGAGATTACAGACAGTTTGATCTCGTACTTATTTTCCTTCATTTCTGTAGAGGTTATAATAATAGTTTTGTTTCATAAAGTTGTATGGATTAAATGAAGTCATAAATGCAATCTAGGACTTCCCTGTAGCTCAAATGGTAAACAATCTGCCTGCAATGCAGGAGACCTGGGTTTGATCCCTGGGTTGGGAAGATCTTCTGGAGAAGGAAATGGCAGGGCACTCCAGTATTCTTTCCTGGAGAATCCCATGGACAGAGGAGCCTGGAGGGGCTATAGTCTATTGGGTCACAAAAATTTGGACTTGACTGAGTGACTAACACACACATAAATGCAAAGGGTTTGCAATAGTGCTTGAACATAGTAAGTGCTATAATGCATGCAGGCATGCTAAATCACTTCAGTCATGTCTGACTCTTTGTGACCCCATGGACTGTAGTCTGTCAGGCTCCTCTGTCCATGGGATTCTCCAGGAAAGAATACTGGAGTGGGTTGCCATGCCCTTCTTTAGGAGAAATTCCAAACCCAGGGATCAAACCCACGTCTTTTATGTCTCGCCTCCTTTGGCAGGCAAGTTCTTTACCACTAGCACCACTGGGGAAGCCCAAGTGCTATGTAAGTACTGTTAAAAGAAACTAGAGCATTGGCAATAGTCACTGGCACAGGGCTTCCCTGATGGCTCAGTGGTGAAGAGTCTGCTAATGCAGGAGACGGGAGTTCAATTCCTGATCCAGGAGGATCCCATGTACATTCGAGCAGCTAAGCTGGGGCCCTACAGCTATTGAACCTGTACTCTAGAGTTCTCCAGCCGCAACTACTGAGCCCATGCTCCACAACTCCTGAAGCCATGCATCCTAGAGCCTGTGCTCTGCAGCAAGAGAAGGAGGCTCTGCAATAAGAAGGCTACACAACACACTAGAGGATAGCCCCTGCGCGCAGCAACTAGAGAAAAGCCAGAGCACCACGAAGACCTAGCAGAGTCAAACAGAAATAAATAAATAAGAGAAAATTAAAATAGCTACTGGCACATACTAAAAGCTCAAGAATGTTAGCTGCTATCATTTTAAAAATTATTATTAATTCTTGCGTAATGTTTAACCAGAAACAGTAAGGGGTGGTTTGTTTGTCTTTTGTAATTGTGGTACAAGGGATAAAATATATATTATGCATTTACCTTCATATTAATGCAATGATTTATATGTATTTGAAATTAGTACCATATATATTTTAAATTGCATACTATCTCAATAACCACGTGATAATTAGGAATGGTTATGTTTGAAGAACTGATTAATTTCAGATAATGATTTTCCGGTACCCAAGATACGTGGGCAGTTTTTAGTATAATTAGCCTTTGAATGCCAAGGTTGTGATCAATAAGAGTTAAAAGACCATTTGCAGAGCTTTACTTATGGAACATCTATAGACAAGCTGATTTTTCGGTAAGAAAAGTCAAACCTCATTGCTAAAAATATATCTGATGGGATTATTTGCTAATATCTCCATTGTCTTTACTTCAATCTGTATTTTACAATAAAAGAGGACTATCAATAATTTTTTCAGGGAAAGAAAAAGTTTTACTTTTAATTTGATACGTCAATTTAATTAATAGTCGACAAAATGGCATTTTAAAATTGCTTCAGATGGCAGCTCAATGACATCTATTGATTTTGTATTATTGAATTGAATATTGTGATCATTATTTCTGTGCAGCATGCTTAAGGCAGGATTTGAATTATGCCACATCACACAACATTTTCCTTTTTATGTGAGGTTTGTGTATGAATTGTCTCAAATGTTATAAAATTTCATACTACTATAATAGGAATCTTTCTCAATGTATCAATATATTATATAATTTAACATATATTTATATATATATTTGTCTGTGTATATACAAAATAATTCTCTAGCACAGTCTATAGTTATGAAATTAATTTTCACTCATTTATCCTTTATGGATCACCTCAAGGTCCCCAAGGCTGCCAGCGCCGAGAAACAGTTCCAGAAGTTCTAAGTCTGGATCCCCACCCACTGCCCCAAACAAAACAAAATTATTTTTCCAGTTAAGAAAAAAAAAAGTAAAAAAATTAAAACAGCAAACTGTATAATCTAGTTGGGGTCTGATAAAACTCTTTGAGTGTCTCCCAAAATGTGTATATAGTGATTATTGGGGACCATGACCGAGGCTCTATATCTGCTTCTGGACTGGATCATTTCCATTATAATGGGATTTTTTCCCTAGTAGAATGACTCACAGGCTGACTCTAAGAATTAAAGGCTAACTAGATGTTGGCAAGAATAGACAGCATTAGTAGCACAGAAACGTATACACTACAATATGTAAAACAGATCGCCAGTGGGAACTTGCTGTATGACTCAGGGAACTCAAAGCAGGGCTCTGTGACAACCTCGAGGGGTGGGATGGGATGAGAGGTGGGAGGGAGGAGGCGTATGTATACCCATGGCTGATTCATACAAAGAAATTATCCTTCAATTAAAATTTTAAAAAAAGAATAGACAGCATTCTCTAGACTTCCTTATACTTAATTAGTACATACTTTCTTCTGTTATATAATATGTTACTAAGGAAGCCCAAAAGTTGCCTGATGTCTGTGCTTAATGACTCTGGGAGTTTGACTTTCTCCAAAACCTCATCACCATATTCGTTTATTGAGCCTTCTCTAGAAGCATAGATGTTCATGTGCTGCCACTTTGTTATGACCTGTACCACTTACTGTATTTTGCCTTTTGCTATACCCAAAAGAGAAGTACATATTGCTTTTATGTAATAAAGTTTTAGATAGTAGGGTTTTGGAAGCTTGAGCATAAAATTCTAAATAAGTAAAGTGACGTCCCTTGTAAGTGATGATACAGTGGAGTTTACTTACAATCAGTTTATAAAGGATTATAACTATAAGAGGCAGTGGCATCCTAATCCATTTTTTTTTCCGTGTGTGAATCATGTGGAAAAAACAATGCTGTAATTCTCATCTATATTTATTTTATATGATTATAATTTGACTCTGCAAGCAGCTTTTCTTAGAAGGCTAAAAATAAAATTGTAGAGGTACTGGACGGGGAAGGCAATGGCATCTTGTATATCTCAAAATGATATTTTGCAAGTTTTTGCTTTTCATCTTTTTGTAGTAATATTTAGTTGGTTAAATAATTTAAAATGTACAGTAAAAAAGACTCTTGAATACATTTTCTAAAAAAAAAAAAAAAAGCTTCTCATCCAAGTGCTGTGAATGGTTTTTCTCTTCTCACTCACAGTGTCATGCAATAAAGAAACTGTGCTCAGAAGACAGTATGGTACAAGGTACATCTATAATGCCAGTCATCAAAATAAAACAGAGGTCAGAAATGGGTCAGAGACCTTGATTATGGTCAAACCTCTGCCTTGGAGTCACTTCAGTTCTCTAAGATTTTTCTCTATAAAATGAAAGGGTTGAAGCACACTGGATGAAGTTCAACATTTCTTCAAGTACCAAATTTACATAATTTTCCATTTAATTCATACTGTCTATAAAGGAAGAGTCCATTTGTTTTATAGTGTAGTATCCTAAGTTCCTAGTTAATGACTAGAGAGTAGAACATACAAAGGAGACTCAAAGTGAGAAACAGTTTTTTGTTTGTTTGTTTGTCATGAAAATGTGAGTCCCTGGGTAATTTGAGTCTCGATTTCCACATCTGTAAAGGAAAGTTTTGTACTGGTTATAAATAAGTGTATCTCCTTGGTTTTTGTTTACCACAGTGGACGCAAGAGACGTCTCCAAGGGTCCATATGGGCTTTACTTTTCCCCTCTCCTCTTTGATATCCGATTCCCCGCTCCTCATTTTGTGTTGTCATAATCCCCGCAATGTTCTAGGAAGTACATAAAATATAAGTACATATCAGTTTTAAGGCAGGTATTGCAAGAATGGGAGGAAATATTACTTGTAAATATTTGAAGGAAACATGGCTATTTAAAACTACATATCAAAGAAACATTAACAATGAAAAAACAAGATATCAAAATTTTTAGTTATTGATTTCTGCAGTTACAGATTATTTGGATTAAAATACTCCTGAAGGAGTTTGAGGGGAAATGGATACCCATATATGTATAGCTGAGTCCCTTTGCTGTCCACCTGAAAGTATCACAGCAATGTTAATCAGCCACACTCAAATGTAAAATAAAATGTTAAAAAAGAAAGAAAATGTGTATACACTTTTAAAATATTTGTGTTAAAGAAGATGCATATACTTGTTAGTTCGGTAAGTCCACTTACATATGTATCCTGAGATTCTTGTACATGTGTTAAGAACATGTCCAAGAATAAAAGAACACTTTATGTATCAATATGAACCTATTCCAAAACATAATTCTGGGGTTTTAAACAGTGTATTGAAATATTTACAGAGTCAAACACTAAGTAATATTTGTAAGTATTCAAACAAGGCTATACTTTTTAGTAAATCCATGCATATATGGCAGAAGTTTTTTGTAATCATGAAAATTATAAAATTTCATCCTCAAGATATAAAAATAACAAAATACTCCTCCTGGATATTATTCTAAAGGATCTAAAATTTCCTCAATTTGGAAACTATTGGCTTATGCATAATCCTACATTTGCCATTTTCTACACAGGGTACATTTCTATCTCTATTTCTAAATATGAACCTTTTATTTTCCAATGAGAATTGTTGAATAGTCTTCAGCAATATCACACACTAATTTGCAGAGTTCATTTTTTTTTTTTTTGGAAATACTTTTTGGTTTTCTATCTTAAAATCAAAGCATTGAAATATATTTTTTGCATATATTTTATTCAAGGGTTGAAACCAGGAAGATGGTTCATTTTCTAACATTTGCATTTTAAATTTACTTTTGATACAATTAGGTTTATTCCATGTATCTTGCCTTAATTGATTTGGTGTGTAGTCAATCAAACCCAAATTAAAGTCATTTATAAAATAACTGGCATCCCAATACAGAAGTTTTGAAAACAAAAGATTAGACTACTTTAAATTTTGTTTAGCTGTTCAGTTTGGTGGTGATCAGGGTCTGAGTTTGTGAGGTAGAAGATAATTTAAAATTATTGAAACACTTCATGTATTTTAAAAACCACTTCAGTGAGGGAAATGATGGTTTTCGGAAAATGGCTGCAAGGGATAAAATTATCAGAGAGCTTAAGTGCGTCAGTGTGAAAGTGATTGAGGTTCTTTGCTTGCACATCACAAAGCAATTGAAAATGACTGAAGTGCTTCAAGTGGTTCATGTTTTCAGAAGAGTTTGCAGTCTGTCCTCTTCAGAGTGCTTTAAATTTTTGAATGTCTGAATAATTCCATAATATTGCATATATATCCCTGGTCACAATTATCAGTTTTAGAAGACAAACAAATATTGAACTTCTGAGCTGAGTTTAGCCAATATGAAGTGATTGGAGAGCATTGATTTCAAGCAGCCAAAATTAATCCTTGAAGCCAGCTCTCTGAAAATGAAAATGCAAAATTTTGGTTGGTATTCAGAAAAACAAAACTGGAGTAGATAGACTTGGGGAGGGGAAAGGAAGAGGTAATCATTTTGTTTTGCTTCTGGATAATGTAAATATCAATTTCAAAGAAAAAAAAATCTAGTCAGGATTCAATTTTCTTGCAGGTAACTGAAAAATAGCATAAAAGAGTGCCCCAAAATGTGGCAATTAATGAGATAAATTTGAGATCTGAAAGCCATAAATAAGCATTCCCATCTGATTTTTAGTTACCAATAATAAATGATGTATTTCCAGAATTGTTAATGCAGAATTTCAGAATGATTCCAACAATTCTTTTAACTTCCTTTTCTACTGGATTAGTCAATATTTAAAACCACCTTGTTTTAAAGCCATCTATCTGATGCTGTAAATGTATGTAATCTGATATGTAGCCAATCAACACAGATTTATCCAGCATCTACAATGTGCCAGGTACCATGCTGGGCACTGCAGATGAAAGACAGAGCATCTGCCCTCACAAGGCTTAGAGTTAGAGAAAGTTTTAGAAGCTTTACAGGGCAACTCCCTTTTAAAATAACAAAACAGAATGATGTGACTTGCTCATTGTCGCAATCCTGGAATGAAAGGCAGAAGAAAAATTGGCCTTCGGAGATAAGGCCCTCTCCACTGAGTAGAACCACTGAAAGTTAATTTTCAACTTGCTTTTCCAAATTCCTCGTGGCTCAGATGGAAAAGAATCTGCCTGAAATGTGGTAGACCTGGGTTTGATCCCTGAGTCGGGAAGATCTCCTGGAGAAGAGAATGGGTAGCTAATCCAGTATTCTTGCCTGGAGGGTAAAATGGACAGAGGAGCCTGGTAGAACTATAGTACTATGCATGGGGTTGCGAAGCACTGGACAGGACTGAGTGGCTAACACTTTCACTTTTCTAGTACTAGGAAAGTTTTGAAATTTGTGAAGAGGTAAAGACAAAAGGTTGGAGATTGTCAGAAATACAATATTGATAGCTACTAGGGATAATTTGACCTCAGTAAATAACATAAACAAGGTGTAGCTTACGTAATTTAGAGTACCTGCTTATACCTGAATGCCTGAATATTCATCCTCAGATTATATGGGTCAGAAATCTGATAAACTGACAATCTAAAATTCAGTAGAAGTTTTGAATGCATGCTATTGCTATGAGTAAAATTCTTTAAAAAAAGGACAAAATTTATACATAAAAACAGTTTTAAGAAAATTAAGAGGGAAATACATTGATGATACACTCCTAAATAACTTTAGTTGACATATATAATTTTAGCCAATAAATATTTATTATAATGAAAATTTTAATAGAAGTAAATACAGGTTTAATTATATAACTATTTTAATTTTTATAGTTTTTTTTTTTATGTTTTGTTTTTGTTTAGTTACTAAGCCATGTTTGACTCTTTTGTGATTCATGGCTCCTCTGTCCATGGGATTTCCCAGGCAAGAATACTGGAATGGGTTGCCATTTCCTTTTTCAGAGAATCTTCCCAACACAAGGATCAAACCCATGTCTTCTGAACTGTCAGATGGATTCTTTACCACCTGTCTCTTATACACATCTAGTTCATTTTTTTTTTTTTTGGAAATACTTTTTGGTTTTCTATCTTAAAATCAAAGCATTGAAATATATTTTTTGCATATATTTTATTCAAGGGTTGAAACCAGGAAGATGGTTCATTTTCTAACATTTGCATTTTAAATTTACTTTTGATACAATTAGGTTTATTCCATGTATCTTGCCTTAATTGATTTGGTGTGTAGTCAATCAAACCCAAATTAAAGTCATTTATAAAATAACTGGCATCCCAATACAGAAGTTTTGAAAACAAAAGATTAGACTACTTTAAATTTTGTTTAGCTGTTCAGTTTGGTGGTGATCAGGGTCTGAGTTTGTGAGGTAGAAGATAATTTAAAATTATTGAAACACTTCATGTATTTTAAAAACCACTTCAGTGAGGGAAATGATGGTTTTCGGAAAATGGCTGCAAGGGATAAAATTATCAGAGAGCTTAAGTGCGTCAGTGTGAAAGNTTCCAAATTCCTCGTGGCTCAGATGGAAAAGAATCTGCCTGAAATGTGGTAGACCTGGGTTTGATCCCTGAGTCGGGAAGATCTCCTGGAGAAGAGAATGGGTAGCTAATCCAGTATTCTTGCCTGGAGGGTAAAATGGACAGAGGAGCCTGGTGGAACTATAGTACTATGCATGGGGTTGCGAAGCACTGGACAGGACTGAGTGGCTAACACTTTCACTTTTCTAGTACTAGGAAAGTTTTGAAATTTGTGAAGAGGTAAAGACAAAAGGTTGGAGATTGTCAGAAATACAATATTGATAGCTACTAGGGATAATTTGACCTCAGTAAATAACATAAACAAGGTGTAGCTTACGTAATTTAGAGTACCTGCTTATACCTGAATGCCTGAATATTCATCCTCAGATTATATGGGTCAGAAATCTGATAAACTGACAATCTAAAATTCAGTAGAAGTTTTGAATGCATGCTATTGCTATGAGTAAAATTCTTTAAAAAAAGGACAAAATTTATACATAAAAACAGTTTTAAGAAAATTAAGAGGGAAATACATTGATGATACACTCCTAAATAATTTTAGCCAATAAATATTTATTATAATGAAAATTTTAATAGAAGTAAATACAGGTTTAATTATATAACTATTTTAATTTTTATAGTTTTTTTTTTTATGTTTTGTTTTTGTTTAGTTACTAAGCCATGTTTGACTCTTTTGTGATTCATGGCTCCTCTGTCCATGGGATTTCCCAGGCAAGAATACTGGAATGGGTTGCCATTTCCTTTTTCAGAGAATCTTCCCAACACAAGGATCAAACCCATGTCTTCTGAACTGTCAGATGGATTCTTTACCACTGATCCATCTGAGAAATCCTATTATTATTATTATATATATATATTTGCAGTGAAATGCAGGAAGTAATTATTTAAGTTTTAATGAAATAATTCCACTTAGGACATAATATTTTCATGTAAAATTTATTTTTGTAAGTTCTTCACATCTTGTAAGGATGAATTAAGCCAATGTCAAAATTTCATAAGAAAAACTTCTAAAAGAAACCACAGCATTCCAGATAAAATATATTTGACCCAGATATAATAAAGAATATAAAAGAAGAAATAAAAGAAAAATGTTTCAGAGAAAAATGAGTTTTTCTCACCACCATGTCAAACATTTTGGATCCTAGGCAAGAGCACAAAAAAGAAGCCAAGAAATATATGTCTAAATACTTAAAGTTTAACAAATACCTTTGATAATATAGTTTCATAGAACACAATTGAAAAGTTAGTAAGTCCATGGTTTCTGATAATGCAAAGTTATAAAAATATTAGATAATTTAATTAAGAATTTACTTCATGGAATGATTATCTTTAATCTTTTCATCAGAAAGTCTTTCGAAATGTCTCATTCAATTTGTGAAGACTAGTTATTTTTCTGATATATTGACTTTTCCAGCCTCAGTCTCACTAAATAAATAAGTGCTAAGTGCTAAGTCACTTCAGTCGTGTCCGACTCTGTGTGACCCCATAGATGGCAGCCCACCAGGCTCCCCCGTCCCTGGGATTCTCCAGGCAAGAACACTGGAGTGGGTTGCCATTTCCTTCTCCAATGCATGAAAGTGAAAAGTGAAAGGAAAGTCGCTCAGTCGTGTCCAACTCTTAGCGACCACATGGACTGCAGCCTACCAGGCTCCTCTGCCCATGGGATTTTCCAGGCAAGAGTACTGGAGTGGGGTGCCATTGCCTTCTCTGCTAAATAAATAAGCTTGAAGAGATATTTCAATATTACAGAGTAATATGATATATTATTTGGTTCACATGACAGAAAAGAAATTCATTATTATTTTGGGTAGATAGTATTGAACAAAAAGTATACCTAAAGAAGGTAAGATAAACAATTAGCCAGGAAGACATCTTTAGGGGTAAGGCTAAACACTGAAGTACTTTAAAAAAGAAGGGAAGGGAACCAGTACAGAGCATACCATTTCATAGAAGGTGCTCCCTGCTGCTTCCCATCCTTCAATTCTGGTTGCTTCATATGCATAAGCAAAGCAAAGCATTTTGGATTCATTCAGACCTGGCATGCTGAATTCAGACTTGTTCCCTGTAAGATGCTCTGTCTAGAAATGGTACCTAACCCAGATCTAGCTGGTTGCCACTCAAAAGCAATAGAACAACCAGGTAGGTGGAAAGGAAAGTCTTTTGTGTGCTGGCCACTGGTCTGGAGGGTGGTTGCTTATGTAAAGGCTAACCCTCACCCATACCTTGATGATCTGGGGGCAAGAGGTTTCATAGACAGGGAGAGGGAGCTCCATGCAGAAACAGCACAGTCAGCTCTAAGAGTCATCTTGAAGATGGTCATCGGTGCTCTTATCAAAATCATCTTGACTGTTTTAAGTGTAGTTAATCTTCAGTTCCAGCGTCAGGTTCGCTCCCACTTCCTTGAGGCCAGTTCTTGGAACTGTGGCAGCTTACATCATGGCTACAGTCTGGTCATCCTGTACGTAAATTTCTCTACCTGGGCTTTCAGTATCTATAACACAGCTCACAAGGATATGGCTCAGAAAATTACTTATAGGCCTTGAGAAGGAACTCAAGGTCATCGACTATGCTCAATGGCTAAACTATTATAATTTGGTGCTGTTTTCCTTTATTTCTGCATTTTTCCATTTCTCTGATTAAAATTATACTTTAGCTAAAGTTTTTCCACAGACAAAAGTCAGACAGCCATGGAGTTAAGGACCATAGTGTCCTGTTCTATTTCAGAAAATGTCGTGTCAAATGCAAATTCAGGATACAAAATTGTTTGTAGAATATTATCTTAGTTATTTAAAACATATTCATGGAAAAGAATTGGAAGAAATCTTACCTTTAGCATTGATGGGATTTTTAGATATTAAAAAAATTTTCTTTATCATTTGCTGTATTAAAATAGTGCAAAAATGCTTTAAATGTGTTGAACACGTAAAAACCCTTTAGCAAGCTGCAGAAATGATTTATGTTGACACAAAGCCATGAATTAAAACTCTCTTTTGTATGAATGATCAACTGGCTTCAATTCTACCTAATAGCGTTAAGAACCAATTCACTACTTAATCCCAAATAAAATCTCAGGGGAGGTTTTGTCAACAGTTCTTCTGTGATCAAGATATTCTATACCTACGTCACTCCACATATAAACCAACATAAATTATACAAATCAGATTGTACATGTTTTTTTTGTTGATTTATTTAGAAGATAAGAAAAATACATCATGCACTTGGTTCATTTCAAATTCTTAATTCAACAGATATTTATGAGAACGGATATTTTGAGTTCATTTCCAGGTACTGTGTTCCAGAAATGAGAAGATGTGTCCCTACCAGGAGTTCACAATTTTGGAAAGGAAAGAGGTGTAACTGTTACCCATTGATATTCTCTGTGTGTGCATGTAGTGTATATTTTAGATAGTTGATATATAGAAGAGATATGCATACACACAAATATGCAATAATATCTGTATGCTTATATACATTCTGTACATATTTTTCTTATTTAGTTTTGGTTATGTTGGGTCTTTGCTGTGGGCTTTCTTTAGTTGCGGTGAGTAGGGGCTACTCTTCATTGCTGCACACAGGCTTAGTTGTCCCACAGCATGTGGAATCTACCCAGAACAGGGATCGAACTTCTGTCCCCTGCATTGCCAGGTGGATTCTTAACCACTAGATCGCCAGGGATGTCCCATTCTGTACATATTCGCATTTTTTTACCTAGATAATAGACATATTTGCCAGGACTTCTCAAGTAATTCAATATATACACAGTACACTTTTAACAAGGTTGCCTGAACTATGTGAAATTAAGTTGGAATGTGACTCTGCTTTCCTTCTGCTATGTTTGTTTGTGCTTTCCAGGTCTGACCCCTGGGCAAGGGGCAGAGGGGAGTGAATTTAGTGATATTACCCCAAGTCACCCACCAGTGACAACGTGATTGAATTTGAGCCTCAGTGCTAACATTTATGAGCCCTGTGACAGTAAATATTTTCATTTACTTCGTTGAGGCTTACTTTATGCTACATCTGTACGCAAAAGATTTATTTCAAGGAATAAATGAGATTAAATACACTGATTGGTACAGTGTCTGACACATATTAGCATAGTTAAGCTCTCAATTAGAAACATATTTTGGTATAACACATCTGTATTTTAAAAAGTGAGAGGCAGAGAGTTAAGTCAAATGGCTCATAGTTGCACAGCTAAAAAATAAAAATGATAGTTCAGTTCAGTTCAGTCGTTCAGTCATGTCCAACTCTTTGCAACCCCATGAACCAGAGCACGCCAGGCCTCCCTGTGCATCATCAACTCCCAGAGGCCACCCAAACCCATGTCCATTGAGTCAGTGATGCCATCCAACCATCTCATCCTCTGTCGTCCCCTTCTCCTCCTGCCCTCAATCTTTCCCAGCATCAGGGTCTTTTCAAATGAGTCAGCTCTTCGCATCAGGTGGCAAAGTATTGGAGTTTCAGCTTCCTGTGTGAATCCAAAGTTTATGCCATTTCCATAGCAACCTGAAACTCCTAGATTTTCAAGCTGAGAGTCGTTATTACTCTTCCTTGATTCCATGGGATATAAATAGTACTGTTCACCTATATTGTGTCAGGCACTAGTGTATTTTAGGTAGGATTTGTTGATTCTTTGTCATCAATATTTAATCTCAAATTTGAATTATGTATCACAAATTTTATTTATTTTTTATATGGTTACAAATTTTAATGATTTTGGCATACACAAAATAGAGTCAGGAAATCTACTTTTCTATACAGACTCTAAAATGAAAATGTGTAGCTTTCCTACACGCGGTCAAACCATGTATGATTCCCTAGAAACAAAATAGAGACTTATCAAGTATCTGGAAAATTATTTTATACTTTGCATGGCCCAAAACTGAGTCCTAGTCAGCCCATCTGGCTAAATGAGAAAAGTCTTACTTACTTTAGTTTGCAGTAATATGTCTGTCAATAAGAAATGCCTGCAAGATCATCACTCAGTAACATTAACTGAGTATCTGCTTCACACAAAATAGTGTACATTGTTAGATAGCCTTAATGCTATCAGTGGTACCAAAAAGTCAGACTGTAACAAATGTGTTATTTGATATTTGTGTTGTTTTATACAGTTTTGGCATTTTAGTTAGATTTCTGTCATTTTAAGTCTAATATTTTTAAAAGGGATTCAGTTCAGTTCAGTCTTTATATACCTACAAAATTATCTGTATATCAAGTTAAAATAACTTAAGTGAGTGAAGGAAAGTGAAAGTAAAAATGAAGTCGCTCCATTGTGTCCGACTCTTTGCGACCTCGTGGACTGTAGCCCACCAGGCTCCTCTGTCCATGGGATTCTCCAGGCAAGGATACTGGAGTGGGTTGCCATTTCCTTCTCCAGGAGATTTTCCTGAACCAGGGATCAAAAAATTCTAACAGCTATACCTTTACTACTATAAACTATCATCTATCTCCAGTTGGAAACACTTTCTGAAACACAAAAACATGGATGCATTCTTCTGCTTCAAACTTCTCAATAGTTCTTCATAATTGACACCTCTCTTTCTTAAAAAGGAAGTCTAAGAAACATTACTTGTATCAGAATCCCTGGAGATGGAGGATAAAACCCCTAATCCTGCCTCCTTACAGGTAAAATTCCCAAGGATCTGCCTAGGTCTGTATTATTGTAAGCACTCTTCATGACTGTTTTGCCAGGAACAGTTCTTTGCTCCTGGATGTAGAGGATGCTGTCCATGACACCTGGCATGATTTATAAAGACCTTGATAATGAGGTCCCTATTTGCCTTGGACAGCCTCATTTTCCAATGGCCACTTTTGCTGACTGTTAATTGATTGCCCCTCAGAGCCAAATCCACTTTTCTTTGAACTGCTTCGTGATACTGGCCTTGGACCTGTCAGATGCTGCATTGTGAAGTATTATGAACAGACAGTGCTGAAGGGACACTTCAAGGCCATTGTCAGGGGCATGTCTGTTTCTGGGTTCTGAGTACTATTTTTGCAGGCTCCTTCCAGGTTTCTATGGCAAGGCTGTCAGAGGTGTGGCCCAACTGTGTTCCCTCTCCAGCCGGTCTTGCTCACACTCCCACAGGTGGCTTCCTGCTTCTCCATTCTGTCCTATGGGTCTCTAGTGACCGTCTCTCACATCTAGTGGGCAGTATTCATGCCCTCTCATGGACAGAGGAATCTGGCCAGCTACAGTCCACGGGGTCGCAAAGAGCTGGACATGACTTAGCAACTAAACAACAACCACTCCATTGAACAGTGAATCTCAGCCTTGGAGGAAATTCTCTTCTATATTTCTTTCTTCCTTAAATTCTTTCCTCAGTTACTCTTGAAGTTTTCTATCCTATATTCCTTGGAATTCCATTTTTCCTTTTAAAAAAATTTCAGATTTTTGTGGCCTCTTCTTTCCTAATGCTTTCTGGCCCATTCTTGTTTTACACTGTCTTCCAGAATCAGGTCAAGGTTCACCTCTTCAAGATTGTCTTTCTTAGTATCTTCAGCTAGAGAAGAGCTTTCCTCTTTGTTCTCTCATAGGGTCTCTGCCACCTCTCTTCCGTTGTCTCCCATAAGCAAAACGCTTTCTTTAATTCTCTATCACTCTCCATAGTCTTTGAAACTGAAGCAGTAGTATTCTGTCATTTAAGTGTTCACATCACCTAACACATGCTCGGTGCCTAATAAAGCACTTGTTCCATGAATAGCTGCTGCAGCATTTTATTCCCCTTCTTCTAAATGTATTCTTTTAATGAGGGGAGTTTTGAGGGTACATAATTTTGGGAAAGTGTTCTTTATCTCCATTCTGTATGGACTTCCTCAAGGCTGAATAAGCTTTTTGTCCTCAATCCATAGAGCAAAATGCTTTGTAGATAAAGAAGTGGGTACACTATAGTGATTTCTGTTACATTGAACACTGAGCTGTTAGGACTTGGAACAATGCCAGGGCACATTTCTCATTGACAATTAAACACCCATCAACTGGTAATGATGACTCCTAGTCACTTGTGACACAGACCAGACAGAAAGGCTGTGATCTGGATGGGAAGGGTATTTGACCTCATTACTCATCTTTGGAGCCATTCATTGCCTCAGAATGTTGGATGACTAGAGCCCTCAATGAACAGAAAGTTATGGAATATAGGGCTGTTTATAAGAAATACACATATGCTATTTTAAAGAGTACACATATATTTTAAAGAGTACACATATGATTTCTATTTGCTTTCTGTATGGCTACTTCACGTGAAGAGTTGACTCATTGGAAAAGACTCTGATGCTGGGAAGGATTGGGGCAGGAGGAGAAGGGGACGACAGAGGATGAGATGGCTGGATGGCATCACCAACTCGATGGACGTGAGTTTGAGTGAACTCCGGGAGTTGGTGATGGACAGGGAGACCTGGCATGCTGTGATTCATGGGGTTGCAAAGAGTCGGACAGGAATGAGCAACTGAACTGAACTGAACTGATGTGTGTTTTAGTAAACATTAAATGCATTTTCAGCTATCAAATTCTAGTTTTCAAAAGTAGCAAAACTATTGCATGATACATGCACAGAATTTGGTGTTAAAAAGAAACTTTTTAAATACAATATTTCTTTCTCAAGTTAATTTTTAAATTAACAAGTTAATGTAATCTTTAAACAGTATTTGATTACTATTCCATTTCCAGAATGAGTATAATGGCAAGGAATGGTTTTCAGAGCACAATCATTTGGAAATCTGTACTGCACAGAGTAAGTTCAAGTTTGGTTTTCCAAGCAAGAAAAATGCAGTTGACTTCAATACATTTTATAACACTCTTCCAGCATTAATAAAACGGAGAAGGCAATGGCAACCCACTCCAGTACTCTTACCTGGAAAGTCCCATGGATGGAGGAATCTGGTAGGCTGCAGTCCATGGGGTCACTAAGAGTCAGACACGACTGTGAGACTTCACTTTCACTTTTCACTTTCATGTATTGGACAAGGAAATAGCAACCCACTCCAGGGTTCTTGCCTGGAGAATCCCAGGGACGGGGGAGCCTGGTGGGCTGCCGTCTGTGGGGTCACACAGAGTCGGATACAACTGAAGCGACTTAGCAGTAGCAGCAGCACTAATAAAAATATGGAGCTGCCTTATTATTTTTGACATAGAATCTAAGATTTATCGAAGAATTTCAGAATCTTTGGATTTTACTCTTCCTTTGTGTAGAAACTACTCAATTTCTCACCTATGGAAAGTAATATGACAATCCATGGAATTTCATTTGTCCCTAATATTCCATAATATTTATCTGGTACCTATTATCACTATATTTTACATACCTTTTTCTGTATATTATTAAGTTTATTCCTTAAAACTGTGAAATTAATAAAACTATTTTATAAATTATAATTTAAAAAATAAGATTCAGACAAGCAAGGAAACATTGACTCAAGTTAGTAACATTCAAAAATAACTTTGAGGATCAGAAAATATGTGAAACATGAAAAATTAAATAATTGAAGAAAATTTCCTTTGCCTAGGGAAAAAAAAAATCCTAAAATATACCAGAATGAAAATCAAACATAGCCTTGGAATGGTTCCTTGGTAGCTAGGTAAGTTTACCTCCTCTTCCCAGTTTTTCTTGGAGCACCACAGGTGAAACTAAATTACTACAGTACGTTTGCATTCTGTGTCTTCCTGCAGCACAGCATAGGGGTTCAGAGTTTGGAGTTAGACTGCCTGAATTAGATGATTAGCTCTGGCACCTTCTAGTTGGTGAATTTAAAATGATTTACATATTCTGATGCTCAATTTTATTATTTGTTAAATGGAAATATAAATATTACCTATCTTCAGATTTTATTGTGTGGATTAGATGACACATACTTAGCAAACATTCAGTACTAGCTTTTAATCCTCAGTATTTTAAAAATTATTAAATATTATGATCAATAGTTTAGTGTTTTTCAGACAGCTTAACTACAAGTATATGTGCATTTAATTGTCACAACTTCCTTCTATGTGGTTTTTTATTTAACTTATTAAATAACGGTTATTTAGGTCCCATATTTAACTTTTGAAAGAGATTATTCACTTTCAAAAAATGTGTTTCACTTAAGCACTATAAAGGTACTTGTCTACTCAACAACAATGCATGAAATAGGTTTAATTGATTAACAAGTCAATGGATGCTAATGGCTTCTGATTGTCTGCCTGCATTGTTTAATGTAGCGATGCAAAGCAAGTAATGATACAAAATTTGAAAATTTTACTTTTTAATATGCTGGAGGTACTTTCAGGCATGGCTATAAATAGTTGTTCTAAAAGCAGATTATAAAAATGCATACTCATTTCTTTTATGATCTGCATATGACAATTTGCAAATCAATTGCTACAACATTAAATTTGATTTTTTTTTTTTTTGCATTTTGAAGAGCTGCAAAGGGCAAAGGTTCTAAACACATGTAAATTGGGATTGTATTCTGATTTGACACATTTACCTGACATGTCTTCATATACCAGAACTTACTTTTCAATCTGAGGAAGAGGTAGGTTGTGAGAGATGTCAAACTACTGTGCCAAACAGCTCTTATCTCTAGACGTGCCATGGTCAGCCCTCATTAAAGGTCCCTGGTCATGCCTAAAACAGGACAGAAATCAAAATATAGAGGTCTAAATGCCACTCATTGTTTAGAGTTCCTTATGGAGCATGACTGAAGCGACTTAGCATGCATGCATTGGAAAAGGAAATGGCAACCCACTCCAGTATTCTTGCCTGAAGAATCCCAGGGACAGAGGAGCTTGGTGGGCTGCCATCTACGGGGTCGCACAATGTCAGACATGACTGAAGCAACTTAGCAGCAGTGGCAGCAGCATGGAACAGTAACTACAGAAATTAAAGTGAATTCATTAATACACTTGGAAAAATTATGGGCTCTGGTCAGTAGGAAACCTCAAGTTATCCATTTAATTTTATCTGGCTCAAATGAAGCTACAAACTATGTTATATAATTAGCTTCCTCATTATGAAGGGATATTAATATACAATCTTTTTCCTATTAAAATGTTGGGGGACTTTGTAATTTCCTTGGTTCTGTCTTGCCACAGCAAAAATTTGAAGTGACAGACCAGTATTACTACTTCGTGTTATAGCCCAATTTTATTTGGCAAGCAAAAGAAAATACATCCTCCAGGTGTGAAGATGGGCCGATCCAAGAGAGGTGAAGAGGAGAGAAGCCCCCAGTTCAATTTTGGCTCCTCTTTTTATATTTTTTCTCCTCCCTTGAGCCTGCCTTATATAAATTGGGCTAGTGAGGAGGGCTATTGGTTTTACCTGAGGTCCTCACTCCAGTCACAACCTTCCTTTGTTCTATTTTCACAGGGTTTTCCTTTCTTTGTCTTTTAGCTACCTTCATTTTGGACTCCTTTTCCCTAATCTACCAGCATATATATATTATGTATGTATATATATATATTTATATATATATAATTTTTATGTAAAGTTTACCCATACATTCATTCCTGAAATTCTGCCTTTCCTTCAACAATATCAAAGCACGTTGAGATTTGCTATGGAAATATTAAAAAATATATATATATATATAATTTTAGGTAGTTAGAATAGGAAAGAGGAGTCCAGAATGGTGGTGGCTAAAAGATGAAGAAGGGAAAAACCCACAAAAATAGAACAAAAGAAGGTCTGAGGACCAGAGTGAGGACCTCAGGTAAAACAAACAACTCTCCTGACTAGTCCAGTTTGCATAGGACAGAGGAAGGAGAAAAGACGTACAAAAACAGGAGCCAAAATTGAGCCAGGGACTTCTCTTCTCTTTGTGTTTTTTGGGTCAGCCTGCCCTCACACCTCGAGGATGTATTTTCCTTTGCTTGCCAATAAAACTGAGCTATAACATTGGTCCATCCATTGCTTCAAATTTTTGCTGTGGTGAGACAGAACCGAGGAAATTACACACTCCCCTGAGAAAAGACGTACAAAAACAGGAGCCAAAATTGAGCCAGGGGCTTCTCTTCTCTTTGTGTCTTTTGGGTCAGCCTGCCCTCACACCTCGAGGATGTATTTTCCTTTGCTTGCCAATAAAACTGAGCTATAACATTGGTCCATCCATCGCTTCAAATTTTTGCTGTGGTGAGACAGAACCGAGGAAATTACACACTCCCCTGTCATCTATGGTGCCGTTTCTCAGATTTTACCTGGCTGAAACAACCTCAGCTTGGCCCCAGAGGCCAAGCACAGCAGAAGCCCAACTCGGCAAAAGCTCCTGCAGTGGAAGCTGAACACAAAGAAAACGAAGCCCAGGAGACATGACAAGAAGCCCAGCATGCTGGAAACCAGGACAGCAGAGACAAAGTTGGCAGAAAGCTCACACAGCTCATTCTCAGATTCCAGGAGACCTCTGGTTGGGGTAGGAAGTCCTCACTCCTATGGCTGGAAGGACATTTAGCTAACAAAATCTTAATTCCTTTACAATCTCTCATTTCTTGTTGCCTCAAAATCTGCAAACAGGCAAGCAGCAGTGGGTGCAATTGAGAAACTCTGGCAGGGGCGGCTACTCAGCGTGTCTCATAGTCTCCACTATCTGCTGTGCCCTAGTAGCTGTTGCCCAAGTGCGTGGGGGTTCTTCTCTCCTTAATGATCAGGCCAATGAAAACTGTGAGCACAGGTCAGGTATTTAGCATATTTTTAGGCAAGTTATGAAAGGGATTCCTCGCCACATTTTTCCCAGTGCTTTTTCCTCCCGTCCTTCAGTTCCTCTTTCCCAGGACTTGAGCCTGGCCAAAACTCACAGTGCCTGGTTTCAGGACCTAATGAAGCTCAGGTTCTTGATATCTTATTGAAAAAAAATTAAGTGAGAGACACAGCAATAGGTAAGAAGTGGATTTGTTTGGATAAGAAATATCAATAACCTCAGATATGCAGATGACACCACCCTTACGGCAGAAAGTGCTACTGCTACTGCTAAGTCACTTCAGTCATGTCTGACTCTGTGTGACCCCAGAGACAGCAGCCCACCAGGCTCCCCCATCCCTGGGATTCTCCAGACAAGAACACTGGAGTGGGTTGCTATTTCCTTCTCTAATGCATGAAAGTGAAAAGTGAAAGTGAAGTTGCTCAGTTGTGTCCGACTCTTAGCGACCCCATGGACTGCAACCCACCAGGCTCCTATGTCCATGGGATTCTCTAGGCAAGAGTACTGGAGTGGAGTGCCATTGAAAGTGAAGAGGAACTAAAAAGCCTCTTGATGAAAGTGAAAGAGGAGAGTGAAAAAGTTGGCTTAAAGCTCAACATTCAGAAAACTAAGATCATGGCATCTGGTCCCATCACTTCATGGGAAATAGATGGGAAAACAGTGGAAACAGTGGCTGACTTTATTTTTGGGGGCTCCAAAATCACTGCAGATGGTGATTGCAGCCATGAAATTAAAAGACACTTACTTCTTGGAAGGAAAGTTATGACCACCCTAGATAGCATATTAAAAAGCAGAGATATCACTGCCAACAAAGGTCCATCCATCTAGTCAAGGCTATGTTTTTCCCAGTGGTCATGTATGGATGTGAGAGTTGGACTGTGAAGAAAGCTGAGCACTGAATAATTGATGTTTTTGAACTGTGGTGCTGGAGAAGACTCTTGTGAGTCCCTTAGACTGCAAGGAGATCCAACCATTCCATCCTAAAGGAGACCAGTTCTGGGTGTTCATTAGAAGGACTGATTCTGAGGCTGAAACTCCAATAGTCTGGCTACCTCAAGTGAAGAGTTGACTCATTGGAAAATACCCTAATGTTGGGAGGGATTGGGGGCAGGAGAAGGGGACGACAGAGGATGAGATGGCTGGATGGCATCACTGACTCAATGTACATGAGTTTGGGTGAACTCCGGGAGTTGGTGATGGACAGGGAGGACTGGCTTGCTGTGATTCATGGGGTTGCAAAGAGTCGGACAGGACTGAGTGACTGAACTAACATTCCACAGGGTGTGGGCCATTGCAGAGGATGAGTGCAGCAGCCATGAAACGTGGTGTGGTTAGTTTTTGCAAGGTGGGTGATTTCATATACTAATGAACGGGAGGATCATCCCAACAATTAGGGAAGCACCCACTCCTCCTTTTGACACGGGTTTGAAACTGTCCTGGTGCCTCTGGGTGTGTCATTTAGCTTGCAGATTGAGGATCAAGGTTTAGTTGAATTGACGTGTCATCTTGGACCCGTTTGATTTTAATCAGTTTATGAAATTTCAAAACTTCTGCCCTGCTCCCTTCCCTCATGTTTCATGCTCTTTTACTGAGACCCATCCGGGCCCACAATATTGCCTCTATAATCTTCTGGAGGGACAACCAGAAAGTAGCTGGCCTTTGGGAGAGAAATACTGTATAATATCCAATCTCTTTAGATATTCAGGCCTTCATCTTCCATGTTTCCTACAATATGTGGAACAACAGCATCTCTCAGTGAACCTTCTAGGGTGAGTGACGGACACATAATGTCTGCTAGAAGTTCATCTATTGGTGGCACCCCTTCAAGGGCAATTGGGCTTCCAGGATAATGTTTGCCACTTTGGGAGTTAGCCCTGCAGGCTGTTTGGGCCCAAACTCTTACCACCCTTCTTCTAAAGTTACAAACATATCCCTGGATCAAATCTCCACTCTACTTTTATGGACCATCTGGTCTTTTGCCTCTCCTCTATTTGTTCTTTAGCCACTTACTAACTCCTACAACCAGGACCCTGCCACCTTGCAGGCAACATTGCTCCACCCCACTTATTCTTAAAATACTCTTAATGCCCCCAACAGGACCAGATAACCCGCTCCCTTGTCATTATTTCTGTTGTTGCCTAAAGTGGGTCTATAACAATGAAATGTTTACCATTGGAAACACCCTAAACTGCTCTGACACACTAGGGGAAGAAATCAGTGACTTACATTCCCTCAGAGCAACAAGAGAATAAGTCATATGGCTGTTTCATCAGGTTCCCAGTCTCAGGGCACAGGCTTGGATTCCTTTACATCATGGTATCTGTTCCCAAATAGATCAAGGGATTAGATCTGATAGATAGGGTGCCTGAAGAATTACGGATGGAGGTTCCAAACATTGTACAGGAGGCAGTGATTAAGTCCATCTCCAAGAAAAATAAATGCAAAAATGCAAAATGGTTCTCTGAGGAGGCCTTACAAATAGCTGTGAAAAAATGAGGAGCAAAAGGCAAAGGGGAAAAGGAAAGATATACCCATATGAATGCAGTTCAGTTCAGTTCAGTTGCTCAGTCACGTCTGACTCTTTCTGATCCCATGAATTGCAGCACTACAGGCCTCCCTGTCCGTCACCAACTCCTGGAGCTTATCCAAACCCATGTGCATCGAGTCAGTGATGCCATCCAGCCATCTCATCCTCTGACATCCCCTTCTCCTCCTGCCCCCAACCCCTCCCAGCATTAGGGTCTTTTCCAATGAGTCAGCTCTTCGCACGAGGTAGCCAAAGTACTGGAGTTTCAGCTTTAGCATCATTCCTTCCAATGAAAACCCAGGACTGGTCTTCTTTAGGATGGACTGGTTGGATCTCCTTGCAGTTCAAGGGACTCTCAAGAGTCTTCTCCAACATCACAGTTGAAAAGCATCAATTCTTCGGCGCTCAGCTTTCTTCACAGTCCAACTCTCACATCCATACATGACCACTGGAAAAATCATAGACTTGACTAAATGGACCTTTGTTGGCAAGGTAATATTTCTGCTTTTTAATATGCTCTCTAGGTTGGTCATAACTTTCCTTTCAAGGAGTAAGTGTCTTTTAATTTCATGGCTGCAATCACCATCTGCACTGATTTTAGAGCCCCGCAAAATAATGTCAGCCACTGTTTCCACTGTTTTCCCATCTATTTCCCATGAAGTGATGGGACTGGATGCCATGATCTTAGTTTTCTGAATGTTGAGTTTTAAGCCAACCTTTTCACTCTCACTTTCATCGAGAGGCTCTTTAGTTCTTCTTCACTTTCTGCCATAAGGGTGGTGTCATCTGCATATCTGAGGTTATTGGTATTTCTCGTGGCACTCTTGATTCCAGCTTGTGCTTCTTCCAGCCCAGCATTTCTCATGAGGTACTCTGCATATAAGTTAAATATGAATGCAGTGTACCAGAGAATAGCTCTTAGAGATAAGAAAGCCTTTCTCAACAATCAACGCAAAGAAATAGAGGAAAGCAATAGAATNCTCTTGATTCCAGCTTGTGCTTCTTCCAGCCCAGCATTTCTCATGAGGTACTCTGCATATAAGTTAAATATGAATGCAGTGTACCAGAGAATAGCTCTTAGAGATAAGAAAGCCTTTCTCAACAATCAACGCAAAGAAATAGAGGAAAGCAATAGAATGGGAAAGACTAAAGATCTCTTTAAGAAAATTAGAGATACAAATGGAAGTTTTTACACAAAGATGGGCACAATAAAGAACAGAAATGGAATGGACCTTACAGAAGCAGAAGATATTAAGAGGTAGCAAGAATACACAGAAAAACTGTACAAAAAACATCTTCATGACCCAGATAAGCACGATAGTGTGATCACTCACCTAGGACCAGACATCCTGAAATGAGAAGTAAAGTGGGCCTTAGCATCACTGTGAACAAAGCTAGAGGAGGTGATGGAACTCCAGTTGGGGTATTTCAAATCTTGGTAGCAAGAATACACAGAAAAACTGTACAAAAAACATCTTCATGACCCAGATAAGCACGATAGTGTGATCACTCACCTAGGACCAGACATCCTGAAATGAGAAGTAAAGTGGGCCTTAGCATCACTGTGAACAAAGCTAGAGGAGGTGATGGAACTCCAGTTGGGGTATTTCAAATCTTAAAAGATGATGCTGTGAAAGTGCTGTACTCAACATGCCAGCAAATTTGGAAAACTCAGCAGTGGCCACAGAACTAGAAAAGGTCAGGTTTTATTTCAATCCCAAAGAAAGGCAATGTCAAAGAATACTCAAACTACCATACAATTGCACTCATCTCACACACTAGTAAAGTAGTGCTCAAAATTCTCCAAGCCAGGCTTCAACAATACTTGAACTGTGGACTTCCAGATGTTCATGCTGATTTTTGAAAAGGCAAAGAAATCAGAGATTAAATTGCCAACATCTACTGGATCATCAAAAAAGCAAGAGAGTTCCAGAAAGCAACTGTTTCTGCTTTATTGACTATGCCAAAGCCTTTGACTGTGTGGATCACAATAAACTGTGGAAAATTCTTCAAGAAATGGGCATACCAGACCACATGATCTGCCTCTTGAGAAATCTGTAGCAGGTCAGGAAGCAACAGTTAGAACTGAACATGGAACAACAGACTGGTTCCAAATTGGGAAAAGGAGTATGTCAAGGCTCTATATCGTCACCCTGCTTATTTAACTTATATGCATAGTACATCATGAGAAACGCTGGGCTGGAAGAAGCACAAGCTGAAATCAAGATTGCCAGGAGAAATATCAATAACTTCAGATATGCAGATGACACCACCCTTATGGCAGAAAATGAAAAAGAACTAAAGAGCCTCTTGATGAAAAAGAAAGATGAGAGTGAAAAAGTTGGCTTAAAGTTCAACATTCAGAAAACTAAGATCATGGCATCTGGTCCCATCACTTCACAGGAAATAGATGGGGAAACAGTGGAAACAGTGACTGACTTTATTTTTTTGGCCTCCAAAATCAGTGCAGATGGTCACTGCAGCCATGAAATTAAAAGATGCTTACTTCTTGGAAGGAAAGTTATGACCAATCTAGATAGCATATTAAAAAGCAGAGACATTACTTTGCCAACACAGGTCCTTATAGTCAAGGCTGTGGTCTTTCCAGTATTCATGTATGGATATAAGAGTTGGACTATAAAGAAAGCTGAGCACTGAAAAATTGATGCTTTTAAACTGTGGTGTTGGAGAAGACTCTTGAGAGTCCCTTGGACTGCAAGGAGATTCAACCACTTCATCCTAAAGGAGATCAGTCCTGGGTGTTCACTGGAAGGACTGATGCTAAAGCTGAAACTCCAGTACTTTGGCCACCTGATGTGAAGAGTTGACTCATTCAAATGTCCCTGATGCGGGGAAAGATTGAGGGCAGGAAGAGAAGAGGATGACAGAAGATGAGATGGTTCGATGGCATCACCAACTCAGTGGACATGAGTTGAGCAAATTCCGGGAGTTGATGATGGAGAGGGAGGCCTGGCATGCTGTAGTCCATGGGGTTGCAAAGAGTCGGATAGGAATCAGTGACTGAACTGAGCTGAACTGACATGAATCAGCCATGGGTGTACATGTGTTCCCCATCCTGAACCCCCTCTCACCTTTCTCCCCATCCCATCCCTCAAGGTCATCCCAGTGCACTGGCCCTGAGCACCCTGTCTCATGCAATGAACCTGGACTGGCGATCTATTTCACAGATGGTAATATACATGTTTCAATGCTATTCTCTCAAATCATCCCACCCTCACCTTCTCCCACAGAGTCCAAAAGTCTGTTCTTTACATCTGTGTGTCTTTTGCTGTCTCGCATATAGGGTCATCACTACCATCTTTGTAAATTCCATATATATGTATTAATATACTGTATTGGTGTTTTGCTTTCTGACTTCACTCCGTATTATAGGCTCCAGTTTCATCCACCTCATTAGAACTGATTCAAATGTATTCTTTTTAATGGCTGAGTAATACTCCATTGTGTATATGTACCACAGCTTTCTTATCCATTCATCTGCTGATGGACATCTAGGTTGCTTCCATGTCCTGGCTATTATAAACAGTGCTGCGATGAACATTGGGGTACATGTGTCTCTTTCTATTCTGGTTTCCTCGGTGTGTATGCCCAGCAATGGGATTGCTGGGTCATAAGGCAGTTCTATTTGCAATTTCTTAAGGAATCTCCACACTGTTCTCCATAGTGGCTGTACTAGTTTGCATTCCCACCAACAGTGTAAGAGGGTTCCCTTTTCTCCACACCCTCTCCAGCACTTATTCTTTGTAAACTTTTTGATACTAGCCATTCTGACTGGTGTAAGATAGTACCTCATTGTGGTTTTGATTTGCATTTCTCTGGTAATGAGTGACGGTGAGCATCTTTTCATATGTTTGTTAGTCATCTGTATGCCTTCTTTTGAGAAATGCCTATTTAGTTCTTTGGCCAATTTTTTGTTTTGGCTGTTTATTTTTCTGGAATTGAGTTGTGTGAGTTGCTTGTATATTTTTGAGCTTAATTCTTTGTCAGTTGCTTTGCTTGCTATTATTGTCTCCCATTCTGAAAGCTGTCTCTTCACCTTGTTTATAGTTTCCTTTGTTGTGCAAAAGCTTCTAAGTTTAATTATTAATTTAATTAAAATTAATTAATTAAACTAAATTAATTAATTAATTAAATTATGTCCCATTTGTTTATTTTTGCTTTTATTTCCATTACTCTAGGAGGTGGGTCATAGAGGATCCTGCTGTGATTTATGTCAGAGAGTGTTTTGCCTATGTTTTCCTCTAGGAGTTTTATAGTTTCTGGTCTTACATTTAGATCTTTAATCCATTTTGAGTTTTTTGTGTGTGTGTATGTGTGTGTGTGTATGATGTTACAAAGTGTTCTAGTTTCATTCTTTTACAAGTGGTTGACCAGTTTTTCCAGGACAATTTGTTAAAGAAATTGTCTTTTCTCCATTGTATATTCTTGCCTCCTTTGTCAAAGATAAGGGAAAACTGATCTTTTCTAGTTCTGTGGCCACTTCTGAGTTTTCCATATTTGCTGGCATATTGAGTGCAGCACTTTCTCAGTATCATCTTTTAGGATTTGAAATAGCTCAACTGGAGTTCCATTATCTCCAGTAGCTTTGTTCATAGTGATACTTCCCAAGGCCCACTTGGCTTCACATTCCAGGATGTCTGACTCTAGGTGAATGATCACATCATTGTGTTTATCTGGGTTGTGAGGTTTTTATTTTTATTTTTTTATAGTTCTTCTGTGTATTCTTGCCACCTCTTCTTAATATCTTCTGCTTCTGTTAGGTCCATACCATTTCTGTCCTTAATTGTGTCCATCTTTGTTTGAAATGTTTCCTTAGTATCTCTAATTTTCTTGAAGAGATCTCTAGTCTTTCTCATTCTATTGTTTCCCTCTATTTCTGATCACTGAGGAAGGCTTTCTTNTTCTTCTGTGTATTCTTGCCACCTCTTCTTAATATCTTCTGCTTCTGTTAGGTCCATACCATTTCTGTCCTTAATTGTGTCCATCTTTGTTTGAAATGTTTCCTTAGTATCTCTAATTTTCTTGAAGAGATCTCTAGTCTTTCTCATTCTATTGTTTCCCTCTATTTCTGATCACTGAGGAAGGCTTTCTTATCTCTCCTTGCTATTCTTTAGAACTCTTAATTCAAATGGGTGTATCTTTCCTTTTCTCTTTTGCTTTTAGCTTCTCTTCTTTTCACATCTATTTATAAAGCTTTCTCAGACAGCCATTTTGCTTTTTGCATTTCTTTTTCTTGGGGATGGTCTTGATCCCTGTCTCCTATACATGAAATGTTTCCTTAGTATCTCTAATTTTCTTGAAGAGATCTCTAGTCTTTCTCATTCTATTGTTTCCCTCTATTTCTGATCACTGAGGAAGGCTTTCTTATCTCTCCTTGCTATTCTTTAGAACTCTTAATTCAAATGGGTGTATCTTTCCTTTTCTCTTTTGCTTTTAGCTTCTCTTCTTTTCACATCTATTTATAAAGCTTTCTCAGACAGCCATTTTGCTTTTTGCATTTCTTTTTCTTGGGGATGGTCTTGATCCCTGTCTCCTATACAGTATCACGAACCTCCATCCATAGTTCATCATGCACTCTGTCTATCAGATCTAGTCCCTTAAATCTATTTCTCACAGGGACTACCTACTCTGTCCTGACCTACTGCTCCAGAGCCTTCTCCCCACAAATCTATACCATTTTGGGTGCTATAGGAAAAACAATTCCAAAAACATTCACCTGAGCACTTTTTGTTGCTCATATGGACAAGTTTTTTCCCATCAGTTTTGGGTGGTCCCTGAATATCCTACCCCCTTTTTGGGAAGAGATCTTTCCCTGCCTTCGAAATCTTGCAGCTATTGCAGACCTGATAGAAGATGCTTTAAAACTCTCTCAGGGGCAAACTCACTTCTTTTACCAGCTACCAAGTAAAACAACTCCTGAATGGGAGAAGCTGTCTATGAATGTCTGATCAAAGGACCTTCAGATATCAAGTAGTGCTGATGGAAAATCCAGACCTGACTACATCTCCTTGTAAGGTTCTTAACCCAGCTACCCTCCTGCCTACCCCCGAGGGCTCTCTCCCCTTTCACTCTTGCCTAGAAACTTTGGACCATTGGACAAAACCCCTGAGAGGGATTGTCAGAAGAATCTTTGACTAATCCTGAGGAAATCTGGTACTCTGATGGAAACAGCTTTGTCTTAGATGGAAAAAGAAGGGCTGGATATGCAGTGGTCTCCAATTTTGAGGCCATAGAGGCTAAACCTTTGACACCAAGTACTTCAGGTCAATTGGCTGAGCTCATAGCCCTGACTCATGCTCTAGAGCTGGGAAAAGGAAAACCAGTAGCCGTTTACACTGACTCCGAGTATGCCTTTCTGGTGCTATATGTACATGTTGCTATTTGGAAAGAAAATGCCACCTGACCACCCAAGGGTCCCCAGTTAAATATGGTAATCAGATCCTTAGGCTCCTGGAAGCAGTGCATCTGCCCACCGAAGTTTCAGCCTCCCATTGTAAAGGACACCAAAAAGGGAGTATGGAAGTGGCATGGGGGAACCGAGTAGCTGATTAGGCAGCTAAGAGAGCAGCATTACAGAACAAGACCTAATAGGGCTTGCCACCTTAGTCCCACAGACTGATTTGCCTGAAACTCCTTCATATACTGAAGGTGAGACTCTTAAAGCTAACAATGAGGGCTTTCAAGAAGATCATATGGGGTGATTCCACAAGAAGGGACTCCTTTTTCTGCCTGGGAATCTCCAACGGAGGTTGGTTAACTCCTTACATGCCACCACTCATAGGAGAGAAGGCCCTCCAAAGATTACTAGAAAGGTCCTTCAGAGGAAAAGGCCTCCAAATGACTATAAGGCAAGTGGTCTCCTCTTGCCCCACTTGCCAATTAAACAACTTCCAAGGAGCTCGAAGACCCTAGCTGGCCCAGCCCATCCGACACTGTGGGACCTACCCAGGAGAGGGCTCGCAGATGAACTTCACCCAGATGACAGTTTCTCAAGGGTATAAATACCTATCAGTCATGATAGGTACATTCACAGGATGGATTGAAGGTTTTCCCACCCTGACTGAGAAGGTTGAGGTGGTGGTAACAAACAAAACAAAAAACTGCTCCATGAAATCATTCCAAGATTTGGTCTGCCCAGGTCATTACAAATTGACAATGGGACATCATTTATTTCTAAGGTCACGCAAGGGGTGACCTAAAGCATTGGGCATTACTTATCTCCATTGTGCCTGGAGGCCTCAGTTTTCAAGAAAAGTAGAAAGAGCCAACCAATTCTTAAAATCAGCAATAAAAAAGATAATCCAGGAAACTGCCTTGGACGGAAGAAGGCTTTACCAATAGCTCTCCTCTGCACCTGTATTGTCCTTAAGGAACAGGTTGGTCTTAGTCCTTATGAGATGCTATATGGGAGACCTTTTGTTTATGTCAATGACCTCCTCCTCGATCCAGAGGCTCAGTCCCTCCAGTCTTATACCATGGCCATTGGGCAGTTCCAACAGGATATACACTTGTGGGGTGTCAACCAGGACCAAAAGATTCCAAAGAGCCACCACTCAAGTCCCAATTAAAGTTTGGAAAGATGGGTCCCCAAAGGCTCAACTCCAGCCCACATGGAAGGGCCCCTACCGTGTAATACTCTCTATGCCCCCAGCAGTCAAGGTACCAGGATATGGCTCCTGGATTCACTACTCATGGCTTCATTATGAGTCAAGCCATGGAAGAAAACAGAAGAGGACACTCAATACACCTGTGAGTCCCTGGGAGATCTCAGATACCTATTCAGGACTACACATGAGCATCATTCTAATGAACACCCCAAAATTATGTTTCTGAGATAAGATTTCTCAAGACAGCTCTAAAAAGCCAATACAGCTTGGCAGAGGTTGTACTCCAAAATAAACAAGAGATCAATCTCCTAAACCCTGAATAAGGAGGGACTTGAGCTATTTTGAATGAGATGTGTTGTTTCTGGGTAAATATCTTCAGCTTAGTTAAAGAAAGTCTCACAGTCCTCAGGAAAAACATTCAGACCCTACAGGATCTCAGAGAATGAGCTGGAGAGTTCTCAGGGTGACTACAATCTCTCTTTGGGGGATCCTCCTGGCGATGGGAAATTTAGAGTTGACTAATGCCCATACTATTTCCTGTCTTCACCATATTGATGCTGTTTATGATTGCTCCATGTATGATCAATTGGCTAACCCGTTTTTTCTCTGTCCCAGTCAGCAAGCTACAATATGCTGTGCCAATTCAACAAGGATATATAAAACTATAGCCGACCACAGAAAATATCACTCACCCTTAGGCGGACACCACTATAAGAACTTTGAGGCTTGAGACTAACAAGTGAGGAAGGCCCAGTGCCTCTTGCCATCCCAGTTCAGCAGGAAGTAGCCAGAGAGACTTCGATATCCCTATTCCCCAAGAATTGAGCCTCCCATCTCTTGAGGGTGGAATGTTAGGAAAAAGGAGTTCAAAATAGCAGTGGCTAGAAGACAAAGAAGGGAAAAGCCCATGAAAATAGGACAAAGGAAGGTCTGAGGACCAGAGTAAGGACCTCAGGTAAAATGAACAACCCTTCTGACTAGCCCAATTTACATAGGGCAGGTTCGCGGGGGCCGGGGGGGGGGGGGGAAAAACATATAAAAAGAGGAGTCAAAATTGAGCCAGAAGTTTCTATTCTCTTTGCATCTTTTGGGTTGGCCCACCCTCGTATCTCCAGGATGTATTTTCCTTTGCTTGCCAATAAAACTGAGCTATAACACTGGTTGGCCCGTCACTTCAGATTTTTGCTGCAGTGAGACAGAATGGAGGAAATTACACACTCCCCTGTCATATATATATAAGAGCCTCTGGAATTGTTTAATGGTTTAGTTGCTAGGTCATGTCCAGTTCTTGCAACCCTATGAGCTATAGTCTGCCAGGCTTCTCTATCCATGGGATACTCCAGGCAGGAATACTGAAGTGGGTTGCCATTACATAAAATTTCCAACTCCTTGAAGTAATGTTAGTACAGAAATTGTATTACTATGTTCACTGTATATTGATTAATGTGGTTATACAATTTTCTCTCTTCTACTTTTATTAATTTTTCTATATTTTTATTTTCACTCTTTATTTTAAGTGGTCATCATATATCCAAAATACTGCTTTTTATTTTCTTAATTGAGTACAATTTCTCCCTCGTACAAGAGGAAATCTGATCTCTTTGATAATACAAACTAAAATTCATAGCATAATATGTATTTAATAAAGTATTTTTCAATTAATCATGATAATGATGATGGTTACATTTTTAGTTTTGCTTTTAGTTAGAGCACTTGACTCATTTCCCCCCCTATTTATTGGCAACATCAATTAGGTTCAAGGATCACAATAAACTGTGGAAAATTCTGAAAGAGATGGGCATACCAGACCACCTAACCTGCTTCTTGAGAAACCTGTATGCAGGTCAGGAAGCAACAGTTAGAACTGGACATGGAACAACAGACTGGTTCCAAACAGGAAAAGGAGTACGTCAAGGCTGTGTATTGACACCTTGCTTATTTAACTTATATGCAGAGTACATCATGAGAAATGCTGGGCTGCAAGAAGCACAAGCTGGAATCAAGATTGCTGGGAGAAATATCAATAACCTCAGATATGCAGATGACACCACCCTTATGGCAGAAAGTGAAGAGGACCTAAAGAACCTCTTGAAAGTGAAAGAAGAGAGTGAAAAAGTTGACTTAAAGCTCAACATTCAGAAAACAAAGATCATGACATCTGGTCCCATCACTTCATGGCAAATAGATGGGGAAACAGTGGAAACAGTGGCTGACTTTATTTTTTTGGGCTCCCAAATCATTGCAGATGGTGATTGCAGCCATGAAATTAAAAGACGCTTACTATTTAGAAGGAAAGTTATGACCAATCTAGATAGCATATTGAAAAGCAGAGACATTACTTTTCCAACAAAATCCATCTAGTTAAGGCTATGGTTTTTCCAGTGGTCATGTATGGATGTGAGAGTTGGACTATGAAGAAGGCTGAGCGCCGAAGAATTGATGCTTTTGAACTGTGGTGTTGGAGAAGACTCTTGCGAGTCCCTTGGACTGCAAGGAGATCCAACCTGTCCATCCTAAAGGAGATCAGCCCTGGGTGTTCTTTGGAAGGACTGATGTTGAAGCTGAAACTCCAATACTTTGGCCACCTGATGTGAAGAGCTGACTCATTTGAAAAGACCTTGATCCTGGGAAAGAATGAGGGCAGGAGGAGAAGGG
This sequence comes from Oreotragus oreotragus, assembly GCA_006410675.1. NCBI lineage: Eukaryota > Metazoa > Chordata > Mammalia > Artiodactyla > Bovidae > Oreotragus > Oreotragus oreotragus. Next base: position 210,045 of record SJYX01012979.1, on the reverse strand, counting down.
GACAACAGAGGATGAGATGGCTGGATGGTATCACTGACTCAATGGACATGGGTTAGGGTGGACTTCGGGAGTTGGTGATGGACAGGGAGGCCTGGCATGCTGTGGTTCATGGAGTCACAGAGTCAGACACGACTGAGCGACTGAACTGAACTGAAGTCTTCTAAAACACATATGATATCACATATTCCTGGTTGTCACTTGAACATATTCTAGTCTGGTTAGACTCTACCTACATATATCAACTCATTACTGTGGTTATTCTTATTGTGGGGCTTCTTGGGGGCTCAGTGGTAAAGAGTATACCTGTCAGTCCAGGAGCAACAGGAAACATGGGTTCAATCCCTGTGTCTGGAAGAAATCCTGAAGGAGGAAATGGCAATCCACCCCAGTATTCTTGCCTGGAAAATCCCATGGACAGAGGAGCCTGGTGAGCTGCAGTCCATGGGGTTGCAGAGTTGGACACAAATGAGGATGCGTGCATGCAGGCTTATTGCCAAAATCTATGTTCAGTATCAGAGAAGGCAATGGCAACCCACTCCAGTACAATTGCCTGGAAAATCCTATGGATGGAGGAGCCTGGTAGGCTGCAGGCCATGGGGTTGCTAAGTCGGACACGACTGAATGACTTCGCTTTCACTTTTCCCTTTCATGCATTGGAGAAGGAAATGGGAGATCACTCCAGTATTCTTGCCTGGAGGATCCCAAGGATGGGGGAGCCTGGTGGGCTGCTGTCTATAGGGTCACACAGAGTCAGACACAACTGAAGTGACTTAGCAACAATGCTCAATATACTTTATAATAGATGCAATCCTTGCAACACCTTGTAAGCAAGGCATGTGTTAACCAATACTGATGAGAGAGCAGCTGAGACAGAGAAGATGGGTGATGTACTCATAGTTACCTAACTAGCACGTGACAGTTCAGCAATATAACCTGGTTTCTCCTTCAATGATGGAAACAACATTTACGAAAACTGAATCCTATTTTCAGAGTCAAATCAAGTGGATGTATCCCCTACACGTGCCAATGTGGACAAGTTGCTTTACTTTTTTGAATGTAAATTTCCTCTTTATAAATCCTGGCCAGATTCCCAGAAGTGATACATGGTAATAAGCATAACTGCTGCCAGGCAATTGGTACTAAAGGATGCAAATTACTTTATTACTGTTTTTTTTCTCTCTCTCATTTCTACTTTTCTTCCCTCCCATCTTCTTTCTCTGGCATAAAAGAGTAAAATAGACATCCAGCTTCAATTTTGGACTCCATTTTGTTACAAAGTATGTGACTTTGGGGATAGTACTCTGCCATCTGAACTAGTTTTCTTATATCAAATAAGGGATATCCAGGTAGAGTATGTAAAATATTTAGTGTACCATAGATACTCAATCGGGGAAGGCAATGGCACCCCACCCCAGTACTCTTGCCTGGAAAATCCCATGGACAGAGTAGCCTGGTGGACTGCAGTCCATGGGGTCGCTAACAGTCAGACAGACTGAGCGACTTCACTTTCACTTTTCTCTTTCATGCATTGGAGAAGGAAATGGCAACCCACTCCAGTATTCTTGCCTGGAGAGTCCCAGGGATGGGGGAGCCTGGTGGGCTGCCCTCTATGGGGTCACACAGAGTCGGACACGACTGAAGTGACTTAGCAGCAGCAGCAGCAGCAGATATTCAATAAATATTGGCTCCTTCCTTTCTTCCATGTGTGTTTTTTTTTTTAACTATGAAGCTCAATGCAAATGTCAGATATTTTAATATTAGGTGCCGAAAGAATGTCACCAAATTTATATGTAATTTGATATTCAGAGTGTCTCCAAAAAACAGCATTTACCTTCTTGCCTTCTAATTCTGGAAGTGCTATGTGCTGACACAATATCATGGTTGCTTGCTGATTATTTAGAAAACAGTGCTTGTTTCTTTTCTAGACAGGAAAAAATATTCTCCTTCTCTTAATTCACCCTTGCAGTTGTATAGTAATCGCTCATATATTATTTGAACATGGTCATTTCCAAATACTTTACCAGTGCAGAAATTTTATTATTCAAAGATTGACATGTTGCCCCTTTGTTTCTATGTTAAATCCTTTTATTTTATCTATGGAATCTCAAGATCTGTTCTTCTTCTTAAATTAGCTAATTTAATATTCCCATGGCTGCCTTGTCTGACCTCTACTCCAGTCTTTGATCACTCACAGTGCCCCTAAAATCATCACTTTGTCTATTATTTTTGTCAACTCTCCATCAACCCAGCCACACTTTTCTAGGCACTTTTCTTCTTTGACCACTTTCCTTATTCTATATTTCTCCTTCGGTTTTTTTTTTTTTTCCTCCCCTTCTGTCTCTCATTGTTTATTATATACCTTTGTCCCTGCATTTAGTTCTTCTAATATCCATTTCCTTATCTTTCTTTCCCTGCCACTTTTTCCTGGCTGTTACCCAATCTCTCCTCTTTCAAATCAAATCAGAAACTTACTGTTTTTCACAAGATGCAGAGAAGGTGGATTAAAGGAGGTCAGTAGTATATTTGTAAAGAAAGTAAATATTTATATAACATACAATACATGGTAAAAGAAAGACTCTAGGCTTGGAAGTGAGGCATATGGGTAGCTAGAATTTTCTGTGGTGGATATATTTCCAGTGCTAACAACTAGAGGTTTGATGTGTGTCCAGTAAATGATAGCTTGTCCGAGGAGACCTTAGAGAAATCTTAACCTTGCTAGGAGGCAGTGCAAAATTAATTCTGCATTTTCAGTGCTTTCAATTTCTTGCATGTGATTCCATTGTTATGTCACTCCTGTCACTTGACAGCTGTGCAGGGTGGCTTAGTGATGTTATCTTTCTGTTTCGTTGTTCGTTGCATGGAATGTATTTAGCTCTTCATGCTGCTGTCTGTTTTCTGATGTTCCTGTTGCCTTTAAAGTCTTTATTTTTGCAGCAGCTTGTTCAAGATGAATTTGCAATATTTTACTAGGTATGAGTTGCAACACATTATATTCACATCTCTTGGTCATGTCAAATTTTTGAACTTTTTTTGTAGATTTTTTGAGAACCATTATGTTTGCATAATAGATAATTGAACCAAAATAGTACCTTAATGAATTTCCTGCTAAATTCTCATGAAATACTTGTTTGATTTCTTGATATATATAAATGTGTGCTTTTGTAAAATAATTCTACTTTATTGTATTCATATAGAATTGTGATAAAGTTTCACTATATCATCTTTGAGATTCAGGCATTCTCTGTGAAATGGTTAAAGCAGATATTGGTTCTCCTATTTATTGATGGAATAAAGTCTTCTAGAAGTATTTGGACATTCTCCAGGTCACATAGTATAAAAACATTTGAAATTGGAATACTTAGATCCACTATAATTATTCATAATTCATTGGTTTTCTACCAAAATTTAAAGCCATTCATATGCGTGTAAAAATATGTACCTGCCTTAATGACTTTGAGTAAAAAATCATCCATATTTTCTATCACCATTATCATAACAGCTACAATTTGCCATCTACCATACTTACATTATTTCTCATTCTTAGAACCATAATTAATTATAATTTATAGACAAGGAAGAGGGTGTCCGAGTTTTAATATCATGTCCAAAGTTATTATCTCAGAAACTAAAAGCACTAGTACAGTTCTGTTTTGTTTTGTTTTGTTTCCTTTTTGGCTGCACCACTCATCCACAGGATTTTTGTTCCCTGACTAGGAATTGAACTTGGGCTCTTGGCAGTGAAATAGCGGAGTCCTAACCACTGAACCACCAGGGAGTTCCCACTAGTCTTGCATTTTAACTTGCTCTGCGTGTGTCTGAGTGTATGATTTCTTGTGACCTAAATAAAATTTTAGAGAAGTTGTTTAGCACCACTTTGTTTCACAGTTAGTAAACCTATTTTATGACTGCTATTCAGCTAAAGGAAATCAATCCTGAATATTCATTGGAAGAACTGATGCCGAAGCTGAAGCTCCAATACTTTGGCCACCTGATGCAAAGACCTTGATGTTGGGAAAGACAGAAAGCAGAAGGAAAAGGGGACAACAGAGGAAAAGATGGTTGGGTGGCATCATTGGCTCAATGCACATGAGTTTGAGCATGCTCTGGGAGACAGTGAAAGACAGGGAGCCTGGCATGCTGCAGTCCATGGGGTCTCAAAGAATCGGACATGACTGAGTGTCTGAACAACAACATTCAGTTAAAAAGAAAAAATAAGTATATCACCAACAGGACTTCCAGATAACATCCTCTCTAAATCCACTTGTCTAATATTTATTTTTGCATCAGGGAATCTTTGATCACATCAGTGACTTAGACTCACACACAGTGATCTACCTCCAAGTGACCACTGAGGCCAGTTGCAGATTGAGATAGATACAAAAATGATCAGAATATCTCACACAAACACATGCATGTGCACATATATTGCTCAAAATCTAGTCCATCACTTTTCATTGATATCAGTTTTTATCACTATGGAACAAATGACCATAAACTTGGTGGTGTAAACCAGTATGAATTCATTTTCTCACAGTTTCTGTGGACCAGGAGGCTAAACATATTAATCTGGTCTTCAGCTCAGGATCTCCAAAGAGCTCCATTGCATCTCAAAGCAATGAAGGTAGCAACTGGTTTGTTTTTCTTTCTGGACCTGAGATTGTCTTGTGTCAACTGAAGAAAAATGCATAACCTAAAAATTGAGAATTGTGTTATGGTTGGTAGACTTACTGAAGATTTAAGCAAAGGAGGCAGGCTCACAGCTCTGAGAAACTATTCCAAAGAGGTCAGGAAGAGCTGGGATAAAATACGGAGTTTTTGCTAAAAAAAAAAAAAGCATATATTTGGATATCAAAAGATTACTGCTTACCACAAACATCAGACATCTGAAGTTAGTGTTTCAGATTCTCTATGTATGGTGAGTGTCTGAAGTTATACCTGAAGTTATACCTGTTTATTATTATTATTGTCATTATGATTGTTATTTCAGCTGTAAGAAATTTAATGTTAACATGTTTATTTATTTATAGTTTTATGGAAAGGCATTTTATTTTTAAATACACAAATATGTACATTTCAACTCCAAGCTTTTGTCTTTCTCCAGCCAGAAGTCCCCTCAGATACGTCATAAGGGGCTGCTCTAGCGGTTGATGGGGCTTCCTCTTCACTTTTTGCTCTCTGTTGAAAATTTTATCTTGCTGTTGTTCTTTGCTATTTCTCTTATACTTGCAACCTAATGCATTTCTGATGATGTGAATACATTGTAAAAGTAATAATTAGTGCCAAAATATATTTTTAGTATGAGAATAAAAGCTCATCAACTGTAAAACATTAAAATCATATTTGCCAGTAAGTATTTTTTAATATGAGTATATAAAATAAGAGTGTGGTGGGTTTAAAATATTCTTAAATATTACCTTATGTACTTTTTTTCCTGAAAAATGTCTTTCATTTAAGCCAAGACTACAATAGGTTAACTTCCCATAATAATAGCACTTCTGAAGAAAACACAGTTTCCCACCTTGTAGATATATCCAACTGTAAGAGTTTCCACTCCCTGAGAATTCAAGAGTCAGAGTCTAAGATTTACTAGCAGTGGAGCGAATATATCATTATGAAATCCTTATTTGTAGCTCAGTACCCTCTACTGGCTGAGGGTCTGAGTGGCTATAATATTGATGATAATTTATTGCATAACTAATATTTTCCTATTGTAGCATTTAAATTAATCGCGTAACAGGGAGGATCTTCCCTGCTCTTATTCATTCAAAGGCATTTGTTGGAGTTGTATCTTTACTTTTTCATGTCAGAGAAAACATTAAGCGTGATTAGCTGCAGGTATCTGTGCTTCATGATATCCAAGCAAAGTTCTTTTTATATTTCATCTTATAATTGTATTTGCAACTTAATGTTTGAAGTGTCAGTCTTTGTAAAATTAGCTCATCTTGTTATGATTTAGACCTTTGATGTGAGTGAAAGGCTTCAATTGCAATGCAGAGTCACATCTGAGAGTAAACTGCATAGACAAAGAGACTTACAAGACTAGTAAATCAAATACTCGGAGCTGTCTATGTGGATTATGAGAGTATTTGCATAACTTTGAAGTATTTATACTGATGAAATTACAATAATTAAAATCATTGCTGTGTCAATTGCTAGATGCCACAAGGCATGCAATTACTAGCATGCAAATCAGACTTTGTGTAAGCATTTTAAAGAATAATTACCTTATTTGATTCAGATGTGCCTGAAAGGCATTAAGAATTATTTGAGCTATTTTGCCTCCAACAATTTTAAGGCTTGTAGATAATGTTGTTGTTATTATCAATTATTTACTTTTGTATATCACTTTTCCTTATTTTGGTTGAAACTAAATGCCACAGATAAAATAAAAACACACAACTTCTCTGTAACTAGGAATAATTTATAATATCAGTTAAATCTGCATCTCTCTTTAGCAAACATTTTTCTTTTTAATAGGCTTAACTCTGCTATGTCATCAGTTTTGTGCTAAATAGCTAATGTATACTCGATGTCTACATTCACACAATTTAAGGTCAGGGTTCTGAATTGCAGGAAAATGCCAGAGTAAGAAAGTCAGACATAAAAAGCTGCAAAATATTATCTCAAACATATTTATCACAGGATATGTACAGGTCAGGACTTTTCAGGTGGCCCTGGTGGTAAAGAACATGCTATGAAGGCAGGAGACAGAGGGGACATGGGTCCAATCCCTGGGTGGGGAAGAATCCCTGGAGGAGGGTACGACAACTTACTGCAGTATTCTTTTTTTGTTTGTTTGTTTTCAATTTATTTATTTATTATTATTTTTTAAAATTTTATTTTTTATTATTATTATTATTTTTTTTACTTTACAATATTGTATTGGTTTTGCCATACATCAACATGAATCCGCCACGGGTGTACACATGTTCCCAATCCTGAATCCCCCTCCCACCTCCCTCCCCAGCAAAAGAGACACAGATGTACTGCAGTATTCTTGACTAGAGAATCCCACGGACAGACGAGCCTGGCAGGTGATGGTCCATGGGGTTGCAGAGAGTCAGACACAACTGAAGCGACTTGGCACAGCACACATGTACAGTTGGACACTTACCTAGTTGAGAAATTTAGTCTCTCAAAGTGAAAATGTTTTACTTTCTAACTTTAATACCAAACCTTAAATAATGCATTGAAATCAAAATGGACATCATATTGGAATATGTGATCATTTAGAAATTGTGAAGTACTTCCTCTAAGATTTTAAATAAAGTGATTGTTGTCACTGTTGTTCAGTCACTAAGTAAGGCAGGTTTATTCCATATGATTGTTCTTTTAACAGAAGACTGAATCCTGATCTGCTTTGATCTAGGGAGTAAGTTATTTAGGTATAAAGATTTAAAAACATATATCATATAGACTAATTGAGTTGTAAGTCAGTGAATCAAGGCAATTATTTTCATGATTATCTCTGAAAATGCCATATTTCTTGGTGCTTGCTGAATTTTCCCATGTCTCTCAACTAACATTTTCTCTAAATAGGTAGAGTTTATATGTTATTGTCATTGAAAATTCAACGTATTTTTATGATAAAAGTTTTGCTATTTTTAACATCTGTTACTTTGGTTTGTTGCCTGAGAGCTCCTGAATTTTCCTAAATTCCTAAATTACTACATTTAGTTAAACTAAAATTTATCTCTCCTTTTGAGATGACTATGGAAGTAATGTTTAGTTTTCATTTTACAAAAGGTATAACTGTCTGAAAACTAAAACACTAGCCCAGAATATATTTTGAAAGTTAATTTTGGATTTTGAAGTTAGTTTAGTAACTTTACTTGGAAAATATCTTCTGTGAAAAGAACATATATAAAGATAAGTAGGTGCTAAGAAATGAGTAATAAATATGTGAGATTTGTGCCTTTCCTTTCTACGTCTGTTTGCATCTGTAAAATTGATATGCCCTCTCATGAGATATAAAGTACAACAGACAAGCATGTGTGACAAACAAACATCTCTTTCTATAAGAACTCTTAGAAGAAAAGTCCGAGACTCTATCTGGCATATATTAGAAGTTCATTAAATATTTGTTCATTGGCTGAGAAAAGCATCTATATAAAAAAAAATCCACATGTACTAGAAGACATATTTGTCATAAAAATTAAGAAAAATAAGCTTCTGTATGTAGTAAAAAGTTTAGTTACCATATCTTGCAAGAAAAAAACAGAGCCTGGATTTCATCACACCAATTCTGGAAGCCATTAACAGTATAATAGCTGAATTTGGATATTATAATTTTTAACAACAAAACTTGTTGAAATATGGGGGAAAAAATGAGGGTATAGAGTTCTTATAAAAAATAAAGCTTTTGACAAGCTTTGATGTGCTCAACCATTGGAAATTAAAAAGATTTATTGATTTTTTGTTTTGATATATTTTTAATCCAATCTTCTTTTTTCTGGCTTCTCTTTCCTGTTGAGTGACTGTAAGTAAACTATTTGAGTCTTTCTATGTATTTAAAAATGTATTTTTATTTTTTTAAATAAAACTTACAATAAATATGTTCCTTCCAATTCTTTTCTATCTTGTAAAGATACGTAGAAAGAAAAATTCCACCAATGACTCTTAATTGCATTGGTTTATGGCAACATTTTATGTGACTTAGTTACAGGGCGTCTAACAGCCCATAGTAAAGTAAAAAATGTTCCTTTGTTCCCTGTGGCAAAATAAATTGTTGATTCTCGGCAGAAAGTTGGACAACATGAATCCTTTTAGCGTTACAATGCATTTGAATAATACTGTCATTACTGTCAGTTCTCTCTTTAGTAAAAGATATGTGTGCTTAACCATAAAGGATCACAGTTCTCTAAACACATCTAGTCAAGATTTATAAAACAAACTAAATTTTTAAAAATAATTTTCCAAAGTTTTCCCAGAGACTTTGGTCAAAAATTAACACTGACCAAACTATATGTCAATTTTGTCTTCATACAGTAAGAAAAAGAAGTAGCATAGTAGATTACCTCTATATAAGTATTTTTATTTCATTTTTTATATAGTTTGCATTCAAAACATTAAGATGATATGGTTATATTTATATCAATATCTGTGTGTGTGTGTGTGTGTGCCTGTGTGAGTGTGAGATCTTAGTTCCTTGACCAGGGATTGAACCCCAGGTCCATAGTAGTGAAAGTGATGAGTCTTAAACCACTGGACCACCAGGGAATTCCCATATGTCAATATTCTTAATGTTTACAGGATAGCATAACTCAACAAGGCTTAGCATATAATACAGAATAGAACTCATATGGTCCAGAGCAATGACTTAAATAAGGCTCAACCACAATATTCCCCGGAGAATGCTTTAAATGTGGATTGCCATTGTCTTCTGCAGAGTTGCCCAAGTAGAATTTCAGGAAAGTCAGCTTTGGGACTCTGCATTGCAAAGATGTCTTCTAGAGATGCTCATGCATGGTTAGGTTAGATAATCACCATCAGCTTTTAGTGTGCATAGCAGAGGCCCCAGAGGACACCAATAAGTCCCAGAGACAGTGAAATGAGTGAGAGATGGAGGTGTAAAACTTGGCTAACTGTGTCCCTTTTTTTTCCCCCTCTCTTTAAAGCAAAGAAAATTTACTTATTTCTTTTATAAAGTTTTAGTGCAAATATCATTGTGCAAAAAGATTTATAGCCATAAATAATTTAAAATATATTTATTCTTGACCTTCTGCTTTGACAAATGTTTAGGCTTCTAAAAGACCTCTTTTCCCCCTAAATATATAGGAATGGATGAATATTTTCTTAACTTGAAAATTACCAAATACATACCAGAAACAAATTTCAGCATCATACAGAATGGTGAAATAGGAGAATTTCCAAGAAAATCATGAAGAATACAAACTAGCTTACTATCTATATTTTGAAATCATTTTGAAGGGCTATTTAATGCAGTGATCATGAGAATAAAACTAAGTTTTATATGTTGGAAAGAAGAACTCAAAAATAACGTAAAATGCAAACCCAAGAGAATCAACAAAGAAACCATTAGAAACTGGTAGACAGTAGGTCATATGATCAGCTAAAATGCTAAGTGTCAAAAACAAAACTTTTCTATATATAAATTCTAGCCAATTGGCTATATCACTGGATATATCACTGGAGAAATATACCACTGGAGAAAATAGACAGAAATAGGAAATTCACCAGCCAGTCCAGTGGTTGACTCTGCATTTCTACTGCATGGGGCACAGTTTCAATTTCTGCTCAAAGAACTGAGATCTCATAGGCTGTGCAATGTGACAAAAACAAACAAATAAAACAAACAAATAAATATTGATTGAAAAATAAATAAAAATAGCAATAAATATTATAAAATACTTAAAAAGCCTCATCATGAATGTAGAGGAACTGTATGAAGAAAACTGTATATTTCTATTGAAAGATCAGTATAGAAAGACATAAATAAATAGATTTTAATAAAGATATGCTCTACTCTTGAAATAAACAGCATAATAAAACAGGAAGAAAAATACTAGAAAGACATCAAGTAGCTCAAAATCAACCTAAATATTCAATTCAATATAAGGTTAATGAAAAAATAAAACTTCTGAAGGTCTGAGGCAAAGACTATAAAATTTATGTAGAAGAATAAAACTATAAAATTATAAAAAAGGAAAAAGATTACATGATTGCAAATAAGGACTAGCAAATAGATATATCATGATACCCACAAAATTTGTATAATTCTGACACTGAAATCCATAGACTAAAGAGTCCAGAAATTAAACAATAAAATATGATACAGACAACATTTCACATTAATAAGGGAATATATATATATATACATATGCAAAGTGAGAGAGAGAAGGAATTCTAGGTAACATGGAATAATAGAGACCAGAAATACCTTCCTAACTGAAATAATTAAAAACCAAGCAAAATGGTCTGCCGAGTGAACACCTGACAGTGACCTCTGTGACCGGATTATCAGTTGAGGCAAGACCCAAAACAGTCCCAGGTTACGTCCTAGAGANAACATGGAATAATAGAGACCAGAAATACCTTCCTAACTGAAATAATTAAAAACCAAGCAAAATGGTCTGCCGAGTGAACACCTGACAGTGACCTCTGTGACCGGATTATCAGTTGAGGCAAGACCCAAAACAGTCCCAGGTTACGTCCTAGAGAGAAATTCCAGGACACAGTGTACAAGATAGAGTTCACCCATTTTCTTAAGGAGATAGGGCTGGGAGTCCAAGGAGGCCGTAACACCTCGAATCCCCAGGGCAGATTGTCATAGAGGAGAGGACTGCCCATAGAAAGAACTTCAGGACTTCCCTAGTGGTCCAGTGGTAAAGAATTCACCTGCCAATGCAGAGGACATGGGCTCAATCTCTGGTCTGGGAAGATTCCACATTCTGGGTGGCAACTGAGCCCATACACCACAACTACTGAGCACACATGCCACAGCTTCTGAAACCCATGTACCCTGGGTCCTGTGCTCCACCACAAGGGAAGTCACTACAGTGAAAAGTCCAGGCACTGCAATTGGAAAGTAGCCCTGCTTCTTGCAACTAGAGAAAGCCCGTGCAGCAGTGAAGACCCAGTGCAGCCAAGAATAATAGATAAATAAGTAAATTTTAAAAAGAAAGAAAGAACTTCAGAGATCCAATAGGGGACCACTCTTAACTCTTTAGCTGAGTACAAGCCAGTGCATACATGTGAGTCCCCAAGACTGGGAAACAAATAAATGAACAACAGTAACAAAGGAAAGAATTCCTATAATTCTTTAAAGGCAGGGAAATTACATTGCCACCAGCCAGAGTAGAAATCCTAGTAATTCATGGGACATCAGGTAGAGTACACAGAAATATATTGCCTCAATAGTGGAGCAAAATTAGCCTTAGACTAAAGACTGATCTGGTCTTGCATAATAAAACCTAAAATCAAAGCTGAAATGGATCAAGCTGTTTCTAAGTGACTTAACTGCATTACAGTACAATGCTCAAGAATATTTATAGAAATACAAAAATACCCAACACTCAATAATGCAATGTAAAAAATGCTTGGCACTCAATCAAAAATTACTAGAGATGTAAAGGAATTGGAAATACAACCCACAATACAGAAAAACTGAATTGTAACAACATAGTGAAATATGATAAACATTATATAATTAGTAGAAAAAGAGATAAATCAGTTATAACTATATGCCATATGTTCAGGAAAGTAGAGAAGAAATTGAATGTGATCTTTCAAGATGTGTAAGAAGCAAAAAGATACGCTATGGATCTAGACAGAGGAATGAAAAATACTGGAAGAACATATATATCAGTAAATATAAAAGGCTTTTTTTTTCTTTTTTTAAAATATTTTTATAAGATAATTGACCATTTAAAACAAATAATAACAGTAAAGTTTGGGATTTTCAACATATTGAGGAGTAAAATGTATGATAATGACAGCACAAAAGCCAGGAAAGAAACAATGAACAATTACTCTTACAAGACTTTTATTTTCTGCAGACATGAAGATATTGCTCCTCTTCCTGCTCTGACCTGCACTTCTCATTTAAATTTGAGAGCATGACTGCTTATTTCTCCTGATATCCTAAAGTGAAAGCGTCCGACTCAGTCACGTCCAACTCTTTGAGACCCCACGGACTGCCGCTGTTCAGGCTTTTCTGTCCATGGAATTCTCCAGGCAAGAATACTAACACGGGATGCCATTCCCTTCTCCAGCGGATCTTCCCAACTCAGAGAGCCGACCCAGGTCTCCCGCATTTCAGGCAGATTCTTTACCATTTGAGCCATCAGGGAAACCCTTCAGTTCAGTTCAGTTCAGTTGCTCAGTTGTGTCCAACTGTTTGCGACCCCATCAATCACAGCACGCTAGGCCTCCCTGTCCCTCACCAACTCCTGGAGTTTACTCAAACTCACGTCCATCAAGTCGGTGATGCCATCCAGCCATCTCATCCTCTGTCGTCCCCTTCTCCTCCTGCCCCCAGTCCCTCTCAGCATCAGGGTCTTTTCCAATGAGTCAACTCTTCGCATGAGGTGGCCAAAGTATTGGAGTTTCAGCTTTGCATCAGTCCTTCCAATGAACACCCAGGACTGATCTGCTTCAGAATGGACTGGTTGGATCTCCTTGCAGTCCAAGGANGCATGAGGTGGCCAAAGTATTGGAGTTTCAGCTTTGCATCAGTCCTTCCAATGAACACCCAGGACTGATCTGCTTCAGAATGGACTGGTTGGATCTCCTTGCAGTCCAAGGACCTCTCAAGAGTCTTCTCCAACACCACAGTTCAAAAGCATCAATTCTTCAGTCCTCAGCTTTCTTCACAGTCCAGCTCTCACATCCATACATGACTACTGGAAAAACCATAGCCTTGACTAGACGGACCTTTGTTGGCAAAGTAATGTCTCTGCTTTTCAATATGCTATCTATGTTGGTCATAACTTTCCTTCCAAGAAGTCAGCATCTTTTAATTTTATGGCTGCAATCACTATCTGCAGTGATTTTGGAGCCCCCCCCAAATAAAGTCTGACACTGTTTCCACTGTTTCCCCATCTATTTCCCATGAAGTGATGGGACCGGATGCCATGATCTTCGTTTTCTGAATGTTGAGCGTTAAGCCAACTTTTTCACTCTCCTCTTTCATTTTCATCAAGAGACGTTTTAGTTCCTCTTCACTTTCTGCCATAAGGGTGGTGTCATCTGCATATCTGAGGTTATTGATTTCTCCCGGCACTCTTGATTCCCGCTTGTGCTTCTTCCAGCCCAGCGTTTCTCATGATGTACTCTACATATAAGTTAAATAAGCAGGGTGACAATATACAGCCTTGACGTACTCCTTTTCCTATTTGGAACCAGTCTGTTGTTCCATGACAAGTTCTAACTGTTGCTTCGTGACCTGCATACAGGTTTCTCAAGAGGCAGGTCAGGTGGTTTGGTATTCCCATCTCTTTCAGAAGCCCTTAAGATATTCTAAAATCTCATCTTCATAAGATTCAGCCATTAGATATCCCAGCATAAACCAAGAGAACCTATACTGTCATCACTGGTTGATCTTACAATGCCATTTTTACCCTCAGGTCACATATGCTAACTTGCTCTCCCTTTATTTGTTCTAACATCCATATGCAAATTAACTCTAAAATGAATCTGTCAGTTCACCAGCCTGTGTAAACGAAGCCCAGCTAAATCTGAGATGCCTCCAGTTATGGAAAACTAAAATTGGAGCTACGTCAAACAGGGAAATGATTTTTAGTTACAGAATAGAGAAATTCTAAGTCAGTATAAATTATGAAGTTTCTGTACCTTTTATAATGAAGTTTTGTGAAACTCACAAACATTGAAAATTAGTATTGTGTCCACTCTCTCTCTCTTTTTAATTGCTGTGTTTACTATTACTTTAGAGAAAGGAAGTAATCCTTCCAGTTGAACTAAATGCACCTCTTTCAGGTGCCTGGAAGACTTGAAATGGAATTATATCCCATGAAGGACATTGAAAGAGTTGAAGTATGTTGTAAATTTGATAAGAATTGTGCAGGTCAGCTTTTCCTCTGCAAATTTCTCTTCACTTGTCCTCCAGTTTCACATTTCACGAGACACATCCTAATATACCTTGAGCAGAGTATGTGAATGATCTGAAATCAATCCCTGGTCCTGTTGGTTCTCCAGCCTAAGCTTTAAGAGCTTTCCTTTCATGCATGGCTAAATGGAAAAAAAAGAATATCATCAGGACTCAAAGAAAAGTCTCTTCGATACAAATTAATTCATGAAAAAAAATTTTAAGAAGATATACGCTTTAATTTTTAAATAAATTGAACAGTAACATGAATGGATTAAGCAGGAGAGGACTATTTAAAAGAACAACATAAAATGTGAAGAGAGGGTGTAATTGAATAAAATAAGTAACAAAACAATATATTGTATGCTTCACTATAGAAGACAGTGAATTGTCTGTAGAAAAGACAAGTAGTCAAAGAGCACAGGAAATTATAAAGAAGAAAATTAATGGGAAGAAAATTACATAAATAAGGGGTAATTATGGAAGTCTAACCTACAAATAATGACTCTTCTCAAAAGAAGGAAACAACACATATGAGGAATAATAAAAAATATATTAATTTTTAAAGTAGTAAGACCATTTACTCAAAGGCTCATTATTATCTGGGAAAAATTACTAAAAAGAAATCCATGTTTAGGTTTTAAAAAATGACTAAGGTTCCAAATATAAAGAAAAAAATTATAACTATCCAGGTAGAAATAAGTAACTTTTAAAGGAAATGTATGAAACATATAGAAATCACACATGAAAGTATGAGAAAATTTTCATGAGCCAGACTTTTCTCAAAACATCAAAAATAGCAATATTAATTGCCTCAGATGATTTCTGTAGCAACATGATTGAAAGCAAATAAATTATGATTATAGATAGGGTAGAAATAATAGAAAATTTTAAATATAAGGTAAGAAACAGAATAAAGGGAATTTTTTTATCTTACTAAAATATTCAATCACAGTGAGAAAAAGGGTGTCTTATATTATTCATGCTATAACAAACCATTTAAATGGTTTAATGTAATAAATCTCTTTAATGTTGCACTTCAATGCAGGTACTAGGAGTTATCTACTCCATTCTAGGAAATAGTTTGCAATCTAGTTGCTTTATTATTTTCTAAAGCATTCCTATTCTCTACTGATATTTCAGAATATGAACAACACACAAATGAAGAGAAACTGTGAAGAATTACAAAAAGAAAGTTAGAGATCAGTTGTAAGTGGCATTAATAATTTCCCTACATATTCTATTGGATAGAGAGGCTCATCACAGAGTGTCACCAAAAGCAAGGCAAATATAGTTAAGCAGTATTTTAGGAATAAAATGAGAAAACTGCAATTAGTGATATTAGTGAGCATTAGTTTTCTTTGTTACATGTACTAAATATTTACATGTCAGCAATAACAATAAAAGCTAAATATTAAATTCCAGTAAAAATTGATGAGAAATTGGATGTATTATACTATTTTAAAATATAGTTATGTAAGAAGTTAAAAATTAAAAAGTTTATAATTAAAATAAAATTCTAAATATGGTAAATATAGACTATACTGTCTTCTGATGTGTGTATAAAATATATACAGAAGTAATAAGGTATTTTTCAACAAAGAAAGCTTCATTGGAAGAGGTTAAATTGGCTCTAAATTGACCTTATGTGTTAATTAAATTATTTTATATAAATCATTCATTTCATGACAGTACCTTCTATAACCATTGATGGATATAACTAAATCGACATGGATCTAAAAGATACCTTAGAATATTAATGTAATATGTGGAACTAATTGAGAAATTACCACTAATTTAATAATTTATATAAATTTTGAATAAAAATAGATCACAGAATCTAGGTGGGAAGAAAAAACATTTCAAGTTACTGTAAAATAAAAAATATAAAGAGTAAAGTGTAATTTATATATGATTATTAATTTATGAGTGAAAATATAAAGTTACATTGTTATATTCCAGCAAATTGTACAAAAAATAATACCACAATTTTATGTAGCTAAGACAAATAAATAACAGTATTAGAGATGTGGATGGAGAAATTACAACTAAAAAAAGTATTCTAAACTTAAAAATGCTGGGAGTTCCCTGCTGGTCCAGTGTTGCTGCTGCTGCTAAGTCACTTCAGTCGTGTCCGACTCTGTGTGACCCCATAGACGGCAGCCCACCAGGCTCCCCCATCCCTGGGATTCTCCAGGCAAGAATACTGAAGTGGGTTGCCATTTCCTTCTCCAGTGCATGAAAGAGAAAAGTGAAAGTGAAGTCGCTCAGTCTGTCCGACTGTTAGCGACCCCATGGACTGCAGCCCACCAGGCTCCTCCGTCCGTTGGATTTTCCAGGCAAGAGTACTGGGGTGGGGTGCCATGGTATCTAACTGCTGTGGCCCTGATTCAGTCCCTGGTTGGGGAACTAAGATTCCACAAGCTGCATGCTGTGGCCGAAAGAAAAAGCTTACTTATACTAATATTTTAAAATGTAAAATGCAATTTTATTATAAATACTGAATTGTAATCCCCAATCACAAAATTTTATGAAGACATGAACGTGATAAATGTGGAATTCAAACCAATTCTATGAACTGGTCCAAACTTTTTTGGCAAAACCTACAAAAACATTCATAAATTGTTCCATAATTTTTTTCCTTTGTTAATAATCTCTTGCCATAACTCTCAAATACCAGGAATACAATTTGTGTAAGGAGTTGTTCACTGAAATATTTACATATATACAATATGAGAATACATACACTTTTTTAATGGTGATAAAAATACAAAAGATGTATGCATAAGCACATTACAGTATTGTTTTAAAAGCAAAAGACAAATAACCCAGATATTCACCATCAAAAAATGAACTTAATAAGGAATCAACAAAATGGAGTAGCATACATGTATAAAAGCAATGAGGGATATCTCTAATAGATAACTATGAATTGATCACCAGGATATATTTATAAGTAAGAGTCAAGTTAAAGTTAAGTGTATATAATTATGAAACAATCATCAAAAAAAAACATTTGAATATATTTACTTACCCCAAAATGGGTTGATTTAGGAAGGAAAAACTATGAAACTTGAACAAATAAAGATTTACATAAGTGGGCAGAGAGGGAATCCAGTGGAAAGACAGGAGTAAAAGATTCTTTGAGTCTATAATTTTTATAAAATTAATTTTAAATTTCTGCAAATATTTTATATTAACATAAGGCAAATTAAAAACCCATAAAATCAAAAGTAAAATTTTAAATGTAAATTTCATTGTGTATTAGTTGGTAGAGAAACATGTACAGAGAGGAATTATTTTGAATGACTTTAAGCCACAGTGACTTGGCTGTAAAGTTCAAGTGATGAAGCATATGTTAAAACACAAAGAATCATTAAATTTATGAATACATAAATAATCTTTTTAGTTGTCATTTTGAAATGGTATCAATATTGTTATTCTGAATCTGTTTCAAGTTTGTTTTTACAAAGGCTCAGTTGTATTTCTATTGAGAAGCTATATTTCAATATGGAAGAAAGGGGATACATAACTCACATTGATGTAGCTAAGTAAAATCCAGTGGTCTTGAATTTTAACTGATAGTAATAGTATGAATTTATGATATAATATTTCCTAACTCTCTCTTTTAAAATGTCTAGAGAGCTTGACCAGGTATCACTAAAGATACTATTGCTACAGAAATGGTGGTCTCTACTATTATTTCCTAGTAAAAGAAAACAGAGCTCTGGAGAAATATTTGATTTCCAGATCTGACACAATAATTTAAAAAGGCATTATAGGAACTAATAAAGATCAAGGAATCTATCAAAAATTGAAAGAGTTATATCAAAAGGATTCCAAAGCCAACCGGGATAGGTTCCCGCTAGTCAAAAATGGGGCAACTTGAGCTTCAGTAAAGATAATAACTGAAATGGATTGAAGAAAATTTAATAGATTTAAATTATTAGTCCACAAGAAAATTAAAATAAATTTTAAAAATCCCATAGTCAGTAATCTCTGTTGTTAGAGAACTAATCTCTTATTTTGAAAACTGATAAAGGACAAAGCAAACATTTTTTCCCCCACTCCTATAGGAATGACAAAGGAAAGCTTATCCATGTCTATGTCTACATCTATATCTAGCCATATTTGTTTCTTGTCACTAAAGTGAAAGTGAAGTCGCTCAGTCGTGTCCGACTCTTTGTGAACCCATGGACTGTAGCCTACCAGGTTTCTCTGTCCATGGGATTTTCCAGGCAAGAATATTAAAGTGGGTTGCCATCTCCTTCTCCAAGAGAGCTTCCTGACCCAGGGATTGAACCTGGGTCTCCTGCATTGTAGGCAGACACTTTAGGCTCAGACGGTAAAGCGTCTATCTACAATGTGGGAGACCTGGGTTCGATCCCTGGGTTGAGAAGTTCCCTGGAGAAGGAAATGGCAACCCACTCCAGTACTCTTGCCTAGAAAATCCCATGGACAGAGGAGCCTGGTGTCCATGGGGTTGCAAAGAGACGGACACGACGGAGCGACTGACTTCACTTAGTCACTAAGTTATATCCAATTCTTTTGCAACCCTATGGACTGCAGGCTACCTGGCTCCTCTGTCTATGGGACTTCCTAGGCAGGAATACTAGAGAGGGTTGCCATTTCCTTCTCCAGGGGATCTTCCCAAATTGAACTTGAGTCTCCTGCATTGGCAAGCAATTTCTTTACCGAATAATTATAATACACCACTTTGCAACTCTAAATGAATTATTGCATGTAGGCAACGATCATCAATGAGAAGGAACAGCCAGACAGAAAGTGCTGTGTATTACGTGTTTAGGCACATGTTGTCTGGTTGTCTCTCTTTGGATGATTGTAAATATCATTGATGTTTTCCTTTTATTACTTTTGCTTAATTTTCTTAGTTTGTGTGTGTGTGTTAGTTGCTCAGTTGTGTCTGACTCTTTGTGACTCCATGGACTGTAGCTTGCCAGGCTTCTCTGTCCATGAAATTCTCCAGGCAACAACAGTGGAGTGAGTAGCCAGCCCTCCTCCAGGGGATCTTTCTGAACTAGGAATCGAACCTGGGTCTCCTTCATTGTAGGCAGATTCTTTATCATCTGAGACACCAGGGAAGTCTTTCTTTCTACTTTATAATAAAATATTCTAGAGCTCTGTCTTTGAATATTCCTTATATAAACTTATTCCAGCTCATGACATTAGATGCTGTTTATATAATGATGGTTTCCAAATGGATACCTTCAAATCAGATATCACCAAGCTAGTGTAACCAATTGTTCATTTAACACACACTCATGAATGTTGTATTTTCAAATGTAACATATTTGCAATTGTTATAGGTTATATTTTGTTCCCATTCCCCCCCCCAAAAAACATATATATATATATGTATATATAAATGGCTTGGATGGAAAGTTCATTCAGGTTTTCCCATAAGATATTACAGAACAAACTTTTTGGCCAACCCAATACATATAAAAGTGAGAAAGGTGAAGTGTTAGTTGGTCAGTCATGTCTGACTTTTTGCAACCCCACGGACTGTGTCAGGCTCCTCTGTCCATGGATTTCTCCAGGCAAGAATACTGGAGTGGATACCCATTCCTTTCTCCAGAGAATCATCCTGATCCAGGGGTCAAACCTGTCTCTCCTGCACTGCAGGCAGATTCTTTACCGTCTGAACCACCAGGGAAGCCATATATATATATATATATGTTCAGTTCAGTCACTCAGTCTTGTCCAACTCTTTGCAACCCCATGGACTGCAGCACGCCAGGTTTTCCTATCCTTCACCAACTTCCAGAGCTTGCTCAAACCCATGTCCATTGAGTTGGTGATGCCATCCAACCATCTCATCCTCTCTCCTCTCGTCCCCTTCTCCTCCTTCAATGTTTCCCAGCATCAGAGTCTTTTCCAATGAGTCAGTTCTTTGTATCAGGTGGCTAAAGTATTGGAATTTCAGCTTCAGCATCAGTCCTTCCAATGAATACTCAGGGTTGATTTCGTTTAGGATTGACTGGTTTGAACTCCTTGCAGTCCAAGGGACTCTCAAGAGAGTCTTCTCCAACACCACAGTTCAAAAGCATAAGTTCTTCAGTGCTCAGCTTTCTTTACAGTCCAACTCTCATATCGATACATGACTACTGAAAAAAAACATAGCTTTGACTAGATAGACTTTTTCAGCAAAGATATGTCTCTGCTTTTTAATATGCTGTCTAGGTTGGTCATAGCTTTTCTTCCAAGGAGCAAGCATGTTTTAATTTCATGGCTGCAGTCACCATCTGCAGTGATTTTGGAGCTCCAAAAAATAAAGTCTGTCACTGTTTCCATTGTTTTCCCCATCTATTTGCCATGAAGTGATGTGATGGGACCAGATGCCATAGGACCAGATATATATAGATATATATGTGTGTGTGTGTGTGTGTGTATATATATATAAATATATATATATATATATATCTTTATGTCGTCAGACTCAGAATGTCACTGAGTTTGTCACACAAATGTTTCCTATTTGGAAATAGGGTTGCTGCACATAAAATCAGTTAAAGTAGGGAAAAGTGAGATGAAGTTATTATAGTGGTATAACTGGTTTCCTTATAAGAAGATGACCATGTGAACTCACAGAGATACAGGGAGAATGCCACATGCCAGGAGATAGATTGGAGTTTTGCTACCACAAATGGAATGCTTGAAACCAGAAGCTGGAAGAGGTAAAGAAGGGTCTAATAGAGGCTTTGGTGAAAGGATGCCCTGTTGATACCTTGATTTCAGATTTCTAGCCTCCATTGTTGTGAGAAAATATATTTATGCAGTTTTAAACCACCCTATTTGTACTACTTTGTCACAGCATTCCTAGTAAAACAATACAACAGTCTAATTCCTGATTTTCCATTTTCCCCAAACCTGCTCCTCTCTTAGTCTTCAATTTAGTAACTCTGATTTCCCCCTCCTCCATATGTTTAGGATCAAAACTTTGAACTCATGTTTGATTATCTGTTTTACATTTACCATGTTTAAACCATCAACAAATCCCAGTGTTTTAACCTTTTAAATATGTTGCAGGGAAGAGCCAATTTTGACTCCATGATGGATCTGTTTCTTTAACTTTGTTGTTGTTTTTCTGTTGCTAAGTCATGTTCAACTCTGTGATCCCTTGAACTGCAGCACGCCAGGCTTCCTTGTCCATCTCTGTCTCCTAAATATCTTAGAATAAAGTCAGACCATGTCATTCACTGCTCAGGTCCTACAGTGGCTTTCCAAATTAGACAGAATTAAAGCCCCAATCCTTAACATAGTCTAGATGGTTGTTCCTACCACTTTCTATACGTCTTTGACCTCACCTCCTACTAACTTTGTCCCCACTCCAACAACGTATGACACAAAGCCTACTTGTTTGCTCTTATCTATGTCAAATATTCTTTCTACATATATCACACAATTCATTTAAATATTCATCTGTTTAAATATAGTCTTATCTCTAAGACTTTGCCTGACCTCCCTTTTTCTATTATAACAGCTTTACTCCTCCTCCTCTGCCTTATTTTTTTTCACAGTAAAAAGTGAAAATGTTAGTCTCTCAGTTGTGCCTGACTCTCTGCGAACCCAGACTGTAGCCTGCCAGGCTCCTCTGTCCATGGAATTCTCTAGGCAAGAATACAGGTGTGGGTAGCCATTCCCTTCTCTAGGGGACCTTCTAGACCCAGGGATTGAGCCGGGCTCCCCTGCATTGCAGGCAGATTCTTTACCATCTGAACCTCTCCAACTGGCACAATATAAAATTTCCTTATTATTTTTCTTCCACTAAAATGTATACCCCATTGAAGGACATTTTAATCGTTTATTCACTGCTGTATCTCAGATTCTAAAAGAAGGCCTAAAACATAATAAGTATTTTATAGATACTTGTATAAATTAATAATTACAAGGGAGACATATCATTCATCAATTTGAGCAAACAAGCTATTTTAAAAGGCTATATATATTTATTACATGCATGTGAGATAAATATTGTAGCTATAGATGACATGTTTCTTCATCTAAACTTGTCTATCAAGACCAGTTTTCGGAATGAAGCAGTTTGATTTACTTCTTTATTTAAAGTGATAAAGCTGTATTTTTTTAGTGATAAGATTCAACATTTCACTATATCATATCTTTCCTTTAAATTATGCAATTGAGTAATGATGCCAGGGTATTTGTCAATAATTCTCTCTAATCTAATTAAATTTCCTTTTGCCTAAAATAATGCATTAGAAATATGTAAGATTTTATCAATGATATACTCCACTCTCTCATGCATTTTCTTTGTATAAATTGTGTTGCAAAATGAAAACATAAGCAACTCTGAACCATCAACTCACAAATAATCTATCTTCCAATTTAAAATGTGATATTTCTATTCAGTAAACTTAATACTCTTGACTATATCAGTATATTAAATAATAATATCTAATTACCAACCATTTCATATTCTTATGAAATGTCTTTGAAATGTCGAGTTTTCATGCAGAGTAGATGTCTATTGTATTTTACTGCCAAAATAACATGTTTCAAATAGTAAAACAGCAGGGGAATACTGACCAAGCTATTAATAAAACACACCAGCTTTTAGCTGGCATAGCAGCCTTCTTTCCATCAAACATGTCTCAGCCTTTAATAAAGAAACTCAAGTGGTGTAGGTGAAAAATTACTTTTCTCACCCGGTCATCTGTCTGTCATGTATTATTCAGGTCACCAATGTTTGTCCTGAACTGTATCATTCTGTAGTTGTGTCAGGTATGAGATATGTTCAGTGTAATTCCATCAGACTTCGTGAAGTTGATTAGAACAGATCACCTTTCGGCATGGGCACGAGTTATCTCAGCAGATTGAGTGAAAAAGACTTATTTATCTTTGACTTATAATAAAGAAAGAGATGAGCAAATTTATCCATTAACTTGAAAAGAGTCACATATTTGGTGTGAAAACAAACTATAGTTGGTAATTCTGTTGAAAACATTATAGGGTATGGGTGTTCCTTCTGGAGAAAGAAAAAGCTTATAATGGAGTCTGCATTTGATAGCATGACTTTTTAAACCAAAGCACATGCATTTTATTATATTCCTTAAAATGGTAAATCTTTATCCTGGAACAAAATGACAAAATGAAATAAAATATGCCAAACCTTTGATGGTTTCCATTGCCTTTTTTCCAGCATTTTTTTTGCAAAACAATTTGCACTTTGAGTTTTCAAAAAATAATCTTCAAAGTTTATGTAATCATTATACTATTATACTTTGATTAAGTCATAGATTGATTTTTGCTAAAGGATTCTAAAACATTTCATAACTCAAAATATTTGTGAAGAGGTTTGGACTAATCAAAAGATATGCTAGTTAGGTGTAAGGCAACCTAAGATCACATCTGATGTGGCCTGAGATCCTCATGTTCCTCATCTAGCAAATGAATAAGTGAGTAGGACTCATGGATTCTGGAGGCAGAGAGAAAGCAAAATGATATATATGTGATTATACAATAGAGCTAAGTTTGGGTTCAAATTTGAACTCTGCTACTTACTAGAGTCATGATTTAGATACGTTTCTAAATTTTTAAGTGAAAGACCATATGGTAGCATATCTAGCACATGGTAACATATGTGTATGTGTATGTATGTATGGGCTTCCCAGGAGGTTCGGTGGTAGACTCTGCCAGCCAAGTAGGAGACACAGGAGACCTGGGTTCGATCCCTGGGTCAGGAAGTTTCCCTGGAGAAAGAAATGGCAATCCACTCCTGTATTCTTGTCTGGAGAATCCCATGGACAGAGGAGCCTGGTGGGTCACAGTCCACGGGGCCACAAAAGAGTCAGATATGACTTAGCGACTAGATAATAATGACCATACTCATCCTACTTTACATCCTAAGAAACTAGTTTTTAAAATTGTTTGAAATCCACTCATAGACTTCTAAGTTCTCTCTGTGAATTATGCTATGAGATCATTCCTTTTATCTTTTATGGCTTGAAACTTATTAGTGATTTAAAGAAGCATCCAAACCACATCTCTTCCATTGTACCTCTGGATTACCTTTGTGTGCGTGTTTGCTCAGTTGCTCATTGTGTCCATTTCTTTGTGGCCTCATGGACTGTAGACCGTCAGTTTCCTCTGTCCATGTAATTTTCCAGGCAAGAATACTGGAGCAGGTTGCCATTTTCTAATCCAGGGAATTCTTCCCAACCTAGGGATCAAACACATATCTCCTGTGTCTCCTGCACTGGAAGGTGGATTTTTTTTACCATTAGGCCACCTGGAAAGCCCCTTCCTCATTTACAAAATATAAATAATAACAATATTTTAATGACTTTATTAAACATTAAATCATATTTTAGCATAGTGTAACCTATTTAACTTATAATAGGCAATCAAATAAAGATAGCATTTGTGACATTTAAAAATGTGATTAACAAATTTGGCTGAATAAACATAAAATACCAATTATAAATTTGGGATATTTTAATCAATTAAAATATAAAATCACTGAATGCTTGGGAAATAATCTATTTTTAATGCATTATTAAGAGAAGAATTTACAATGGAAAGTAGGAAATATTTTGATTAAATGATAATGAAACTACAATAAAATATGTAAGATTCAGATAAAAGTATGCTTTAAGACATATGCTGTGCTGTGCTTAGTCGCTCAGTTGTGTCCAGCTCTTTTGTGACCCACGGACTATAGCCCACCAGGCTACTCTGTTGATGGGATTCTCCAGGCAAGAATACTAGAGTGGGTGGCCATGTCCTTCTCCAGTTAAAATATATAAATACATATATTAAGAAAAGAAGGAAATCAATAATCTATGATTCTAAAACATTGTTAGCTAGAAAACATTAATGCCAAGCTAGGAAAAAGAAAATATTAAGGATAATATCTGAAAAATATATCATGTGCTTTGATTAAAGAATTAGTAGTATGGAAAATGTCATCTCTCCTAAAATTAATATATACATTCAATGTAATCCAATATCAAAGGCTATTTTAATGTGAAAAATGTTTTCCATTCTCTTGAGTATATACCTAGAAATGGAATATTTTGGTCATTAAGGTAACTCTATATTTAACATTTTGAAGGAGGGCCCAATTATTTCCCAAAATGCTCCCCCCTTACCAATTCCACCAATAATGTATTATTGTTCTGATTTTTCCACATCCATGCCAACACTTGCTGCTGCTACTGCTGCTGCTAAGTCGTTTCAGTCGTGGCCGACTCTGTGCGACCCCATAGACGGCAGCCCACCAGGCTCCCCCATCCCTGGGATTCTCCAGGCAAGAACACTGGAGTGGGTTGCCATTTCCTTCTCCAATGCATGAAAGTGAAAAGTGAAAGTGAAGTCGCTCAGTCGTGTCCGACTCTTAGCGACCCCATGGACTGCAGCCCACCAGGCTCCTCCGTCCATGGGATTTTCCAGGCAAGAGTACTGGAGTGGGGTGCCATTGCCTTCTCCGGCCAACATTTGCTATTGCCTATCTTTTCCTTTTTTGGGTAGACTCCCTAGTGAGTGCAAATTTATATCTCTTTATGATTTTGATATGTGTTTTCCTAATGACTAATGATGTTGAATATTTTTATATACATTTATATAATCTCTGTATATAATCTTTTGAGAAATAGTTATTCAAGTAATTAGATCATTTTATTTTATTTTTAATTAGCTCATTTTAAATTGGGTTGTCTTTTAATAGCTGAGTTATGAGAGTTCTAAATATAAGCCCTTTATCAGATATGTTTTGCAAAATTTTTCACCCATTCTGTAGGTTTTACTTCGCTTTCTTTATTCTGTCCTTTGAAGCACAACAGTTTTTAATATGATGAGATCTTCTTTATCTGTTTTTTGTCACTTATGAATTTGGTGTCACATCTGAGAAACTTGTCTAATTGAAGAATACAAAAATTTACTTCTCAATTTTCTTCAAAGAGTTATAACTTTGCTTTTACGGTTAAGCCTATAATTAATTTTATAGTTTAAATATAGTTATTATCCTATTTGATGTTTTTGAGGTTCTTGGGTATGCAAATTATTTTTTTTCAATAAAGTTTGGGAAGTTTTTGACTATTATTTCTTTAAATTTTATTTGTCCTCTTTCCAGACTCCCATCAGGCATTTGTTGCAACACTTGACAGTGACCCACAGATTTCTGAGGACTCTGTTTATTTATTTTATTTGCTTGTTTATTTCTCAGACTAGAGAGTCTCACCTGACTGTTATTTACTTTGCTGATTTTATATAATTTTCTTGTTCTGCTTTTTGAGCCTCTAAAGTGAAATTTTCATCTTATTTAATGTACTTTACAAACCTAAAATTTCTACTTGGTTTTTCTGCCTTGTTGGTCGGTGTTTGGTAGGATATAATTCTCACATTTTTCCTTTAATTCTTTAGACATAGCTTCATACTTAATATATGTTTAAATTCTCTGTCTAGTAAATCTAATATTTACAGTTTGTCAGGTACAGTTTCTATTTTCTGCTTTTCCCACATGTATGGGATTTAATTTTCTGTTTTTGTTTTTTTTTTTTAATCTTTGCTAAGGTGTTCTGTATGCATTTTGGGCTTGCCTTATTCCAGAAGGCAGTTTACAATTCTACTTGCACAGAGTAGAAGGTGAGCTGTATGTGAGAGATTATGCCTTTCTCAGGCTTTCTTTGGTCAAGTGCCTCACCCTGCACATGCATGTGCCTCCTGCTGCTGCTGCTGCTAAGTCGCTTCAGTCCTGTCTGATTCTGCGCGACCCCATAGACGGCAGCCCACCAGGCTCCCCCGTCCCTGGGATTTTCCAGGCAAGAACACTGGAGTGGGTTGCCATTTCCTTCTCCAATGCATGAAAGTGAAAAGTGAAAGTGAAGTCACTCAGTCTTGTCCAACTCTTCGCGACCCCATGGACTGCAGCCTACCAGGCTCCTCTGTCCATGGGATTTTCCAGACAGGAGTACTGAAGTGGGGTGCCATTGCCTTCTCCTAGATTCCCAGAAATATTACTTTTTCAAAGCCTACCATAGACATTTTATTTCCCAGATTTTCTTTTTTGTTTGTTTGGTTGGTTTTGGGTTTTTTTGGCCACAGCTGTGCAGCATGCAGAATCTTAATTCCCTAACCAGGGATTGAACCCATCGCCGATGCAGTAGAAGAATGAAGTATTAACCACTGGACCACCAGGGAAATCCTCCCCAGTTTTGTTGGTTTTTTGTACCTTTTTTGGTTAGCCTCTTATTAACCCCAGTGTATCATTGTCTCAGGCAATTGTGATGTTAAACAATTTTCTCTAATTATTTTTGAACAAATCATATAGGAAAATGGTTTTTCCCACAGACAGAGATGTGAATCGGATAAATAAAATTAGTCCTGAGAAGGGAAATTTTCAGTGAGCTGTCAGGTCAAACAGTAGTGGTTTTCCAGAAATGTAACACTGGGGTAGCTCCAACTCCAGCTTATTCTGTTTTCTCAAGTGGCTTGTAAGGCTACCGGTTTTCAAGGCTACTGAAAATTTGGGTTAAGCTGATTAAAATAGGGCAAGTGATTCATGTTGAGGTTTGACAGAAAACAGCAAAATTCTGTAAAGCAATTATCCTTCAATAAAGAGCAAATTAATTAAAAAAAATACTACTAAGCTCACTGTTCTTACCATGATGTAGCCGTTTTTCTTGAACAAATGCTTCTTATAAAAGCCTTTGTTAATTTCCAGAATTCTGATAAAGTTAAAACTAATAAAAAATAAGATAAAATGATTAAGCACAAAAATATTAGGTATAACAAAATATATGCAGTCAGAATATGAGGAATATTTTAAACTTTAACGTGTATAAGTTATAATAATTCATAATGTTAAAAATAGCATTCTTATATTTAGTCTTCATAATGACTCACACAGTAGGTATTTATTTTCCCTACTTTCTAGATGAAAACAAATGAGATTGAGAGAGTACTAGTCATGTGCTTAAAGTCATAGTTAATAAATATAGAAAAAGATATTTAAATCCATATTAATTTAGTTGTCTTACACCACCCTTACGGCAGAAAGTGAGGAGGAGCTAAAAAGCCTCTTGATGAAAGTGAAGGAGGAGAGTGAAAAAGTTGGCTTAAAGCTCAACATTCAGAAAAGGAAGATCATGGCATCCGGTTCCATCACTTCATGGGAAATAGATGGGGAAACAGTGGAAACAGTGTCAGACTTTATTTTTTGGGGCTCCAAAATCACTGCAGATGGTGACTGCTGCCATGAAATTAAAAAATGCTTACTCCTTGGAAGGAAAGTTATGACCAACCTGGATAGTATATTCAAAAGCAGAGACATTACTTTGCCGACTAAGGTCCGCCTAGTCAAGGCTATGGTTTTTCCTGTGGTCATGTATGGATGTGAAAGTTGGACTGTGAAGAAAGCTGAGCGCCGAAGAATCGATGCTTTTGAACTGTGGTGTTGGAGAAGACTCTTGAGAGTCCCTTGGACTGCAAGGAGATCCAACCAGTCCATTCTGAAGGAGATCAACCCTGGGATTTCTTTGGAAGGAATGATGCTAAAGCTGAAACTCCAGTACTTTGGCCACCTCATGCGAAGAGTTGACTCATTGGAAAAGGCTCTGATGCTGGGAGGGATTGGGGCCAGGAGGAGAAGGGGACGACCGAGGATGAGATGGCTGGATGGCATCACGGACTCGATGGACGTGAGTCTGAGTGAACTCCGGGAGATGGTGATGGACAGGGAGGCCTGGCGTGCTGCGATTCATGGGGTCGCAAAGAGTCGGACACGACTGAGCGACTGAACTGAACTGAACCGAACTGAATTTAATTAATATCCATCACTATGATATATGTGTATATGTGTCTCATATAACACCTAATATTTATTTTAAACCTACTATGTGTCAGAAGCAGAAGATATTAAGAAGAGGTGGCAAGAATACACAGAACTATACAAAAAAGATCTTTACAACTCAGATAATCACGTTGGTGTGATCACTCACCAAGAGCCAGAATCCTGGAATGCGAAGTCAAGGGAGTCTTAGGAAGCATCATTATGAACAAAGCTAGTGGAGGTGATGGAATTTCAGTTGAGCTATTTCAAATCTTAAAAGATGATGCTGTGAAAGTGCTGCACTCAAAATGTCAACAAATCTGGAAAACTCAGCAGAGGCCACCAGACTGGAAAAGGTCAGTTTTCATTCCAATTCC